>CP045890.1:9533706-9558572 GCA_013387185.1 Caligus rogercresseyi | reverse complement strand
AATAAATCCCAGCAAGTCTAAGGATTCAAAGTCATACTTGACTGTCATGCGTGTTGTGGTCACATTTTTCTCCCCCAATCCCCTGAAACACTTATAACTCTTATTACTTATACATCGAATATATGGTACGTCTACAGAAAGTTATACTTTGTTAACACAATTGACGTTTTCGTTATTATAAATCACACTTATATCAAATCTGACTTTTTTTAAAATATATATTTCTACGCAATAATTGTCACCTTATGGATTGTTATCATACAGAATGTTATTAAGCTTATTTATGTATAAATAAATTTACGGAATTATATTGATACATTCTACTGACTCCGAAGAGCCTCGATTTTGAAGAATATATTTTATTTAGGTCGGAACCTTGAGCGAAGTAACCCTCTAGTTCATGACTCCCTCCTGGTGGATTTATATTTTAAGGTTTCTCTGTCCTACATGGCACCCTCAGTGATCTTTGTCGATGGAGAGATACCTGGGCCCAGTCAGGGGTTCCATGTGGTTGAAATCCACAGCTCACACTTTTTAGAGGTACAAGATACTCGGCCTACACTACGTGACCCTAATCTAAAAGATTGTGCCTGCCTCAGCCAGGTGTTCCATGGGCATGAAATCTACCACCAACCTTCTTGGGCGTAAACGAAACACACACAAGAGTTTTTCATAAACTAATTTCGCAGATACCACCTGCCTCATCTGTGAGTCCATGGGTTTGAATTCACCGCCGAGCCTCTTAAGTGTAAAAACCCTCGTATAAGAGGTTTTCATATATTATCTCGCGGGTTCTGCATGCCTCAGCCGAAGGGCCCAGTGGTTGAAATCCCCCGCTGACCTTCTGAAGGTGATTTAAACCCATGGGACTCCGGTGAACCTGGCGTATACTGTTAGATTTAGGTCTACGAATGTCTTAGCCTTGGGTTTTCTATGATACAAAGGGTCGGCGGTTGATTTCAACCCTATAGACTTCCGGCGAACACCTGAGGCTAAGGTGTGCAAAGCTTTTAGGCCGGTGTCTTTTATCCCTAAAAAGTATTAGCGTGCATTTCAACCCCATGGGACCCTTGACTGAGCCCTCGAAAGTAGGGTTTACAGAGTTAAAAAAAATAAACGCGAGAAAAATGTCTCATGAGAAAAGCTTCGTGACAAAACAAGAAAAAGTAGGGTGAGGAAAATGCTTCGTGACAAATATCCCGAGAAAAAGGACAATGGAATACCGACTATAGAGCAAGCGAGGTAAATACCCACGACAAACAGCAGGCTAAAAAAATGTCCACGAGGAGTTAACGCGCGTTAAAATTACTGGACAACTAATTTAAATTGTCTTAAAGCTATTGTCGAACAGAGAACGAACTAAAGCAACATTCCATCCATCCGTTATCTATTAAAAAGTCAAGGGAGGTCAATAGAGGATTCCATTTTGGTATATTCTCCCAAAAAATTTTTTGCAGACAATATATATATATATATCTTAATTGTATGTCTAATATATACTACTTTATATGAGAGGCGTAAATAAAACTTTATTTCAGTAAAATAGTCAATAAAGTCTTTATTATCTAATCTCTACAATATGTTATTTGTTCGTTTGAGCAAGAATTGTGTAAGAGTCTTGACATCGATCCACTAGTTAGATACCTCTTCCTATAGAATACCAAAAGAAGTCCTTCCAACTATTATAAAATTTTAGCTGGGGCTAAAAGAGAAGTGCTTATGCACACTACAAATAAACATATTCTGGTCAGTTGGTAATTACTTTTAAACGTCTAATAGTGAAAGTGATCGTACATTTATAAGTATTAATGATGGCGTAAATAAATGAATATTTCTTTTTTGTGGGTGTGTGGAGTCAAATTATCAAATTAATTCTATATATAATTTGGGGAGTTCATTTGAATCATTCGCAAATTAAAGAGACAATTGTTGTTTTTTAAGGATTATTTTCCCTCCCTCCAAATTTGCACCTCAAGAGTCACCCTGAATGCTTTATTGCATAATACCAACTACTTTAAGTGCAATACTGATGCTCCTATTCTTTGAGCCAATCCTGTTCGAGAAAAAGGTCCACGTTTGTTATCCTTATTCCTGTGTATAGCAGCAGAGCTGGGATTGGGTAGAAAAATCTACCGCCGGTTCGGTATTCGGTATATACCTTCTACCGATCGATATCGGTATTCGGTAGATTTTATTATATATCTACAGTATCGATCGATATTCGGTACGGTAGATAAGAAAGAGAGAGAAATTTATTTATGTATATGCTCTGTGACTTCTTCATATGCATTTAATATCGGACAAATTTATAAAAAATGAAAATTGAATACATCATTTGATATATTTTTTTTAGAGATTATTGAAAATTTAATACATACTAATCTTATGTAAATTATATATGTACTTAGATTTTGTAGGAAATGGAAGGCTATAGATATATTTTTTTCATTTACTGTCTCTATTGTCCGATATTATAAGCACTTTCAGGTACTCTAGTATTCAATGCATAGCAATAGCTTATATTGAATGTATCTTTATGTATCTGCTCTATAATACTATAAGTTGTAGTTGTTTATTTATTTTTCGAAGTATAAGTTCTTCACACAAGGGAGCGCTTGGGCAAAGCGACAGTTGAACGATGTTCCTCTGCTATTGAAGGGAATAAGCTCTCCATATCTTTATGTCTCTATGTTAATGCTCCAAAAGTCATACTTTCAAATATACCGTACCGATTGTCAATCGGTACGATATTCGGTAGTTTCTACGGATATCGTATAATCGGTTCGGTATTTGAAATCTATTGTCGGTAGTATCGACTACCGATTTACATTCGGTAGTCGCAGCTCTGATGTATAGATAAGTAGCTCCAAAATGTATGGACAAACACAGTTCATGCTTACTGAGAGGTAGTCTCGTAAAGCACATCTACCGCATTTCTTCTTGATGTGTGTGTGTGAGTGTGTGTGTATTAGAGTCCCAGAGGCAACAGACGAAAAGCTGGAGAGAGAGAGACTTCTCCTCAGCGCTTCTCCTCCTCGTGAAAAGAGACACGCCACGTACATTGCACACATGTACATACATACTTATAATTTAGGCATAACATACATTTTAGGAGGTGCCCGTCAGTTGATAAGAGGGATCTCCCAAAGTAGAGCGTGAATTACCTCCTCCTCTACAAGATTTTTAATCTCTCTCCTACCACTCAGTGTTGTTCTTGTTCTTATGTGTACATATTTATATGCAATGTGATGTGTTCCCAATGCAACCTAAGGATGATGAGCCATTGATGCTCTGGTGTTGTTTTTATTATTATTATTATTATTGTTGCCATCCTTCACTCCTCAGAGAGTTTACTAAGGTATCCAATAATGGGGAGTTTTTAATTTTATTTTAAAAGGGACCTTTTATCTCAGTTTGGTCTTCCCTCATTGCTATAGTAGTAGTAGGAGAGTGTTCTTCATCATGCTACTGAGTGAGTCTAAGGCTGTCTCGGCCCTAAAGCCCTGGTGGGACTTTGCCTATGTGTACTCCGTCCTAGCCCTGATCCTTGCAGAAATCCTGTATCTCATCACCTCCATTCCGAGCTTATTTCTTTACTCTTCCTCCTCTCCTACTTCGCCAATCGTAAGTTGTGGATAAGAGTAGTAAGAGGCCAATGGATCCGACGGGTTCTAGCTTGGAGCGAGCAGTTGGACAAATATATGGAGTATATATCAACGCTTGTAGTGCTCTTAAACATGATCCTTTAAAAAATTATTAGCATTTAATAATGAAGGATCAACTGATCAACTATCAGATCTTTATGATTTCCGTCCTCTTGATTTGAATTGGCTTATGATAAGTAGAAGAGTCATCCGGCCGAGGATTTTTTTTCTTTATTATTAGCTGAAGGGATCTTTTTAGAAAATGCTATTTGGGTCTACTCAGAGATCTCCTCCTATTTGAATCTAGACTTTTTTGTAAACAAGAAGTTCTCTATGCTAAACAAATAATTTTTCAACCTTTTATATCAACCTTGATTTAGCGTCACTCAGAGATCTTGTATTTGGTCCTGACTTTTTTTAAACATGAAGTTCTCCATGTTAAACAAATAGTTTTAAACCTTTTATATGATTTAATGTCAGCTAAAAAGTATAGAGCAAAAAGCATGTAAAAAGTTTGAAAATCTCTCTTTTATTAATTGAAACCCATAGAAATAAAAAGTACAGTTACATTATATGAATCATATATGTATAATATTGGTTTCTTTATTTAGTATAATTCAATTCATGGACAGACCTTCCTTAAAATAAGTAGAATTTTTTTGTCTGTTTTTTTCTAATCAAATCCGATCCTTTGGCTGACAATTGGCATCTTAACCATTAATGTTTTTGAATCCTTTGTATCCCCCAATAATATACGATATCAACAAGAAGGCTTTTGAAATTTGCAGAATTCGACGAGTTCAACGTCAGCTGCCTCAGTGGATGACTTTGATCATGAGTCCATATTCCCAATGTGCCTCCTTATCATATTCGTCTGTCTCATACTAATGGACTTTGCGTATACAAGGTAAGGCTCATTTTTATTATCTACAGTATCTCTTACTCATTTATGACGTACGTAAAATTTGGCGGGGAAATTTGAATTTTTAAGAAAGAAACTGTATATTTATTGTTAAATCCTAATATTTTAGTTTTTTTGCTATACAAAGAAAAACAAAATTTATATTATACGATGGAGATTATGATTATAGAAAACTATTTATTCGATAATAGAAGGAAAAACGTTGTTCCATCTCTTTTTACTGTATATTATCAAGCATGAATAAATATGACCATCTATTATTAAGACAAATAATATCTATTAAGAGAATAATGCGTTTAAACAATGAGTTGTTTGGATAAAAGCACATTTACCTCAGTTATTCATTATTAATAAATGTTAATTTAGATATATAGGACGAAGTTTATATATAAATTATCTACAAAAATTTCGTTGCAAAATTTTATAAAATATAAGTTATTGTGCTCTGACATCGTAACATTGAATGGGAATGTATTCTATCAATGTTTCGTCTGATATGGTCATTAAAATAAATTGCATGGTTCAAAAAGCATAATCTTCAAAAACCTACTTAATTGCTTCAACTGATATATACTTAAAAGGTCATATATGAAATAATGAACATCTATCATGCTTTCCCTTTTTTCTGAAATGTTTATTTACATGAAGTAATTGTATATTAAAATACATAAATATACATTGGAATGTCTTTATGAATTTCATGTTTATTGAGAGGTTCATGAGTAATGCAGTTCTACAACTAAGATGCATTCAAACAAGTACCGAAGTCCACTGGAAGATAAGCTGGAAAAAGCCTTACTATACTACAGGTTTAAGAATATATCATACCCTTATTCGATTATCATCATAGGATGTCGTAACGTGCTATAGAATCACTTAAAGAAATACATAGACACCAGTATAAAAGGTGACTCCAGAGTCTAAAGTATCTGCTGATAAATTAATAATGAAATATTTGACATATTATGTTAGTAGATAGACAAAAATGGTAAAGTTGACACGATTAACCTAGGCTTCTCATCAATTAATTATTTTAGACATTGACTATGGATGATGGGTTATAGAGCATCATGTGCTTCGCTAATATATTCCAAAAAAAAACAACTCATAAATCTGACTTTTCATAACCTTCCCAATGCTTTATAAAACATCACTTATTTGTTTTTAAATGAATATCATCCAATAAAAGGCTGAAAAAATAAAAAACGGGAAATGTTAAGCTTTAATTTAAAAATGTGAAAGGAAATTAAAACTTAAGTTCTAGCTATAATGAACAACCATCTTAGTGATGGACAATTACTCAACTTTCAGCTTAAAAATTGCTTGAAAGATTCCTTATTCAAGAGCCTAAGTTTGAAATGGTAAAACAACCCTTGTTGTTTTTCCGAATGTTTTATTCTTCATCAATAAATTTAATTTATGAACTAATAACCACCTCAAGAATACCTTTATCTGTCTTTATCTTTTATAGATTGTTAATTACACTTGAGAGGCTCAAACAACTACCTATATATACATTAGAGCGTTCTAAAGATTATGTTCGAGGTATACTCTTTTATAATATAAAACCTACGTATTATGGAAAAGTATGAATGATAAAACGCTTATGCTTCGTTAGATATTTAATGAGATGAGATGTAGTTGAATTAATACTCATATAAATACATATATAGGAATGTTTTTTTAAATACATATTTTGTCATTTTTTCAACTCCCTTCATCCTTTTTGAATGTTAAAAAGTTATTATTCTAATTTATTTTCTCTCAGTTTAATGATTGCTTTTGAAAACTCACCGTTTGATGTGTTTTAAATAAATGAAAAACATATATTTTTTGTTATATAGAGATCAAATATACAGTCAACTTCGCCTAAGTCGAAATTGCATAAGTCGAAAAGTCGCCTAACTCGAATATAATCAAAAGTCCCTTTTTTTCTCCATTGACATATGTGTAATAAAAATCTCATATAAGTCGATTTTGTAAGTCGATATTTCGCCTAAGTCGAACAGTGTCGACAGTACACATACATAAACAAGAAAATAACTTCGCATAAGTCGAAGAGGGCGCTCACTTTCCAAAACACAGCCCGCATGCACTGCGCCTGCCATTCACACTGTGTATTACAAGGAAGCAGACACAGATGGTTGAAGTGGAGAAAAATATTGAAAACTTAAGAATTTGAAAATATAAAATTCGAGAATATAAAAGGTATGTTCCTCCCTCCAAGCGAGGTAAAATTAAAAAAGAAAGAAATTGTGTCCTTGCCCACCTACTGCCTCGCCGATGATTTGTGACTGCATGTGAGCGAGTGCACACAAACACGCCTACCTGTATATCGAATTTTTCTTCGACTTAGCAATCAAAATTGTAACTCGAATTTCGCCTAAGTCGATTGTTTTTGCACAGTCCCGAGAGAATCGACTTAGGCGAAGATGACTGTACATATATAAATACATATATATATATGTATATAAAAAATATATATATACGTCTGATTTCATTCCAATCTTCGTGATTGGAGCATTTTTGAATCTATTTAAGCAAAAAAATCATGCTATTATTAACATCAAATATATAGATTACGCAATATCCATTTATTTCAGCTTCAAGTGTCCATTCTTAAATGTAAGTCTTAATTATAGGCAATAATTATATTTTATATTGAAGAATCGCCGAAATGAAAGATACTTTTTTAAATATATATATGAAATGATTGATCGAAGGGTTCTCTTTTTTTGATATTATGTGAGTGAAAATAAGAATATCAATGCATTAGAGATGGAACTGCATTCAAATTGATTCCACTTTCAACGGTTATTTCATATCTTTATATGGTATACTATATATATATATATATATATATGTGTGTGTGTATGTATAAATACAAGACAATATTTTCGCATATTATCTTCACAATACGTTGAAGCGTCTTTTCACTTCTTTAATTGAGCCATCAAGATTCACATGTAAGGTGTTTGACGATTCCCTGCAATTATAAGAATATATATATAAAGATACTTTTTTTAAAATATATATGAAATGATTGATCAAGGGGTTTCCTATATATATATATATATATATATATATATATATATATATATATAGATTTTTTAATTTAAAAATACAAGTATTTACCCTCTTACTATGAGATAAGTAATACATTCGTAAAAATATTGGTCATAATTAAAACGTAAAATTTATTAAAGGATTATTTAAGATTCTTCTGCTTATTGGGCTTAATGTAATTGCAGTATCTGTATGGATATGAATTAGCATATAATCGACGAAATGAGTCCATAATCTTAGCATCTGTTCATTGGGGTCGAACAAAATTGATCTTTCTCACTCGGAGGTGCAATAAGCAATGAGAGTTGAGAAGTATTTTCTAAGCTAACGCACTCTCTTTTTGTGATTGCTAATTTAACAAATGTAAAAATATATGTTATTAAAATTGTAAATATCGTATGAATAAGAAATAAAAACATTATAAATGCTTTCTTACTTTTCTTCTCCTTTATTGTTTACTATAAGATTTGAACGAATGAACTTCATTGAATAATTAGTCATTTCTCCCTCTTATGAAAATTTCAGAAAATCTTATCGACAACCTTCTATCAGATTCATGCATAACATAAAAATATGGGTTAATGTGTCGATATATTATCGAGTATATGTCTATGTAATAAAGTCATTTCAATATACGACCCATGATTATCCAAGCTAAGAGCTAACCACTTCCTAGCAATATCAGTGCTTCTGTTTTGTTTTCCTTCGTCATATCTATCTATGAGTATACTTGCATTTTTGCGGTCTAGTGATTTATGTGGAATCTTTATATGTGTCTCACCATACTTAGGAGAAGGTAACGACTTCCAAAAGTCCAGTAATCTGGACAATTGTACATCCTATATAACATTCTCATGACTTAATAGTGCACTTTTTATACTGAGAAGATAACAAAAATATAATGTAACTTGATCAAGACCTTTAAAAATGGTATATATATATATATATATATAGGATGAATTTTATTTCACGTTTTTCAGATTTGAAGGTCGGGCTTCCCCTAGGATTTTACCTTACTACATAGAGATCATCTTGTGAAAGTGTCTCCTCAACGTACCCAAAAGTTATGAAGTAAACTTATTTAGTTGTTTTTTTGCCATTCAATCGCCTCTCATGTCCTTAATATAAATGCTATTTAAATCCTTTGTGCAAAATGTAGGCATCATTGCTAAGATTCCAAATTCGTTTTTGTTTTGTTGTACATACAAAATTAAATGAGAGGTCAAAGTTTTGGAATAGTCATTGTTGGGGTATTTTCCAAAAATGACTATTTTATTCGTTTAAATGTAAAAAGATGGCAATACATATAGTTATGGCCTACGCCTGTTCTGACGTCACGTTAAATAGATTCATACAATATTATTGTAAAAAAATATTTTGTTAAAGTTCATACTTCCTTGAGACTACTTTAATCCGTTCAAGTCAAAATAAGACATATCAAAATTACGTGATAGAAGAGAGCGTATATATTGCACTTATGGGCAAGGTAATCCCTCCCTGATTAGAGCTTTCGACACAATAAATCACTACTTCTATACGAGTTAATGTGCTAAGTACAATAATACAGAGAGATACAGCGTGCCCTTTAAGTCAAACCCGGATGAAGAAGGATTTGAAGAGGGGTTTCGAAATCATGAGAGTTTCGAATCAATATTGAATATTTTCTTTGATTTGCTTCCCACTCGGATCCAATCTTTATTTCCACTCATCAAAATGAAAAGTCCATTGCAATTTTACAAGGTGTTTTGTTAACAGTTTTCACAAACTCATATATAAAACATATTTTTTTATGACCGGCAAAACAATATATATATGTATATATATATATAAATGTAAATAAATATAGGTGCTAATGTCAAAATGATATAAATAAGCATATTAGCTTAAAGTTTTAACGTGTTTTATTATAAATGATAGGAAACTATTGGCCAAATAAAAGTATTCACAAGTTTATTTAACGTAATTTGCTTATTGAATATAATAATAAAAAATTGCGTAAAAAAGATATGAAGAAGACAACGTTCACCTCCATGCAACTTTTATAACATTTGTGCCACCAAACTTGATATTGAGAGTTGTGATAGCCATTTTATTCACATAAGTAGTTATAAAAGTATCGAAACTTTATGTTTGAACAAAAAAATCTATTTTTATTTACGTATATCAAAGCCGTATGCTCCTTCAATGTTTGTCGTTATAGACAACGAAAACACAACTGTAGCTCTATATCAATCCTTTGTTTATTTTATGTGCTCATAATTGACATTACCATAGTAACTACTTCTATGAATATTATATTTATACAGATCTGTTTGATTGATATGAATAATGTATATTTATCTAGTAAATGCACATATTTAAGAATTATTTAAATATATCTTCAACTTTTTTGTAAAAAAACTATTGCCTGAATATATATAATACTATATGTATATATATATATTTATTCACGCATCATACTTTATTCCATATCGATTATAACATGAAAATTATTTTCCTATCAAAACTATATAAATTTATAGACATTTATAGGAATCAATTAAATCTACCTGTATATGGCATTTGTACTTTAACGTTATGTTTTTTTAAAACTTATTTAGTCCATCGATAGTTTAACCCATTAGTGCCGTTATCTATTATTATTATTATTATTTGTAATATATGTTATTCAAACCATCTACAATGTAATACATAAGTTTAGCCAGACTGCTTTATATTTGTCATATAGAAGAAGTGAGACCATTTTTAGGTAATTATAAGATAAAGAATAGAAGAATAATAAAAATTTATAGAACACAAGATTGTAAATTATTTTTTACAAGATCAATTTTTTCTTGCTTATTATGATACGTGTAAGATCTAATGAGCCCCGGAGAGAAAAAAATAGGTATAATAAAAAAAGTATGTCTAATACAATTTCGTCGAGCTTTTTTTATTTTTTCAAATATCTGTATATATTAGATATTATAAGTATAGATATATTCGAGATGGTCCTCAAGGTGAAAAATGAGTTTTAGGATTATATTAAGCTAATATATCTATATTTAGTCCACTTCCTCCAACTTGTCTGCAAAATGATTTTTCTTTTCTGATAATAAAATAATAATAATCGTCTCTTGTACTTTATATGTCAGTTTAAACATTTAATATTTTTTCTTTTGAAACACTCTATGACACACCAAGTAGGCTATCAAATATCTTGCAAGGCATTTGCAGTTTGATTCAAGTTTCAAATAATTAATATATACATGTGATGCCCACCTGACATTTGCAGTATGAGTAATACACATTACTTTCAATTTACTGTTACAAATCATATATTATTTTTCAACACAATAAACTGATAACAATTCTAGGGTCACATGATTTATCCTTTATGAGAAGTTGTATAAAAAATATTTATGAATACACATTATAGATTTTATTAATGCTCCAAGCCAAAACAAAATACTTCTTAATAGTTTAAAATAAATATGAAACAAAAATTTAACATACATGGAAATCATTTAAACATACAACTGGATCCTTTTAAAAATATAGGAAATAAGAAAAAAGTACTTTACAAAATAAAAATTACAATAATTATTCTTAATTCTTTTTTGATTTTTTTTTGATTTATAAACGCTAACATCTGAAAATACTCTTAGTTGCTTGATAATTCTTCCCATGATGAGTAATCTTCGTTGGAAATCCTTTGACAAAAGGATCATCTCTAAAATTTGTAGCAATACGATATAAAAACTTTTTTATGGTTTTGTCTATTCCATTAGTCCTGTTTATTTTTTAATATACCAGTTCGCTCTCCACATTATAAATGTCTAAACATACTTTTGCTTAGAAAACGGTTTATTTCTTATATTGAGATCCGCTACTGATAAAGATAAATTGAAGAAAGAACAGACGAAGGAAAATGGTCTGGATGAGTCAGAGAATAGGTCGAACCAGAAATATTTTCTTCGATTCATAGATTAATTGTTGCACGCTTTAAGGAATCAGACATGGGAATGAGTATTTGATATATCTATGTTTATTGAAGTCTGTAGTGTTTCTTTGTGAAATTGAAAACAGTATAATATATATTAGGAATATGATAATAACAGTTTATGAAATATATATATTTATAAAAATAACAATACAATACTACGAGTATGCACTTCAAATTAACTTTATTAGTTATTTTTAGTAAAGCATAATTAAATTCGGTTATAAATATATATATATATATATTGTTTTATGGACAAACCTAGTAGGCTAAAACATAGGGCCATAGCGTCATTTGTAGAAAACAAAATCAATTTGAACTTCTGGACAATGTTCTATACTGCTGTATTGATATGAACACAACAAACATGATTAAATGGCCATCAAGGTTTTACAGAAGTGATACTTGTTCTCTGATCAATATGCTTAATGTAGTATAGTCATTCTGGTGTTATAATGCCGTCGCCCCAATGGAAACTTATTGTGTTAAGTCTTTGTTAACAGTTTCATAGATACTTGTAGCTATGGAAGTAATTAAACTGCATTTCATAAAGGCAAAAAAATATATCCAGCCAATTAATAAGTATTAAATTTGAACTTTAAGAACAACATCATGAAAATGAATTCAATTTTACGTTGAATATGTCCCTGTTAAAATAATTCATTTACTGACTTTTCAAGTTTGTAAAAGATTAAAATATTTACAAAACTCTAATACTAAAACTATAAACCTTTTGTTGAAAATGAGGTGTAAATCGATTCTAGTCTTTTCAATTGCAAAACAGATAAACCTTTTCTTTTGACTGTATCTACCTACCTAAACATACAAAGACTGTTCATAACCAAAAAAATTATAGATCGGCCTGTTAATAAACTGGGCCCTTATATATCTATTTAGAAGACGAATGACCAGCTAGGCTCCTAAATCATTTTTGGCATTACTTTTATTCGTTGTGCATTTACAGTCATATGTATATATGCATCTGTTTGCCTCAAGGAGAATATACTAGTTTTCCTTTTCTACCTTCTTCGTATTTTAGCATGTCCTAATTTATGAGATAGTCCCAAAAAACGTATGTTTAAAACATTACGTAATATTACGCAAATGCACCTAATTTGGTCAAGGGTCATGCTTTAATAACTATTTCTGAATTTGTTTGAGATGATCTCTGAGGTCATTATTTAAAGTTATAAATTAATATTGGTAGATGGGGAAGAGACATAATTTCGTCGATGATATGAATAAAACAACATGTTAGTGGGGGGCATGTCTTGACATCACGTGGGACTTTTTTGAGTTTAAAAACGAATGCTCTCCTTGATATTAAGATTTGTATTTAATTGTGCTGCCCAGATAATATATATATATATAAACCGATTTTGATTGGTTTATCATCATATTATCTGTATGTAATATCTTTCAAATAAAATAGATTTATCATGAAAAGGAACCCAAGAAGTATATAGTTTACTACTAGACAATCTAAGATAGGACGTTTGCCCTTCAAATTTTGCTTGCCTGCAAAATAAAATTTTACCAGAGTGTTTTTCATGTATTTGAATATATACTATGCATAGATGTGCATAAAATTACTTAACAATTTACTCTAGAGATATTTGAAACGTAGAGATTATAATTAAATGAATTTTTGTAAACTCAGGTTTACTACTTTGTAATTGTAAATCCAACTGAAAGATTTGGATAACTGTATTGCTTAAGTTTAATTTGCAAAATGAAAGCTCGGATAATATATGTAGTTGTTAATAAGAATTTTATATATTATTGATAGCAATATTATTACAATGAAAACAAGAAAATAATAAAACTTAGATTATTTGATGAACTCTAGTTCAGATGTTAAAATGTCACAATTTACTTTCATGTATCTCAGATTTGGATGTAACGTTAATATCATATTAGTTTAAAATAAATGTTGTACGGGTGTACAAAAAAAATAAATAATAAAACTTGGTTTGTTTTGATAAGGATTTGGATTTAAAAGTAACATATTATATATATATATATATATATATATATATGTGTGTGTGTGTGTGTAATAAAATATTCTAAAGTTTCAAATATCTCAACAATAAATGTTACATTACGCCTAAGACGGTTCAATATTCGTTTACAACCTTAGTGTATACAGAGTTGACCATTTTCAATGATACAGGTTTTCATATTTGTCAAGGAATTATGATAAAAAGTTTTCTTTTATATTAAATATGCGAAGCATAAATGATTTCCATATTTTTTATGCCAAATGGTCATAGTCAAAATATACCATGCCCCTATCTCATTCATAATGTGTGTGGTTGTGCTCTTTTTCTTTGTAAATAAAACCTTGATTATAATTACATGTCAAACTACGATAGAGCCAAGACTTCAAGGTCAAATACGCCTTAAGAACCAAGACAATTTCCATCGTTTAAGGTCTTTGTTCGAAATAAGAAAAATAATGACATTTTGCTAATTGTAATCGTCATTTTTCTAAACATAAGAATACGATAAGTTTTATTTATTTATTTTATGTTCCTGTACTGTTTTAAGTCTTTTTCATTTTTTAATAAAAAATAAAGGGCTAAGTAAAAAGATATAATATATCAAACAGCCACTTCAAATTTTTAGAGGAACTTTGAACCGACAATAATTATTGTTCACATAATATACTTTGTTGAGTATTTTTATTGATTTAGAGGTGCTGCAAATTTAAAAAATATATACAAATTATCTTATAAATAATTTAAATGTTAAATGATTTATTTTATAATAAGTTTTATATACATTGTGCTTCATCACATATTATCTGACGTTCTAATGTATTTTTTCTTTATACATATTACATTTTTGGTACTGTCATTAACTTTTTGAATCAAAACTCAACCCACTGCTTTATCTATTGTATACATAAAACAGAATGATTGGACAATTTTTTTTGCAATCAAACAATGAACATACACAAACATCTGTTACTAATCACCAGAATGATTGGAAATAATTGCCTTTTCATATATTTGAATCATTGTAAGCTATTTTTTAAATAAAAAGATAATAGAAGCTTACTATGAAAAATAATAACATTTGCATATATCATATTCTTTGAAGTAAAGTTTATTAAATGTAGATTATTTTTGTGGTTTCTATTACTGTTATTTTTAATTAAATTTGTAAGATAAAGAAATAAAAGATATATCAAAACTATTATAAAAGCAGTAAATAAATGTATTTTTGTTCATATTTATATTCGATAACTAAATATATAATTGTTAATGTATAATATAAACACATTTCCATAGCTGTACTGCATGTTGGCTCCGTTGAATATACTTTAATTATAGCCATTATTTTGAAAAGATAAAAAAATGCAAATAAAGATACCATTTCATAATAAAACTTAGTTTTTTAAAAAGTAGTACAAATTTGGTGGTGAAACCCATAAAAATATGTTCAAAATAATTTTTTTATATATTTTTACCCTTGTTTTATAAACAATTTTTTGACTTGTAAACTTTCAAAATACGAATAAAAAAATATAGTTCCTTTTTCTTATGAATAGATGGAAGGACACAAGTGCTCTATGTGAATCCCGTCAATGAGAAACAACCATTTCGTCAAGTGAAGACCAGTTGTTTCCCATAGTACACATGTTGCTCCACAATTAATTCATGGAATTTAATTTCTAAGATTATAATTTAATTACTTTAAAAAAATAAAACATACCACTAGAAAACATATATAATCCATTTATGGATTTGTTCTTTTTGTCTATTACTGTGACACACACACACACAAATACATACGCACACATACACACATAACACACATACACACATACATATATATATATATATATATATATATTATATATATATATATATATTATATGTACTGTAATATATTTATGAATAACTGTGTATTTAAATAACTTAAAAACATAACATGAGTACCCTCTTATTCTTTTCCTTCTTAAAACTATAAAATAAACCTAGAGGGAGTTGTTATGTAAAAAATGGTTGGTGCGACAGCACTTAAGTTCATTTATTGGCACCAAATATTATTTGACGAACATTTGATAATAATAACTAAGTCATACATTGATCATAGCTAAAATTATTAAAACGAGTTTTTTCAAAATAAGTAATAACAAAAAAGTTTTGCTTTATAACGAAACCTTTGAACGCAATTTGGGGGGGGGGGGGGTAAGGGGGTCAAACCAAAATCCATTTAGTTTTGTTATGACGCAACTTTCGGGGGGATGAAATTTTGATATCTTAATATTAGGTTCTATAATACCCCCTAATATATATATATATATATATATATACTTTTTTCTATCTTGATGATCAATGGAATATAAATTCATTCTTCATAAATAATGAAAACTGTAGATATATTACAAGCCACATACGCAAATAAATACTGATGATTCAATTTAAGTATCTATTTTCATAATATGGTGTTAGGTGGTATTCATGAAATCAAAGACTACATCAGACAAGCACATTAAATTGCAGATTCAATAGTTATTATTTGCATGCATGGGTGCAGTCTTAAATTCTGAATGCGTATGGGAGTGAGTGAGTGAGTCATATTGCTTCCAAATGTGTGTTCCTTAATCATTGTAAATGGATTTTGCAACATAAAAATGAATATCACAATCGCTGTGCTATCATTTTCTTCATATATACAATACTGTTGCAGTTGTGAAGTAAGCTTAAATTCAATGAATCTTTAACAAATTTAAAAAAGTTTTTTTTCATCAGGGAAATGATTATTAAATACCAAATGTGTGTTCTTTAAACATTGTAAAACGATTTCGCAACAAAAAAAATGAATATCACAATCACTGTGCAATCATTTTCTCATATATACAAGTATGTTGCAGGAATGAAGTGATGTTCAAATTCAATGCATCTTTAACTATTTATAAAACGACTCGTGGACCTTTGCTTCAGAGGAGGTACGATACTTACCATCAAGTTCCCTATCTCATTTAAGATTAGACGTCGGATTTTGAAATATTCAAAGTGATTTATTATTTAAAATATTGGAGAAGCGTTTTTTAAGTATGTATTGTGCCATTTATGTCGATTAATTTTATTCTATATTTTAATTGTTGTCGTTCTTCTCCAAAGTATTAATTTTATACTACAATGTCTATTTATGTTTTGTAACGCAATTACTCTGGAATTTTAAGAACTGAAATACACTGGTAAAAAAAGTGTTTTATCATCAGAGAGGTTATTATTAAATCCAAATATAATTGGAATTATGTAAAAAATATATTAAAAAGAAAGTTGTCCTTAACATTATTTTTTTATTTTTTAAGCTAAAAATATATCAGGTTATTTTTTTTGACAATATTTTTACTCTTTTATTTTCTATGATACTTAAAGAACACAATTGTGCAGAATATTTTTCTATGATATATGTTTGTAATACTTCAATTCCGCTTTATATAAACACCATTTTATTATACAGCAAAAAACAAAGCCTTATATAGAGAATAAAAGATTGTGTATTAATGAAACAGTGTCAGTAATGAATACCAGGATGCATAACTTAAGTAATTAATGAATATTACATATATCACTACTTAGAAAGCGTCATGTTATTGTCATTTGCGCGGAAGGCCTTGCGAACTAAGGACTGGTGGGCCTGTGTATGTGTGTGTAGACTCACAGCTACGCAAAATATCCCATATATTTGGTATTTTTAAAATACTAAAATACTATTATTATAAATATTGCGATATTGGTATAAATTTATAATAGTCTCCACATCATATTTGTATATACAATACAGCTTTTTTTTTTAAAGGGCCTAATGTTTATTATTATATTATAGAGTCTGGAAAATTTAGTGATTTTTAAGTAAAGTCAGCTGGGCGTTATGTGTGCAAAGTATTCGAATATGGTTGACGCCATTTTTCTTCATTCCAATATTTATTGAAGGGAAAAGCTATTATAAAGATAAATCAATAATTAGTAGTGGCTTGTTGTTTTTTTGGAATAAAATGAATTACATATTCATATGAAGTTTTGAAATGGATGACTAATTGAACTTAATTTCTATTAGGTAAATGCGCTTTAATAAAAATAATGTACCATATCATGGGCGTAAAGCCGGGATGGTTTTTTTAAATATATATTATATAACTGTTTTCTTGACCCTCTTGCATTCTAAGTTTTCTCTCCTTGTTTATTATTCTTTGGACATATATATTTTCATTTTCATAGCATTACATAATGATAGGATATTTTTGATCGATTGTGATTGGTTAAAAGAAAAGGAAGGTCGAATACAAAATTTAGCACTATGAAATAAAGCATCTCTTTACACGTGGTTGTCGAGCTGTGGACATGAAGTTCGATATACGAATGTCATTCTTCAGAATACAAAATGTCTTATGGACCTATATCCATATTACGTATCCATACGTATTTAAAAAATAACTTAAAAACACAACATGATTACCCTCTTATTCTTTTCCTTCTTATACCCATAAAAGAACCTAGTAGGAGCTGTTATTTAAAAAAATGGTTGGTGCGTCAGCACTTATGTTCATTTATTGGCACTAAATTATTTGAGTAAAATTTGCAAAAAATAACAAAACTCAAACTTTATCATAGCTAAAGTTAATTAAAGTAATTTTTTCAAAATAAGTTATAACAAAAAAGTTTTGCTTCATAACGAAACCTTTGAATGCAATTTGGGGGGGGGGGGGGGTAAGGGGGAGGGGTCAAACCAAAATACGTTCTTCTAAAATCATTTAGTTCTTATGACGCAACTTTTTGCGGTGTGTTGTGTGTGATATTTTGATATCTTAATATAGGTTTCTATAATACCCCCTAATATCCATCACGTTGATGATAAGATGTATAAAAAGAACGAAATAAGAGTTGACAAATGGGGGAAAATCATTTAACTCGTGGCTTTACAATAACTACCAAAAAAACACCTCCTTATTAAAAACATATAATAATATCAGTCGAGGGAAGTATCCAAGACAATTCAGACGTTTCATTATTTTTTTATTTATATACCACTATTGCTGGACTAAAGCATATTGCGTCTATTGGCTATCAGTACATCGGTATTTTTATTATTACAAATTTAACGATTGAAGGCGTAATACTAGATATCAAAATACAGAAGTAAAAACAATCTACATGAGGAGAAGGAGGTGCAGTTTGAGAAATCGATATTCTGCAGGGCAGTCCAGGGGACGCTTAAAAATAATAGGACATTGAGCTTAAAATGTAATTAATGTTTAGAATATACAGTCCACATACACGCAAATAGCTCTACAGAATACTCACAACACTCGATGCGTTGGAAGAAAGTAGTAACTCGAGAGAAGTTAGTTTTAAAATGCAATTCATTCAGGCAACCAGGATTATGAAATATCCGTACATCTACCGCTACTGATTGAAAGAAGTCATGCGATATATTCGGTAGTGTTGGTCAATATTACTTTGAAAGTAGTATGTAATGTACTACTTTTTACTGCGTAGTAATTTTTTTTAAATATTGGTTATTACTTCTCAAAAGTAATATACTAATTATATTAGATATTACTTTTTGAGGATTCCGAAACAATAAGTAAAGGCAATTCAAAAAGGATTTGTAAAAATCCTCACCAAACCTAGTTTGCATTTTTATGTCCACTGGGTGACGTCACAACCATTCACAGTTCATTAATTTTCATCTAAAATGCAAGGCAAATATCTTTTTTCACGAAAGTAGTATGTAACTAGGATATTACATATTAGTTATTACTTGAAAGCAAATATCTAATATGTTTGTTCTCTCTAGTTAGTCGCAGTAATATAACTAAGTAAATATTACTCGCACGCACGTTAGGGAACAACACTGATATTCGGTAATTGTGTCAAAGAATAAAAAGTATCGATATAATTGTAGATGAAATCTACTGATCAGGCCGGCAGCAGGCCAGGCTTTGGGGGGCCCTACAGTTGTTATGGGAGGCAAGGTTGGCACATTCATAAAAATCGGGCCCACGTCACTCAGTGGGGGCGGGCTGGCCCCTCAGACCCGCATCCCGCCGGGCCTGTTACTGCTGGATCACCTGAAATACCGAATATTAGTCTTAGTCCCAGCTTTATGAAGCACAAATTATTTGACATTTTATCACTCAATTCAACTCAGCTACCATCTCCTCTATGCATCCATCTGCTGCTGTCTTATAACACGTGCGTATGCGATGTCTATAGTCAGCTATGTAGCCATCATGTGTATGTATATTTATCAGTGAACATGTGTATACCTTTGTTTGTATGACACACTTAATGAGGACTCCTGTTTATGTGGAGCACAACAGGGAAGGCGGAGGTAAAAAAGTATATATATATTTTTACCTACTAACTACCAAGTGTTTCCAAAGGAGCATGAATCATTAGGTCGCCGAGGAAGATATGCCCTCATTTCATGTGTCTCTTCTGTGTATTCTTTACTACTTTGTAAAATCACGAGTAGTGGCTCAAACTACCACCTTAAGATCCTAAGAATTCCTAAGTAGGTATATCTCACTGATTCAATTTATGGCACTTTTCAAGAATATGACCTGAGATTTGGGGTTGCGTGATAAAATTTTAATTTCCCATTGCAAAAGCCATCGCCGTTATAAATAGAACATGAAAAAAAAAAGAAAGAGAGAGGTTTTAAGGTGCTATTTATCGCCTGTTTGTGATATAAAGCAAAAGTGAGAGAAATATAGGAAAGGATAATTTAAACACGATGGAGGCAATCATCAACACTACGAAACAAAACTTCGTGGATCCCCGGAGAGATGCTCACACAAACAACGTTGAATGCTTTTGAAAAAATGCAAAGGCCGGCGTTCATAATTCCATGCTCCTTGGCCACTGGACGAATTTCTGTGGTGAGGAGAGATGGAGAAGAAGCATATTAAAACACATATCGGAATTTTATAACTACGAATAAGTTAATATAAATACATATAAATACCCTCAATATTGTTTCTTTGATTTGATATATTTCAACTGATTATTGTATTAATTATTCAAGAACATCTAGGAGACTTGGTTCTTTATCACTAGATATGTTGGGAAATAAAAAGGGTTGTTTTCTGTGAAGGCATAAACACCAAACGGAAACAGGATTTACATAATAAACTGCCGATAAATAGCACCCTAGAATGGTAAAAGCCTCTTTCTCTCTTCTTTTCTTACTATTATTTTACAAAGGTTATTGGAATTTATTTCGCAACTTTAAACCTTAGGTCGATATTCTTGAAAAGTGCCCAATTTACTTATTCAGTTGGTACACTTTCTTTGCATGTCATACAGTCAATTGATGGTCAGATATGAATACGCAAGATACATGCATTATATATCCGAGCTAAGGAACTCCTTAAATGAATAAATCATTATGATAGAATTGGTTATATGTTGCATGGGCCCATTAAAGGAGGCGTAAATGATACTAATGGAGTCCCATGAAAGATAAATGATCTGAAGCATGGTATTACCAACTGTTTTTTTAAATAATTCACACTCTTTTCTTTCAGCTAATAAAGTTAGAGAGAAAAAGGTCCTCGTTTGTTATCCTTATGTATAATGTGGCTTTATAATACGAGTTCTGGAAAGCTCAACCAAACGCATCGTTTTTTAAAGTTAGTAACATAGAGATATAAAGAACTGATTCCCTTCAATAGCAGAGAACATCGTCGTTCGCTGTATTCTGTATGTCCAATATAAACAAAGTAATTTGATCTACGTCATCGTCAGCTGATCATAGAGATAGATTCTATCTCTATGATCAGCTTACGATGACGTAGTACACTTTACTTTGTTTATATTGGGCACACAGATACATTCTGAAAGGAATAAGCTCTCTATATATTTTTATCTCTATGTTAGTAACAGAATATCTTTTGTTTTCTTCTACGTTTTATTGTACAATTAAGGATATTTTGATTGTCAAGGAGAATCAAACAAACAAAACGAAAAACATTCAAAAAGAGTGTAAAAGGCTACTTTATGATATTAACAGACATTGTTGGAATTTAAATTCTTTCAGAATTCTCATATGGAACATTCCATTACAAATATTAGCTTTCACAATAAGGACGTTGATATAGATAAATACTTTTGGAGAAACTTGGAGATCTCCATGAAAAATAGTATTTGGAATGATATTTAGAATCGTACATTTGTTCATTATTTTATCCTTTTCTTCTTTTCATATAAATTGTGTTATTCATATGTTTTAATTCGCTGATAACAATAGTTTCTTTATGAGATTATTTAAAACCCAAGGTGATTCAATATTGACATGTAAAACAAAATTTCGGTTGTATTTTTATTCATATTGTCCAAAGAATGGGGAAGAAAATAAAATACAGCTGTTAAAAAAACATTGTTGATGCAATGATGCCTCGTTATTTTTCGTCGTTGAAAAATGTTTAACTTTGTTTAAAAAAAACACCTTGGGGTTTATTGAATCTATTTGAATGCCAGTCAACATAGAGTACAAAACAATTACTAATTAATGATTGATAGATCAATTATTGCTTTGTTCTTATATCAATAATATAATTGAATCATCAAATGAATATGATAACCAATTAATAAATTATGTATGAAACATTTGTGATCAGATATATAATTAAATTTATATCTAAGCTCCTGTCTTCTGGTCTTATTTTAATCGATCAGACGAGGATGATAGTGTCTAGACATCTATCGAAGGTCAACCCTTGAAGTAATGAAAACATTTTAATTACTTTAGGGGATTTACCTAATATAAGAATTGTCTTCTAGTTCTTATTTGTAAGTTGAGCTAATAAGGTCAACACCGTATCTCATGTTCGGGACTTAGTTAAGCTTTATATATAATATATTTTACCTCTTAAGTATTCAAGATAGGAAATTAATTATTTCATGTATAAGTATCGCTAATAAAGTCTATAACCGTTTAAAAATGTTCAAAGCGACATATTAGGGAATGTGGAATAATAGATTTTGAAAGATTTTTGACGCATGAAATTGACTACACTTATAATACTTCAAAAAGTAATTAGAATAGTTGCAAGTCAGCCCTTAAAAAATATTTAACACATGAGTTACTACCTCATAGAGAAAATTTAAAAGCCAATGACAAGCAATTATAACATTTGAAGAGTAAAAGGTTTATTAATTGTTAAAGACATTTAAAAAAACTTTTCTTATGAATAAATTAGGTTGTATTGTAATGACTTTAAAATTTGAATTTAGTGACATGATTAACAGAAACGCTCAAGTTATGAATAATAATTTTTGCCCCCTTAAAAATATTTTCCACATAGAAAAAAATGTAGAGTCATGAATAATTTGAATTAATTACTTAAATAATTGCATACAGCACACCTAAAAAGTGGCGATGACCTTTATTTAGTTTTGTATAACATAACTGATTGATAATTTCGAGTTGTACAGCAATATTAAACATTTAAGTTTATGATAAATTATCTATTAGAGGGATAAGTATCTAAAAATATATATACCAAATATACAACTCAGTTGCACAAAATGGACATAAGATGCTATATATAAGTTTAAAGCAGTTGTCATAATTTAAGAAAAAAATAATATAGCTATAATCATACGGGTTTTTAACATTGATACTACTTTTTAGTTTTTCCCCATTGTCATCAATATTGTCAATGACAAATTAATTTAAATACGTTATAAAAAGTGGTTTCATTTTCCTAACTTAAAAATCTTTGATTTTCTATTCAAGTCCAGAAAAAACAAATTTATACAAAAACGTCAAACAACACTACTTTGATCTCTTTTTTTTTTTTTTTTGCCTATATGGTCGATAGAATTGCATCCGATAGGATAGAAATAAGCATTATAGCGTTAAAATTAGTCTACCGAACCTAGGATATTATCAACGAGGTAGACCAAAAATGAACATCCCTTCTCGGGATTCGAACCTGCCTCCCCAACATTGAGAGTTGAACACGTCTAACACGCACGGCTATCGAGCTCCCAATCTCCAATATGTATCTCTTTTGATACATATTTGATCAATGTGGCAACATTATTAAATAATACAACTGTTAACTTGGGCATATCAAAAAAATCACATCACTATATTGTACTTTTTCTAAATAACACATTCTTTAAATATATATTTGCTTGAAATTTCCTGGCGCTGTCCCATGGATGAACAAAAACCCACCCCATAAATAACATACGCCCAACTTCACATATTCAACATTTCTTCAAGCCAATAGAAAATGATTTAAGACGACAGGTGACCTTCACTCGAGTAATTGTGGGCTCTGAGTACCATAAATGGCATCACATAAAGACAAGCCAATAAGCCCATCTTTCATAGTTAACATTCTTTGTTTTAATCATTGTTGTTATAGGCATTGGACACCCAGGAAAATGTTTCCTTACGTTCTTGTCAAGATAACAACAATGAGACCCTCTGAGACGCTTCTTACAACCCCAAAGACTTTTTTTAATGTCTAACTGCACAATAGATGGAGCCACAAGAGAATAAGCTCTATTCTATTTGATTGTTCAATTATCATGAGGGGGAGGGGATATTTTGTAATCACTCTCAATGAAAAGATCATTGCTTCCATGCGAATAGGCTTGTTTATAGCTAAATAGATGTAATGCCATCACTCATAAACAGGCAATGGACTTTCTTTTTCTTTTAAAAACATTCATTGAATTCCATTTTGATTTCATTGAGTCCATGGTTATTTTGCAATAAAAATTTCAAAAGTAATTCCCAATGGACTATAAATGAAAACTAATGCTTTAAAACTAAATTAAATCATGTGGCGAATATACAAGCTAAAAATTAAAATAAGATTTAAAAAATATTGAATTTAGGTGATGCATTTTTTTAAAGAAAATGACGTTGATAGGAATAATTTATTGGTATTCAACATAACACGCCTTCTGGAACCGATGATAGTAAGATAAAATGTCGTTAAAGTATTATATGTTTTATCGAAAGAAGTTAAAAGTTCCATCATATGATATTGAGATAGCTTGTGATTAGGGGAAAAGTTATACAGTTGGTAGATATATGTTGGTTTAAAGGAATTATTGTTTTTACATTGGTCTTAAACACATTAGAATAATGATTTGAGTAATAGATTATAAAATAAGAAATTAAATATATTTTAGAATCCTAAATACACATACCAGGGGGTTTGGTCATATTATTAAGCAAAAATAGTTCCTATTAATTGTAG
>CP045890.1:9515352-9533606 GCA_013387185.1 Caligus rogercresseyi | reverse complement strand
CTCATTGATAAGATCCTAGGTTCGATAGACTAATTTTAACGCTATAATGCTTATTTATATCCTATCGGATGCAATTCTATCGAAACCATGTGGGCAAAAAAAAAAAAAAAAAGCGGATCATAGAGATTGAAAGATTTGTTTATATTGGACACAAAAATGTATTCTTCTGAAGAATCCAATAAACCCTCTTGTCTTATATCTCTATGAGAAAAACTGAAAACTGCTCATGACAACGCAAAAATAATAATAACAACAGCTTATTAATAATAGAAAAAAGGAGAGGTTTGTAAATAATTTGAAACTATTTCTTTTCTTGGCCAACAGCTTAACTATATTTCAGAGTGAACAAAAAAATTTAAAGGTAAAACATAAAATATACACTACACCATTTAAAAATACTTGTAGAATACTAGTAAAAATCATTTAAAAAAATTGTAAAACTTTGGTATATAACTTAATAATAGGTAAATCGTTGATACGTCGGGGTCCTCCGACGATCTCTTCGCGTATATAATTTGTTGTACTTTCGTGATGACAGCATTGTCTTTTGACTCCTCTTCTCCACGATAGAAGGCTAAAAAAATCCTCCCTTCCCATCTCCGCTCCAAATTTCTCCTTGAGAGTTTCTGAGATAGAGTTAAAGATTTATCGAAGCGAAGCGCAACTCCAAAAGATGTGCTCTGTTGTTTCAGGGCATTCGTTGCAAAGCGACACATACTCCTCTGCCCTCGAAAGAACTTGTCTCTCACCTCCAGAGTTCCCGAGAGCAATGGTATTTAGCCATTTTTATGATATGTCTTTTTAACCGCTTTGATACTACCTTGTGCTTCTCTTTGGATACTTCTTCGATTTAAGTGATTTTTAAATGGGCGCATTGTATCTCTTTTAAAGATTTTTCTTATGTCAGCCGTAGAAGCGGCTGATACTTTCATTTTTAATGGTATTAAGGATCTTTGGATAATTTATTTTTGCCGAGGATCGTTTTAAATCTGTTATCCGCCATCTTGTCGGTAAATGAGATGACCAACACAAATCAGCTGCTATGTCACCAGATACTGTGTGTGTATCAGGGACAAATACGCTGGTTTCAGGAAGCTCCCATCCCAAGGGAAGTCATTCTTATCTGTAACTCTTTGGATACCTTGCATATTTATTCATCCTTGGTGAGTAAAGGGAAATACATTTAGGACCTTTTTAAAGCTTGCACAAGGATTACTCGTTGGGGGAAATCCTTTTCTTTAGAAATTCTCTAAAATTAGGACCCAGGGTTCCCGTGACAACCATATTTTCCTTATCCAATAAAAGTTTGAACTTTCCACTTCTAAACTCACATATTACAGACAGGCCACTCCTGTTGAGATTGGTATGCAGTCTGTTATAAGAAATGTTTTCTTTTTTACTTCAGCTGAAGTAGTGAGCTTTTCAGTTCGGATATTTCTTTACAGGCTTCCCTATCGTAAGGGGTTGTCCGAAACAGGTGAATCACAGTTGGAATTATGTATGTGTTCCAGGCAACGATTCTGTCCCACATGCATAGATTCAAGCTCCCAAAGAATTGACACGACCGAGTTACCTTTTGACTATTTGCTCAATATTCTTCCGTTGAGCATTTCTCCCAACCCATGATCCTAGTCTAACTTTCAGACTCTCGGAAGCTTGGCCAACTTTTGTAATCAATCCATTGTATTTGCTGATAAACTCTGTTTTTACTTCATTGATTTTTAAGCCGGAGGTCTGTGAAAATCTTTTTAATAAGAGCATTGTTCTTTTTAACGATGCTCCATTCAAAGACCAACGTGAGGTCGTCTGCATAGCATAGTCACTTTAAATAATGGAAACTGTAATAAAAGAGATGCCAGAGATATACAAGAAAGATGTCTCTATTTTTCTAATCGACAGGTGTTTTTTCTCTTTCTATTTCATGTCGGGTATAAGTAATAAAAAAATATACCTCCCGAAACTTAGATCAAACCGAAATACGACTATCAATCGGTAGGCCCAGCTCTAAAATACCATATTAAAACATATTTATTTATATTTATCTCTACATTTTGAAATTATTCATATTGTTTATCATATATTTAAAAAATCTCATCAGTTCTATATATATATATACATTCAGATTGTATTGATAGTATTTCATAACTATTCAAATTTAAGTCTCCTAGCTGGATGGTGCATTATCCACCTACTCCCATACCTTGTTCACAAGAACCATTGATCCTTTTTGATCATGAGTGCGTTTCGTCATGCCTGGCTGCGCCCTAATTAACTAGGAATCCTCACGATTCCAACCCAAACACACATTGATACACAAGCATTCCCTGTAACTTGTTCCCAAATAAAACACTATATATATACATATAAGATATTTTGTCATTTTGTAAGATATCAAATGGTTTGGGCAGGGACAAATGGAAAGGACGATGGGCGGTTACGGTATTTACTATTTTAATTTCCCTTGATATTTAATATATTTATCTCTCATAATAAATAACTTGTTAATCGTAGGCATAGAAAAAAGGATCTCGTCACTGCCCATTATTGAGGCAAGCAAGTAGGTATGTATGTTGTCCCACTATCTACAATGTACATGTGATATTTGTATGATAATTTATAACCCTAGTTAATTAGAAGTGATGAGCTTAGATTGTCATTTCATAGTTCATTTATCAAAGTACATAAACATTAAATGTGAGGTCTTGATTATATTTTTATATAAAATATCAAGCCATAATAACTGAGGATACTTTATTACTAAAGATTCAAGGTCGAAAATCATGAAGGAATACAATTTTTCGCTGCAAAACATCTTTGAATTGTAGGGAATTGCTTTATTACTAATAATTATATTCACTTTATGTCGAAAATGAGATATACTAAGATAATCATGAAAAATTAATGTAATAATTCATTATTTGCTACGATTTTTATTAGACCATCCGCTGAATTTTTTTTAAGAAGCTTAAATTTGTAATGTATTTAAAAAACTATGTTTTTTACAAAAAAACATATTTTATTTTATGTTTTAAACCATCGACTTTGCTCATCCTCTAAAAAAATCTTATTTCAAGAAGAAAGAAACAGTTACGATGGACTAAATAATGACACTAGAAAAGGAAAATATGATCATTAACTTTAAGTTCGACGATGGTAAACTGATATGAGAGATTGTGTGATAATTACGAAATGAATCTATTCAATATACATATCTCAATGATGTCCAATCTTTTATTCACGTGACGTCCCCTGAAGAAGAGCGAGAACGGGTGAGAAGTCTCTCAATCCCTCCTGAGTAGGAGCAGGAATCGACTAAGTCATCTGGCAAGAGGTCTTCTTGTTTCATTTGTAAATAAAGGTGAAATGGGTAGCAACTTCATTATCTGATCTAAGCTAAGATGCATTTTTTTTAAACGGGAATTTTTATATACTAATATATATACATATTTTCTTTGAGAAAAGAGAAAGAAATGTCTGTCGTCCCATCTGGTGACGTATCTATATAAGAAAAGGAGAGAGGAACACATAGGAGCAGAAAGAGGAAGAGAGATGAGCAGAAAGAAGGACTGTTACAAATTGACCTAACAAAACAATAAAGTTTGTCACATCTGATACCATATGTAAGGGATTCATACAAGGGAATTGAAATCCCTATAGTACTATTGGGCTTTATGCTTAAAAAAACTGAATAAGCCTTTTGTATTAAGATACCACAAATAAAAGTAGAAACTTTGATAAATAATAAAATAATAAATCAATGTCATATTTTCTTTTCATCTTCGGGAAGATCTTTTTATCTTTGTTCTGGTTGTTAATAAACAGGACTCATTATATAACTACCATATTTGTGAAAAGATTGATTAATCAATTAAACGAATAATTATTCAATCTATCATGCATTATGTGCAAAGGTAACATATTAGGCTGAGCCATAAAGAATGAGCTGGGTTCATTATCTCGAAATGTAAACAAGAAAGCTCAAGAATTCCAACGGGAGCCTTCTTATCGCATATTTTTGTGTGGGAAGCGACTATGTGCGAAGACGAGTTGTTCGACCATCTCCGAAAGCTCCGGGACCACTGCCACGGCGGCATATGAGTCGGAAGAGATTATGTTTACTGATTTAGATCTATTTTTATGATTTGATGAAAATTCTGAGTTTTACTGGTGCGGCTCATTATTTATGACTCAACCTGATATTTGTGTTCACATATTTTTTAACAAATAAATTTCAGATAAAAATAGAAAAATAGAAGCGAACCTTCAATCTTTTCAAAGTGTTTCCCACTTCCGAATTAAGATTTTAAAGAAACCCTTGACACGAAACCTGATCATTTAATTATTTATGACAAAGGATCCTTCAAGCACTTATTTGTTTTTTGTAATTAATAATACTATGGAAAATAATGTTGTGTATACTGTGTCTTGTTAAAGAGGTAGATTGGTCCTAACATACTTCCATGTAGGACAACCATTAAACTGACATATAAATTACACATAATTATTCATAATTTTGGTCATATAAGCTCGCTATTTCAAATTGCTAGGCACTCCTTGTTTTATGAGTATGAAAACATATTTTTTATTCGTTTATGCAAATGTTTGAAATACCCATAGAACTGTAAACATGGAACTAATAAGTTTGTCAAGCTTTCTCTGGCTAGTTTTTTGTACAAATACCAACGAATATTTTGCACAAATCAGACAAAGGTGTAAAAATAATCAACGAAAGACATGATAAAAATAATATTCATTTATTTATGAATAACCTGAATATTAAAGGGTTTTGTATGATATCCGTTATTTAGCCAGTATAATACCTAATACACAACTATGTTTCATAAAGAAGACCGCTTTATCAAAACTGTTTCTTTGACTCATAATACGTATCTCACGAATAACACATTATTGCTTAAGCTAGTTCACTCTTTTGTCCACCATTTTTGAAAATCATAGGACTTCGACTTGTATAATAACTGGATACTCAACTGATAAGGAACACTAAACCAATTCAAAGACGTCATAAATATATTCAAAATGGCTGCCACCCAAAGTGTATGAGGTAAACAATGAAAAATGATCAACATTCTAATATAATAAAATGCATAATAACATAATACTCTGTTGATCCAAGCTCCTCAAAAAAGGATTTAATTTTTAGCTCTTGATTAATGTTCAAACCACAACAACTATGAGCGAATATGGAGGAGAAATACTGAAGCTTCGACAATTGACTAATTTATACAGAAAATGAGAGGGTTAAAGCAATTAAGAACCCTCTCAAACCTTAACAATTTCTCAAGGATGGTATCAAATAGGTTTTTGCCTTCATTTTACTGCAAAAGGAGTCAAATATTAAATCTTTTAAAAAATGATAAAAAGTTCTAGATATCTCATGTTTTGACCCTCTTAACCTGAAACACATCCCCTTCAACTCCCCCCTTCTTTATAGTGTTTGGTAAGCACTCACAATTTCCTATGGGTTTTATCTAGTTTCAATTGTTTTTTTTATTGTTCGTCCGTCTTTTTTTTCAACCAATCATGTTTGAGAACGGAGTCTCAGTGGGCATCCTTAAAAAATATTAAATTTGTTAACCAATATAAGCCTAAAAATGAAGAACGTACTCTAAGAATTTAATTGATCAAGACCTTTATGTAGACTTTCTTCGAATCCTTATGATACATTACGACAAGACAATCATGAGTTCTTGGATCAACGTTGGAGGGCTACTTTTTTTAGATGAAACAAAGAGGCTGTAGGATGGGCACTTAAGTGACGCAAGATCACCACTTCAATGGCTTCACCGGGGGTCCCTCTGTATATATTTACCCAAAAATTAGATAATAGCTTCCATTCATAATTTATAAATCCTTTTCCAAATTAATCTTAGATATGGGTCAATCATCATGGATGCAATCAAGTTTTTTTTTACAAAATAGATGAAAAATGGGTGTAGATGTCCCAAATTTAGTTGCCAACAAATAAATATCTAGCCAGTTTTCAGACTCAACATTTTGATTTCAAAAACGTTATTAAAGATATATCACTAAATAAGTAGAGTCCTAATATTGGCTCATGAGTCCAAAAAAAAATTCTTAATCAAATACAAAAAAAAACTAACACACGAAACGTTACAGATTAGGTCATGCCAAATGCAATTGAAATGCAATTTATGAGTGCCAATTATACAGCCAACAAAATGAATTATAAGCATACAAATTTGTAAAAACTATAATGGTTATTTATCTATTTTCACGTACTTAGACAGCATTTTTTTTTTTTTTTTAACGGTTATAAAATTCTTTATTTGGCTATCAAAATTATAAAACAGTGTAAAAAATAACTACACTAAAATAGAGATAACTATAAATAAATAAATAAATAAAAAATACTCTTGACAGTTGCGTTAAAATAAAAACATGAATGAACATTGTAGAACATATTTACTGTCAAGAGATTATAACCTTATATACATGGACGAAACAGCGTTTATTTATTCTTTAAAAAATCCCGATGACGTCTTAAAATCCTCTTCAAAGCTTTCAGGTATACTCCTGAGCGAGATGGCACAAATCGTATAATATCTCCCGCCCATTTCCAAGAAGGAGAACCAGGGTCAGGAATTTTAACATCGAGCGCCTCGTAACGAGCCGCTGCACCAAGGATGATCGCTCTCAGGTCCTCAGCTTCCACATAAGAGTTTGCCGTTAGTTGCTTAGCAATTAATGATTTGATGTTGCTTACTGCTGCGTTTAGAGCTTTATGACTAGAGGGGGAACTTTTTTTCACTTTGTATGGCCCAAATAGAATATAGGCCTTTAGAATATTAGGGGAAATTATTTTATTTTCAGATAAATTAAGTTTTAAAAAATGCTTCACCAATGATAGCGCAGGGCAGTCAACGAATGCGTGTAAGATATTGTTGTATAAGCAACCACAATTGTTGCAGGGGTAATAAAATTTTATTAATTGTCCTGAAATTTGAAATTGGGCAGTAAATTTTAGCCCGTCTACAATGCCCTGCGTAGAGTGGAGAATCCTTTTCTCCCAGGAAAGAGGCAAGCCTAGCATCTTGATAAAAGACTCTGCTATAGATATAGCTTGGCTTACACCACCAGAGGGTGCCTTAAATTTTAAAAACCAGGGCAAGGGAGGACAACAATGCTTAACAGTACGAGAAAGAGGAAAATAGAACCTATTGACATTAAAGACCGATTCTGACTTAAAATCATGTATCGTAAAGACGTTGTGATGAAGGGCAAACATCTCAAGAGCTGAAAGATCACCAAATCTACTGACAAAAGGCTTCTTGTTCTTATTCTGATATAAAATGTCCACAGTAGTATCCGAATGAAATTCGGGCTCCATCTTCCACATAAGTCTTTGCATGGAAGCTAAAAAGGTGAAATTAATTCCAATTCCAGATTGGTTAAAAGCGTGCCCAAATGTATCCAGTTCAATAATTCTGACGTGGTATAATATCTTCTCCAATCACGAGTGTGATACACACCCATTTCTTGTATTACCTTTCGATAATATTTCGGAACAATAGACTGAAGGAGGCACAGACCACCGCCGATATATTTTTTGGGGCGTTTTATGGCGGAGATATACGATTTGTGAAAGAGAGATTTCAGCCACCTCTCTTCTTCTTCTAAGGCTAGCTCAGCTAGACTAGGAATGGAGGTTGCCTTGTATAAAACTAGTGGAACCACCCTAGAGTTGTAGAGATCGATTCTTTTTTGCAGAGAAAGACTGCGCCAAAATTTTGTTTGACCATAAATTTTAGTATTCAACAGGGTCCAGTTACGTTCTGATACACCAAATCTTGTCCACTCTATGCCGAGAATATTGACAGAATTGGCAATCCTGACGTCTTGTATTTTACAGTTAGCATGCGGAAACCACTTCCCTACCGGAAGTATAAAAGTTTTGCTTCTATTAATTCCAAGGCCAGATTTGCCCTCGTATTTTTTGAAGAAGGACAGTAAAATATCAATCCTTTTTGCGAGCTGCACTTCCGAGTTGGCTTCCACCATTAACGTGATATCATCTGCATAGAGGTCTATGAGATGTCTTCGACCACCGAAAGAGATTCCAAACCCTAGGTATTTACTTGTCAAAAACCTAGTTAGCTCATGGATAGCCGAAACAAAAAGAAGCGGGGCTACAGGACATCCTTGTCTACAGCTTTTTGACAATAAAATAGGAGAACTATTGATTCCGTCCAATGATATAATAGAAGATCCATTGAGCAACACAGCTCTTATGGGATTAAAAAACCGTTTAGGAAGAAGGCGCTTGATAGATCTTAAAATGTGGTCATGCCGTATAGTATCGAACGCTTTGCAGAAATCAATTGCAATTAAAGCTCCAAACTTGCTACGACTTTTGACTGATTCCATTGCGATAAAAATGTTGCGTGAAATATCCGTGATTTTTCTATTTTTAAGAAAGCCTTTTTGTTCATGATCAATTTTACAGTTTAAAATAGGTTCAATTTTTTAGCTAAAATACCAATTAAAATTCTGTACGCATTATTTAAAATAGTTATCGGCCGCCAATGGCTAAAATCAGTTCCATTGCCTTTCTTAGGAATCAATGCTATACGACCCTTGGCGAGAGTACTTGGCATTTTTCCAGTAAACTCAATATGTCGGCCGATACATAAAAGATATGGAGCTATTTCTTCAGGGGCGATAGAGAAGATACGTCCACAGATTCCGTCAGGACCAGAAGCTTTATTGTCCTTGAACTTACATCTTATATGTTCGACAATACATTGATGTGTAAAAATTTCCGTGGAACTTTGACGTCTTCTCTTGGGAAATTTAGCCTTAGACCACCGACAATCTCGGAAAACTTTCCGTGGAAATAATTCAAAATCTCTTTAGGTTTCTTAATAACTCTGTTATTGTCGATAATGCTTTTAATAGTGCATGCAGAGCTGCTCTTGTTATTTGGAAGAAACTTATACCTTAAATTGGAATCTGATTCCCTATCTCTTTTTCTCTCCATTTCTGCTTCTGCAATGTCTGTCACTCTATACTCATTCACTAGCTCAGTAGTTATGCACTTAATGAAAATAGAAGAAGCGGAAAGAGCTCTTTCAATGTCATACTGGAGCTTCGCTGCTTTATTTTATGAGATGTAATAAACTTTTTCACAGTACTTGAAACCACTTTCAGAAGCAAGGGGTACGCCCGTTTTTGAGTAATCGAACTATGACCATTTTTTTTTTTTTTTGCTATTGGTTCGATAGAATTGCATCCGATAGGATATAATAAGCATTATAGCGTTAAAATTAGTCTATCGAACCTAGGATCTTATCAATGAGGTAGACCAAATATGACCATCCCCTCTCGGGATTCGAACCTGCGCCCCAACATTGAGAGTTGAACACGCCTTAAAAGACATTTTTATTAGAACCTTCACATTATGGTGTTGATTTCAATGACTGACAGTAACCTTAAAACACATTACATTACATGATCCTTATTGACGATTTTTTTAGAATTTCAATGAGGAAAACAGTAAGATTCGGAACAGCTTACTCGAAAGGGGCTAATAAATTCTTTGTTGGCCAGATTGAGAGAAGACGTAGGATATGGAGTAGAAGCGTCTACGAAACAGATAATAGAAGGTCTTCAATCAAATTTATTAAGCAATGGCCTCTCTTGGTTAAAGTACAAAATAGTGGCCAACACTTTGTTCTTTGGGTGCTACTCATGGGAAGAAACACAGAAGAAAGGTTTTGCTTTTTTTGTGGGCATGCAAGGGAAACATTGAGGCACTTTTTTTAATGGAATGCGGACAGATGGTCAGAATTCTGGGACATTTGGTAAATTTGTTTATTTTTGAGAATTTTAATCTGATATTACCTCTTAGAGAATTGTCTTCTTTTATGTTTGGCCCACATCAAGAAAAAATTAATTGACAGGAGAATTATGGGATCAACTTGTAGAATTGCGGACGGTAATAAATTCACAGCCCAGTTTCAAATTTCCTCGGACATATAAGGTTTTTACCATCCATGCAAGGACTGCGGGTTTATTTTTTAATACCACAGTTCACGCTTTTGTGGATTGCCCATTTAAAAATTGGTAAGCATTTGTCCAACTAAATGTTGGCGTGGATGGGACGGACTGCCCAGGACAAATGAAGGCCATTATTCTTTTGGAGCACACAAGAGGAGTCGATACTCTTTACCGCATCACAAGGCGATTGAGTGTGCTTTATTGAATATTAAATCATTGATCGGGAAGAAATTAACCATGCACAGTCCCATACACAAAGAAGAGTTAAGATCCATCATGATAGGAGCAGCAGCGCGTTACTCGGCACTCGGAATCAAAATCCCTCAAGTGGCATCTTCTCCTGATTTGGGCTGGCGATATCATCAAATTCATACCATCAACTTCAGCACAATATCTAAGCCTGATTAAATCAATTTGCTAGAAGATATAAACGTTTTATGTTAAGAACGGCCTCTTGTAAATTTTTAGCTTTTTCGTTTCATTGTCCCTTTATAAAAGGTTATTTATTTAGGCAGTAATTCTGAACTATAATGTCATTTATGTATTGTTTTTTTACGCAACTGCCTAGTTTATATTTTTATTTATTTATTATCGTATATCTTGATGTGTATTTTATTTCAGTGTTTGTTGATGATGGTAAATAAAAAATCTTACCGAAAAAAAAAATAATAATTATTTTTTTAACAACTAAAATGCAGTTTTTATGTTATAATTCAGATGTAACAGGGTGCCCCTCCCCAGTTGATTTTATAAATATTATAAATACATGGATGTTGAGTGTTTATAAGTTTGTTATAAAGTTTTTTTAATGTGAATGAATTGTAAATAAAGTTGTACCTGTGTACAAAAAAAAAAAAAAAAAAGCTTGGTCCCGAGGGTGATCGATGATAGGAGCAGTATTTTTATAACTTGAGTTTGTTAATCAATTATATATAAATTTGGGTTTATAAATTTGTGAATGTCCAGATTTATATAGTAATTTGTAAGTATTTTTTAAAAGATTGATGTGCTTTGCGATTTTATGCGCATGGATATTCCAATAACTAATGATGTTGGAATTTGCGTTTTTAAAAGTGACAAATGTTTTGTTGAATGATGCGGTAGATTAATCGGTTATGGGGCGATTTTAGATCATATGTCATATACTTTTTTTAAATGAACAGTTTCAATTTGTATTCTTTTCATGTATTCAATCAATACCTTTATATTGAAAACATAATACTCAATAATCTATGCCTATTCTTTTTGTAAATGTGAAGTATGAATATAGAGAAAAGGAATTTATTAAGATACAAACTATATGCTTTTTTTTTGTACATATGATGTAATATCCTCGACAAAACTTATGGTAGAAGAGATTATTTCGTTCTTCTATAACCTAAAGGGGGGCTGATAGTTTTTTTGTTCATTGGTGTTGGCTATTCCTTTGTACGATTCGAGATCAGATAAAATTTGTCTTGTTCCCGCAGATCAATAAGCGTAGGATGTTAAACATTCATGCATAAGTGGTTTTTTTTGTCCAGCTAAATGATATTTACAAGCCCATTGTAAAGACCATTTTTATTTCTCAATAGAGTACATTAACCAAATACGAATGTGGGCATCACGTTTAAATCTAACTAGAATCTATTTTGCATTCAAATATGTGACAAATTAAAAGGACTAATGAGCTTGAACAAATATAATATTTCTCTGTAGCATTTTGCATCTTGATTACAATTAGTCTCCATTTTGAATATAGGACAAAATACTCATATTATGCAAAATAGTAGGTATTTAAATCTACCCAAACGAGTACATAAAGAGCTATTTCTTTTGTTCTATGTAGTTATATCTATAAATAATTTGTTATTCGTGTCATCATTTAATTAGTCACAAACATATTCAACCATTTTTGGCTGCAAGAATAATTAGGTGCATAAAGTGCTTATATTTTGTGCTGTTCTCTTAGGTATAAATAAATCTACGGACGTATTAATACTAAAATAAACTTACATACTATATTCTCACTGACTCATAATGCTATATATGTCATATATATATACATATATATATTAGATAGATAATATAATATATTATAATATATATATATATATATATATATATATATATATATATATATAATATATATATACTACTAACACTCTCCTAGTGATAAGACAGCCGAGTGATGAATCCGGTCCAGGTCATGGTTCGAACTCTTGCTACATATGTTCGATGGGAAGGTCTCTTAGGTCGTTCTTTATACAATCGAAAACTTGACAACGCTTAATCGTATATTTAACATTGTGTTATTTATAATTATCAATTCCAATACTATAGATGCGATAGGATTTTAAACTTCAACCATCTCTTTTGTTAAAAAAGTGTATATGAGGCGCGTGGCATGTGAAGGGCCTCTCGCCACAAAGTTGCCAAATCGGTTTTTTTACACCATGCGATTCCTCTCTTCAAGTACTATAAGATGGTATAAAGTGGGAGTTCCTTTAGATACTGTAAGCGGGTCTATTTTCCCCATAAAGAATAATGTATTTTTCGTCTTAGCGGGCGATCTCTAAAAAACTAGAAAATTGTAGTGTTGAAACGTCCTCTCACCACTGAGGACTATTATCATGCGTTAAAAAACAAGTAAAGAAGAACAGGCAAATAAAAACAACACTGTGTGTCCTATGATGAAAGCTCGAAGACTTGTGGAGTTTTGAGCTCGTTTAGAGCCAAAAGCGCGTGTTTACTATTATTATTGTGCATAATTAGTGCGTATTTAGTGCATTATCATTCTACATCATGAGTAGTAGTGACAGTGAACGTGCTGACAACCCGGCAGTGTTGCAGAAGCCGCGTAGGAAGCGTAAATTAGTGTTTAAACCGAAAGAAAGTGCAAGACGTGCATCGGAGACAATGGAAAACAATGGCGGTGGTTACCGTAGTGATGTGAGCGTGGACGATAGTGATAAGGACCCTGATTTTGTTTTACAAGACGCTGATGATGAATCTGATAGCCGTTTGATCATTGATTCAACATTGTCATCTCCTGATTCAAGTTTTGTATCACCGAAGCCATTGTTATCTCGGAAACCGAGGCAATCCAAGTTGCCTTTGTCTGTGCCCATTGCCTCCACGAGCGTGCCGCATGAGGATGACTCATCGCCAGGACCAAGCATACCAGTGGCTGCATCTACGCCACTTCCTTCGACAAGTGGCACAAGAGGCGTGCAGGGAACAAGTTCCGAGAAGAAGGGAAGAAAAAAAGCAAAGGACGAGACGAAGTGGAAGCAAAAATCAGCTAGGATGAAGCGTCAACGTGGAGAAGAATACACGTCATATTTCACGAAGAAAAAAGTATCGGCCAGGAAGCCAGGACCGCCATGCAAGGATGGTTGTTATGATGAAGTGGGGGAGGAAGGAAGAGCTGAAATTTTTAAGAACTGCTGGGACATTGGGTCGTATGATTTGCGTCTTAATTATTTTAATTCATGTATGTCGGAGCATCCTTTTAAGAGGAAGTATACGACCAAGGACGTATCCCTCAGGCCAGTGCGTTTGGTGTACCATGTACGACATCAGGGAAAGGACATTGAAGTGTGTCGTGCTGGATTTCAAGGAATGCATGGCATCACGGAGAAGGAAATACGAGTGTTTCTGTCCAAGAGGAAGCATTCGAATACCGGAATTATTCCCACTGACAAGCGTGGGAAAATAAATCCAGGTAGAAAATTGCCATCCGTTGTAAGTGAGCGTGTGCATGAACACATCCAACTGCTGAAAGTGACAACAAGCCATTATTCGAGGATAAAAAATCCTCATAAGCAATACGCAGAGGAGGGGTTGTCTATACCCAAACTTTATAAGGTTTTTCGGGACTGGTATTGTGAGGAATACCCTGAAGACTATTATAATAATAAGAAGTTAGTTGCTACTTTCCATTACTATAAGTACATTTTTACGCACTCCTACAACATTGGTTTCAAGCATCCAGAAACTGATAAGTGTAACACGTGTGTTTCGCTCAATCTTAACATCAAGAGTCTTGAAGGCGTAGAAGGAGAGGAGGATGAACTTGAAAATGCAAAAGATGCGTTACATGGTCATAGGGAGACTGCAAAGGAGGCACAAAAATTGTTGAAGGAGCAATCAAAGGATAGGGATGACGACACCATTGTTCTTGCTGTTGATTTGCAGCAGACGTTGCCCTGTCCGAAATTGACTGTCAATCGTGCTTATTATGCACGCAAGATTTGGTTATACAACCTCTGTGTCTACGATGTGAAGGCTAAGAAACCATACCTGTATTTGTGGGTTGAATCAGAGGGAGGACGTGGTTCTGACAACATAGCATCCTGCATCGGAATGTGGCTGGACGAGTATGCAAACGGACGTCAGAAAGTGCGTATATTTTGTGACAATTGTGCAGGCCAAAATAAAAATAAAACAATAGTGTTGATGGGTCTCCACTTGATCCATAAAAAAGTTCTCACAAGGATGGAAATCATTTATTTGGTTAGTGGACATTCTTTCTTGCCATGTGATCGAGTGTTTGGCAATATTGAAAAGGCATTGCGAGAAGTTTCAGAAATCCAGCATCCAAACCGTTATGAAAGAGAGTTGAAGAACGCCAGTAACAATGTCTGCGTTAAACGCTTGAAAATAAGTGATTTTCTGGCCTACAGTTGCTTGGCAAATTATGTTACCTGGCGCACGCCAACTCAGGTCACAGGTGCCTTTCTGAAAGCACGTCAACTCATCATCACGTCAGATTACCCTCAGGGCTATTGCATCAAGTTGCATTATAATCTTCAGGATACTGAGGGGAATCTTCTGAAGACGCCGCTCTCCTTAGCAGGTCCAGGTGGTAAAGGCAAAGGTAGGGGCAAGGGGCGTGGTCGACCTCCACAACCATACCGTCTTGACTTTGATCTTAGTTCCGTGGCTATTAATCGGAAGTATCCAGGTTCAGTTATTCAACTCAAGCAAGACAAGATCAAAGACTTGGAAATCCTCCGAAGCTACATGGAGCCAAGCGGAAAGGAATGGGTGGATAAATTTGTAGCTGCTCAAAGAGGCGAAGATTTAAGTGCTCAGGAGGATGACCCCACACAGGAAGAACAGGATATTGACGACACCGTGATGGACTATGAAGAAGTCCGTTGCATGTCACCATAAAGTTCCCCCTAGCCTAAATATATTATATTTATTTATAATAAATAAATTATTTTTAATTTTGATAAACAGTCACTGTTTGCACGTATGCACGAAGTCTAATTTTTTTCATGTAGTGGACTAAATTCTTGACGCGAAGAGCTTTCCAATGATCACAATATCTGCTCTGTAGCTCAAATATTAAAAAAGTTATGGTATTTTCATTTTCCCAAACTTTAAACGCGAATATCTCAAAAAAAAAAATTGTGGCGAGAGGCCCTTCACATGCCACGCGCCTCATATGTACTATATGAAATCTATTGAAATAAAACAAGTCTGTTATAACAAATTACAATTGATCATCGTTATATATATCCTTTACATGAAATCTTAGCCAATAGGTTTGCCAAATTACAAGTGGGCATAACTTCTTAAGACGTCTGACTATAACAGTAAAGATGTGCCCTAGACGCCCAGTCTCCTGAGAAAATAAATTAATTTATTTTGTAATCTGAAAAACTATCAGAAGCGTGACAAATGTCATTTTTTGAAAGCCATGTTCAAGTTATGAAAGGAAGGAAGATGCTAATATTTCGCATTTCACTGTATGTATAAGTATCCTAAAATAAAGTTTCACTCTCCGTTTTTTGTATTGTTATGTACTGTCCATATAGTGGGATCATTGCTTAAAATAACGTCCTTTGAAGTCGATTTTGTACTGTAATCATTGTACTAAACTATGTACTGACCAAAGATAATAGATAATACAAGTGCGCAGAACCTATATTTATATTCCTCTGATTAGAAAGAATAACTGAAACGTCACACATGGACGTCACATTATCGATTTTGTATGATTTATGGCATAAAATATGTTTTTCTATTTCTTTCCCCTCATTATCTTTCTGTCGTTTTTGATAGAAAGGACTACTACTTTTATGGACTAGTGAAAAATATAAATAACACTATGTAACAGGATTTTGCCCCTGGGCTGAAATTCTAAATTGAGTCCATTTTTTACGTAGATTCCAAAATGCCACTCAAAATATCGTCTGAAAAGGTTGGACTTTATGGCCTTTTTTGAAAATCCGGATTTTCATCATTTCTAATGGTTCAGGCCCAGTTATCTTCGTGCAAAGTAAGAATAACACCAAATGTCAGTAGTATTTATTTTTTTACTATATCTCTGCATTTTAAATCAGTTTTCATAATTTATATATCGTTCGTACAATTCGAAATAATCGGCTTTATATTTCAAAAGTGACCATATTTTAGTGTTCTATTCAAGCGGCTATATTTTTTTGTTTCGCGTCATTGACTATAATCAATATGTAATATATTTTTTGGTATATGTCTATACATTTCAGAACAGTTTTTATAGTTTCGATATCTGGCATGAAAGTAAAGAAAAGATCAATTTAGTAGGACGAACTACACTACGTAACAAAATTAAGGTCTTAGTTGTTGCTTCGTCCTACTAAATTGATCTTTTCTTTACTTTCATGACCAGATATCGAAATTATAAAAACTGTTCTGAAATGTATGAACATATACCAAAAATATATTACATATTGATTATAGTCAATAGACGCGAAACAAAAAAAATATAGCCGCTTAAATAGAACACTAAATATGGTCAACTTTTGAAATATAAAGCCGATTATTTCGAATTGTACGAAGATATATAAATTATAAAAACTGATTTGAAATGCAGAGATATAGTAGAAAAATAAATATCCCTGACATTGTGTGGTTATTCTCACTTTGCACGACAGATAACTGGTCCTGAACCATTAGAAATGATGAAAATCTTGATTTTCAAAAAAAAGGCCTAAATCCAAACCTTTTTTGGACGATATTTTGAGTGGCATTTTTGGAATCTACGTAAAAAATGCGACTCAATTTAGAAACTTCAGCCCAGGGGCCAAACAAAGACCTTAATTTGTTACATAGTGTAATCAAACCGTTTCAGATGTTAATAAATGGCTGAGTTTCGGCCTGGAAATTGAAAATCTAATGTAAATAACATATTATTAAACCAATTTATTTTTGCTGAAAATCATGTGATTGTAGTTACCCATAGTCATAAACAATTCATTTTTTTATATGAAATTATATCCGAGTTGTGTGGCTTCATCGATGTAGTCCACACATATTATTAAATATTTAAACACCTTGTTATTTATTTGAGTGGTGTAGGTATTAGATATAGGCAAATCGTTTAAGTGATGACGTCAATTTTTTGTTTGATTTTATTATTGGAAATATTCCCTCTTTGTTTAATGAGTTCTGCCCCCCCCCCCCCCCCCCCCTGTTACTGACATATAATGGAGAGAAAAAGAAATACATATTGCCAGTTGCAAAATCAATTGATTTGTTGGTTTAATAGACAGCTGTTCTTCTTAAAAAGTCTTTTGGCTTTAAAATTGTAGAATATATGACAAATATGCATTATGTTCAAAATGGTATGCACTATATTTTATCTTTTAAAAAGATATTTAAAACTAAAAAAGAATATTAAAAACCATGATATTTTCGTTGACACTGTCTGAGTTGGATTCGACTATTATTATTCACCTCACTTCAAAGAACTAAGAATTATCTGAGTCCTCCCTGGCGCCTTGAAATGCCTTTGACCATTAAAATATTTATATTCAATTTCTCTTTAGAAAACTTAGGAACGCAAATTATTTACATTTTCTTAAATGTATTTTAAAAGTATGATTATATTTAAGCAAAAAGTCATAAAATAGCTTGCAAATGCAAATTAAAAAATCATTACGTACTTTTTTTTTTAGGGGGAGGTCGAGAATTATGATCATTGAGTGCTATAATAAGCTCAGTACTTTCAACAAAAAGCAAGAAAAACTAGCGGCATGATACACTCAGAGAGTGTAAACCTCCGCCGTCACGGGGGTCCTTATGAGCCTTCCGAGGCGGATTTTTCACGACTAGGGCGGCCGTAGAGGAACGGGGGACGGTTTCCCTCGACGGAAATTTCGAGAGGCAAGACGCTCCCGGCACCCCAATTTCACTGCCACAGCGCATCTATTGGCAGAGTAGGCTAACTTGAAATATTT
>CP045890.1:9504813-9515252 GCA_013387185.1 Caligus rogercresseyi | reverse complement strand
AAGGCAGGTGTTTCAGATTTCTTCGGAAACAATCATGCTGAAATTATGCAGACTCGTAGAGAACTTGCCTTCTGCTTATACAATACATGGCCCTAAAAATATAACTTTTTCACCCTGAAAATTGTGAATCTGTGACTGAAGTGCAGGGTGAAGACGTTTCCACCCAAGATGGAAAAGAGACTCCAAAGGAATGGAGTCCCATCCTTTGTAAACTGTTTTGTGCTTAATTGGTTCGATAGAATTTTATCCGACAGGATATATATAAACATTACAACATTAAAAAAAACCGTCGAACCTATGATCTCATCAATGAGGTAGACCAAAAATGACCATTCTCTCTCGGGATTCGAACCTGCGCTCCCAACATTGAGAGTTGAACACGCCTTAACGCACATGGCTATCGCGCTCCTTTCTTTTTTGACGTTGAAGCGATATGCAACATCAAATGAGTACAAAGGACAAGCATAAAGACAAGAAAATAGTGGCTAGAACTATGAATCATCCAAGTGTACTCATGTGTTCTGGTAAGGATGTCTTTTAATGCTGGAAAGCCTTTTATGTATCAATATTATTATTTATTTTTTATAAATAACAGTTATTTAAAAGAATGTCGATGTGATATTAAAAATCAGAGCAAAAACTCGGGAGGAACTGACTAATATGGTTCCGGAAGCAAACGATTTTGGAGATTTTGTTGACCAGTATAATATAAATGGCACATAAAAAAACATATAATTAAGTGTAACTTGCTTACATTCATCTTTAAGCCTTGAACATTACATAAAGTGAATAAATCAATACGCTGTCCATGGTTACATTTACTCTTTTACTCAGTTTCTCTTTGAACACGTAACCATTATAATATAACCAAGAAAAGTATAAGACTTTACCACAAATCCAGTTTTGTATATTATAAAGGGAGATGCATTTCTGGCACTGGATGAATAGTTCGTAATACAGTCCATAACCAAGGACTAAAAAATGCGTTGAGTTGACTGTATCAATAGGCGTTCGTGTAACTAAAGAATATATATAATAATATTTGAAAGTAGAATGAATCCATATTTTTAAAATAATTCCAATATCGAAAAACATTACGCATGCCAGAGGTTATCAGCATGCAAGATTATTAGTTAAGCTATTGTACTTTGTATATATGTATAAATATTGATTTGGATTAGGAGAATCTAGGATCATGTCTTCTTTCACGTGCCTCCTTGACTAACGTCATTTGTGTTTATATCCTCCATCATGAAAATCTAAGAGGATATTAAAGAGAAAGTTTTGTATAAAATTATCTTCCATTTTGGATACTTGAAATAAATAAATTTTCAATCCGTAGCTTTTGTATCTGTTTCGTAACACTTTTAATAAACTAAATATATAACATATTTTAATAAGAACTATTGGATTTCATGACATTCATTCCATTTAAATCATTTTGAAAGTGTAGCTACCGTACTATGGACCTGTTTATTTGTGGTGATTCAGAGAAAAATATTTCATTTATGATAAATATACGAACTTAATATGCTATGAGAGGTTATTAAGAAGTAAAATATAAAGTACATATTTAAGAAACAAGTTTTCCTCACGTAGAGAACAATAATAGTATTATTATTTTAGAAAACTGTCCACGAACGATTCGTAACTTAATTATAGACCATCAACAGAGAAATAATGAAGAAGGTACTTGGCTTCTTTCAATGATTGCATTCGAATACCTTCTCGTTTTTCATAGGTCTTTAGAGTAAGTTGAATGTTCTTACGTGTACGAGAAGAGATAATCATGTATACATTTTGTTTTCATTGAATGAGGGAATATGTATTTCAAAGGTTTTTGTAAACGTTCTTCTTCATTCCAATGTATTCATTATCATTTATGAATATTGTTATTGAATCTTTAACCAGGCAGGAAATTATAAAATGCAGGGGAATCAGCAATATATGACAATAGTTCATTTTAAGAGCCGATATATTACCAAGAGGTTAAAGAAAATAGTTACTCATATATATATATATATATATATATATATATATATATATATATATATATATAGGGTATAGGGTTAGAACCAAATTTTGCAGTAAACTTCCATCCACCTTTTGACCTCCCTCTTAACTTAAGACTATTTTACCGGTCTTAGTTGGTAGATTAGATCAAGTCAGACAACTTTTATAAGAACAGTTTTGTGATTGATTCAAAGATGTCTAAGCAGGAGTCAAACAGAGAGAAGTTGTCAGCTTTGCTCCGACGGGAGTTACCCCAGAAAAGGCACCAACACTATATATATATATATATATATATGGCGGGACCCGAGAACTTAAGGTGCGCAAAAGGGCATTTGAGGGGTTCCTTACTCGTATTTTACAATTTGCGATGGGTTTGAAACCCCAGTACACCATTGTTGTGGCTGGCGTGACCCGAGGACCCAAGGTGCACAAAATGGTAATTGAGGGTTTCTTACTCGTATTTTTACCAATGTAGGTGGGTTTGAAACCCCAATACCCCATTGTTGTTGAATACTTCTGCAAGACAATTATCTTGTGCCAGGTTTGACCAATTGTACGGCTACAGAAAACATAATTTTCTTTGAAAAAAGGTCTGAATTTTTTAAATCAAAGTCATTGAGGCTGGCGCTGAATCGGCCGCGCTGAATCGGCCGGTACTGAATCGGCGGCGCTGAATCGGCGGTGCTGAATCGGCGGCGCTGAATTGTCCATATATATATATATATATATATATATATATATATATATATATATATATGTGTGTGTGTGTGTGGGTGTGGTGTCAACGCCTAATATATACTACGCATCGAAAGACAATTGATTTTTACAAACAGGTAACTGGATATCAGAAAATCTTTAATTACCAAATATACAAAATATCATCTCCAAAAATTGTAGTCTTCATAAAGCTTATGGAAGGATTTTCTTTTTTTCGTATATTTTCGATGTTAAATTATCCTTCAAAACCTTAATTTTAAACTTTAATGTTGAATTATATATTGTTCACAGTAGATGATTGTTTTCAACTGCATTGGTTTTAATCTTAGGTAAGGAGTTTTCATAGTTTTAGTCATGCACATTGCTATCAAACAAGTAAACAGTTGTATTAAACAATGTAGGACTCACATGATAATAGTATTCCTTTGAATCAGAAGGCCTTGAATGATAGTAAGACACACGCAATTGTTTGATTAATCAAATTAAACAATGCATAACCAATAACTATTCAGGGTCTTTTTGCAGACTTGATAAAATAAACAATAATAATTCAATTAGTTAGGTACAATGGCCATTGATTTATTAATGGAAAAACATAATTAACTCACTTTCTAAACATTCAGTAAACAATTCTTTAAAATATAAAACACAGTAAACAAATATATATATTTCTATTGCATATATATGAATAATAAAATATAGTAATACAAATATTTGGTTTGCACGATTGACTTTGGGTTACATGAATTACATAAAATTTATTTATGCAGTTAGGAAGAAAAAAATGAAAAATCTATATAATTTAGTGGGACTTTTATTTAGGGGTCATTTGGCTTATATAATGACCGTGGGATTATTCTTATTCTTTGTGTGTTGCTCTTGTTGCATCTCAGACTCGTTCTCAAAGGCATAGTTCATGTAGCCAGAGCCGATTTGAAGGCTCTTCCTCTTGTCCGAGTTCCGTGCAAAGCCCTGTGGGACTCGAAGCTCTCTCTTGTCTCGCTTTTTGGGATTCTTCAGATAGGTTTGACTGACTCCATTATTGTTTTTATTCTTGTTAATGTTATTATTGTTCGCCTCTAGGAAGAGAGGAGGGCCCTGTTGATTGGTGCTCTCAGAGGAACGGGCCTTGCGACCCATGTGAGACTCCTCTCCTATAGGGATCAGGTTTGTGAGAGACTTTGTCTTGACGGGCAGAGACGCTCTTAAGTGATTGCTGATATTCATATCATTGTTGTGGTTTTCATTTGAGTCCAGGGAGAGTGTGCTGCTCTCAGAGTCGGTGGATACAAGGGATGCCCGATGATGAAAGGGGATCTCCGGGATGTCATCCAGGGGACTTCTTTGCTCCTCAGCTTCCGTTGGACTTGATCATCCGAGTCACGGCTTGAGGATGATGTAGATAGGGAATCAGAGCTTGAAGAGAGGTTAGCAAAAACGGGGGGTTTGCTGATTTGACTCTCTGATCTCTCTGGAGGAGGATGACTAGATGGCGCTTTCTCTTTTGTGTCTGAGGGAAGGTCTCTTCCTTCTTTAGAGATGGAGGAGGAGGAGAACGTTGGGCTCCCTCCTCCTTCGAGTGTCCTTGGGGGTTTGGGCACGCGGTTCACGGGGACGGACTGCTCACGTGACTTACTGGAGCGGGAAATTAGCATTCCGTCCACAATTGTCCAGACGGCGATCTCCACATGTGCCCCAGAGGGAATACCTCGGAAGACCTCTACGTATTGCATTGAGTCTGAAGAGGAGCGGAGGTCTGCCACAGAGTTGGGTCTGGATGAGTTCCAGACTTGCTGGAGGTATCGGGTCTCGTCGTAGCCGATTATTTCCACGATACGCTCCATGTCTGTGTGTTCGTTTGTGAATGTGATTTCGATGCCGTAGTGGAGGCGGAGGCGGATGGGAAGGAAGCTGGAAGGTAAATGACGGCGAGAGGATCTTTCCATGTGACCTCCAGAGCTCCGTTGGAGAGAACCTTGGAGCCCAGGCGAAAGGGCTTCCAATTGTTCTGGACGTCGATTTCTAAATGAGAAAGGGTTCGCAGTGCCACACCAACGCCAGCTCTAGAAATATAAACAAACAAGTGTTATTATTATGAATATTATGCTATTAGAAAATGCAAATAACTTATTCCAGAGTCAGTGACTTGGCGGGAATGTAAAAAAAATCTGAAGTCATAAAGACTAACCTAACATTAAAATTGTTTGTATATTTCATATGAAATGCAACTAAGCAAAAAGGATAAAGTAAAAGGGTCGAACTATCTGCAAGAAGAAAATATATTAATAAAAATGAAATTGCACTAAAAACTTTGATTCCACAGTATTGTTGTGTAATATATATTGAAATGTAAAAGTGTGATGCAGACAAAAGGTTGTGTAATCTACCAGACCATGGAATCAAATCCTGTAGCGCGAATTTGCTTCTGCTAAATCAAAAAATTACGATGAAAAAACTTACGTTTTATTATATATATATTTATACATAAAAATATATGCTTCAGTTTTAAAAAGAAAGTATGAATACTAGAAATAATATTTGTATGTGAAATATACATATATGGTTAAACAGCCGGAATAACTATTATAGTTTTAACTTAATTTATATTTCAATCTGTAAAGAGTTGACCTATAATCTACTGTATTTTTGAAATGAGAAAACTCTTTAAGGACAAAATTTTATCTTAAAAAATATAGTTTTCCCCAATATTGCAATTTGGTTTCTGTATCATATTTACAAAGCATAAACTGATGAACCAACCAATTTAAGAAAATGATTACTCAATGTAATACCTAGAATTCTATTCGATAGGTTGAAAAGAAAATATTATAAACAGTCATCACATCATAATATTTAAATATTTTCTTTTAAACCTATCGAGTAGAATTAGAAAAGTGGGTTCGGTTTACATTCTGTCTTTCAGACAGTTCATGTGTTACCCATATTCCAACCTTTGAAATTATTCCAATGACTTTAAGACTTCTTTCAATTTTTTATGGTTTTCCGTGTGCTTCGTTTGTAACATCTAAATCCCCCCTTTTAAATTTATCGAATCCCTCATTACAATCTGTACGACCAAGAGCATGCTCATTGTATGCCTCCACAAGCCTTCAATGGAATTTCATTGTCGATTTCTTATGATGAAACAACAAGTTATATCATGATTTGAAGACACGTATTTCGACATTTTCAAGAACAGAAAAAATATGCTGTAATTTGAAACGTAACAATCTCTTAACTGGGTATTATTGATAGGTTTCAAATGAAATAATAATGACGTTTAATCCTGTTTCGATGCTTGTACATAAGTTGCTATCACCGCTAGATGTTATTATCGGCTTCGTATGCATACACCTGATAAAATAACTTATAGGTATTTGTTTATATTTATCATTCAAAACTCTACAACGTAGATTGATTGTGAAAATAAACTAACTATACATTACGTTACATATATTGATGTTAAAATAGTTGTCAGTCATCAGAATACTCATACATTACCACACACACCTGTATGCCAAAAGATCCAGGACGAGCTGAATGTTCTCACTGGAGATATAGGGGTTGAGGGCATCGAGTATCCGTTCAGCCCTCCGTTGGTTCGGAGGGGACGGAACACATCTACCTCGGGCAATGTCGATCTTGTCCAGAGTTCTTTGTATACGTTCATGAGCTGGCCCCAAAGTGACTTTTTCATAATGAGGAAGGACCAGAGAAGAGCATAGCCCAGGACGCCGAATTGGAAAAGTAAAATTAAATGGAGGTCACCTCAAGCATTTTATGTCCTGGAAAGAAGGAGAAGCGAGTTGAATGAACTTATTTATTGATGGCATGTCAAAAATAGGGCAGTTTAAAATATTATACTACCAAGAAAACTATTGGATTAAATGGAACTGAAGAAAGTTTTCTAAATATAGAAGATATCAAATTGCTATTTTTCATAAGGTAGAAAAGTTATATTAATGTTGATTAGGTATAATATATTAAATCTTTTATTATATAAAACACAAGTTATTTCATATCATTAAAAACTTTATTAAAATAACAATAAAATTGTAATTAGGTATTAAAATATAATAAATAATTTATATGTTCCAAATATTATTACATTTGAAAAAAACATTTAGCCGTTTGTGGAGTTTAACTTTTCAGCAAACTATTTTTTCTAAATAATACATTAGTTCGATACCTTATATTTATATAAATAATAACATGATGAAAATTACACATGAAATATGTAGTTGTTATGACAATGCATCCACTATTACAGAGTCTACAAAGTTATTTTAATAATATTTCATTAATCTATATCGATTAACAGCAATTTTTAATTGAGACACAATATAATACGGAGCTAAAAATATCAACAAAGTTCTTTCAATTGTAAAATAAAATATGCCATGAAATGATCTATTTAAAAAATATTCGATATGAAATTTTTAAGCAGATAAATCTCTTATACTAAAATTTTATAAGCCATATATATTCGTGTAAAACAAAATTTATTTTAAATAAAATCTAACGTGTCGTATATTTTGGTGGATGTGTTTCTGCATCTTTGTTCATTTTAATTCATATTTAATCGAATTTACACTTATTAAACACTTATTAAATATCCTCCATAGGATTTACATTTGATTTCAAGTGAATAGGCTCATAGGGAGGAGATACGTGAGCATATAAAGGATATGAATGATTTTACTAATACAGGAAATATATATATATTTGAGCGGAAATAGGCTGGATTATTAAGCTTCCAGAGGTGCATTACTCAACGGTGAATTAATGCATTTAAAAGATATGTATATTGGAAGGAATTATGCATTGGGCGTGAGCGTTTGATACAAATTATAAATAACGGGAAGGATTTCAACATCCGAATCAGTGACTTACTTTCCACAATTTTTAAAAAGGGAAAGCGCATAAATTGACAAAAAATATTGAAATATTCATATCAAAAAATTGTAACTACAAATAAATCATAGAATCATTTAAAAATGGTTCAAAAAGAGTTAATATTCGTTTAATTTCGTTTTGATATTATTTAGCTTATAACAGAATAATTCCACGTCTACTACAGCCTAAATGAATGCCTTTCAGCCTATCTAATGATTACCTTGAGACTTATGATGAGCTCCAGAGGATACAGTATTGAATTGGGAATACACCATGATGAGAAGAAGGAATATGGAGATTAGAGCTCGAACAATGTTATAAACTCTAAATAGGACGGAGAGGGACTTTCGATTGGAGGCATGATGGAAGGTGTTTGCAAATATGAGACCATGACCCAGGCTTCGATACTGTCTCATGTCAGAGATGGTCTCCATGATGTGACAGAGGGTCTGTATCAAATGAGCGTTATAAAACATTCTGGAAAAAATAATAGTAAATACGTATTAGTTCAAGAACGAAATCTCCAATGATATCATCAATGCACATTCTTAAATGATGACATCATTGGCAAGTTTAACGTTTAATTCATGAAATGTAATAATTATATTATTAATATTTGTTAAACTATTAATAACAAGGAAAAATAACATAATAGCGGTTGTTGGAACTCATAAATAGATAATATCGTTTACGTTAGAAATCAGTACTCTTTCTTCTTCTTCTACTTTTTATAGTCAGGGTGATAATCCACTTATTGCCTGATAAGATGAAACTACATAAAATTTCTCATATCCTTGATTTTGAACTTTATTAAATTGATATTAAGTGATGATATTAAATGAGTTTATCGAAATTAAAGCGTAAAGTAAAGTCGCATGCATAACATAAAATTCTTCTTTTCCCCCCAAAAATTGGACAAATATTAGTTCTCTTAGTCCGTAATGGCGCTTTTATGCTAGAGCTCTTTGAAAATAATAACAAAGTCCTTTTACTATTTATATTTGGAACGTTTTTTATTATGTTATTTGATAATTTCAAATCATCAAATTTAATCCCTTTAAACCGGTTTTTAAAGGATTGTGACGTAATTTCATGGATAACGACATCTACGTTAAAGGAAATTACAAAATTTTGGCCCATTTTTTTTTGTTACTTTTCCTTGCTGCGCTACTGTACTTTAACGCTTTAATCGAAATAACTCATCAATGACAAGGATCGCGAGATTCCCATAAGAATAGAATATTTCTTAAGATTGAAATATATTCATATGAATCAATGCTCAAACCTCAATCGTGTGAGTAAGTGCAGCATATTTCATTTAATTTCACTATTTTTTTTACAACACATCACGTTCAGAAAAAAGATCTCCGTTGTATATCTTGCTTATAGCAATACATTTAGATTGACGTCATATTTGTATTCTATACCTTGTCATAATCCTATTATTTTGATTCATTAAAAATAGTTAAGATTATTAAATAATATCATATTTAAAAAAATAATTTTCATTGTTAATTAATCTTAAACACCTTCAATATAAATAATGCTCATTTTTTAGACTGTAGCGGACCAGTCTTTCTCTCTCTGCTCATCTCTGTCTCTCTCTCTGCTCCTATCTATCCCTCTCTCCTTTTGTTGTGTAAACACGTCACCAGATGGGGTGACAGAAGTTTCTTTCTCTTTTCTCAAAGAGACTTTGTATATAAATAATTCCCTTTTTATGAAACACAATTTAGTTTTACCATTTCGTTAGAGGCTTTGTGATATCACCTAACACTTAAAGCAAATAACTCTCTTCATACTGCGGATGCTCTTGGCAGTTTTAATTAAAATAGTTTATTCCAGAGTCAAGATGACTTGATAACTTATTCTTAAAGATAATAAATTATAAAGTAATTTATCATCTGTGTTACCAATTATTTTTAAACAATTAATATACGGTTTTAAGTATATACAGAGTTAAAAAAGTTATGAGAATGTAAAAAATCGCTAACAAAAATATTGTCATTATAACGATTAATAAATTGGCCATTTTTTATTTGAAGCCAACGATTTTTTTTGCGATATAATGATATATTATAAAAGTTTTTAGCATTTTTATTTTTTAATTGGTTTTTTTATTTGTACTTACATACGAATAAAAAAAATCCTTAGTTCAACATATAACCCGTTCATATTCAGACAACCTAGTATTACATCATCTCTTGAAGAAAAAATTGCATTTATAAAAAAATATTGGGAAGGGGCCTAAGTTTATCATTGGTGTTTTTGTAAGAAAAACTATTTATGGCTTTGAATTTAATAGATTCTTATGTATTCTATTTTTTTCTCCTTCTTAATCTTATAAATATGATGACAAAGGTCTATTGACTGGATCGTGATAAATAATAATCTAGACTAAACCCTCTTCTCATATGAAGCGGAGCTGTAGAGGTACATTGAATATTTTTGCTCCCGTAATTGAATAATTAGTGGCAATGATTAAAATCGTGGGAAATGCGTGTATCCTGGGTTGTATCAGGGAAACCTATATCCTGGAATAGAAACTCACTCCTTTCCCCTTTTCTTTTTTACGAAGTAGTTAAACAATGTCATAAAAAGGAGGGAGTTCCTATTCCATGTTTAGTATTCGCTAATGAATAATGTGTTTTTGGTTCTTCTAAGTGCTTAGCAATCTGGGCAAGGAATACTAAAATAATCTGAAATAGTAATTCCCTCCGTTGTTTGTCAAAGTTTTTAACTACTTACGTTAAAAAAGGGATAAGATAGGAACTCCCTTCTTATCCCTTAGGAATGTAGCTAAACATTGTCAT
>CP045890.1:9451793-9498950 GCA_013387185.1 Caligus rogercresseyi | reverse complement strand
AAGAAATGCTTCCTATTAAGAAATGCTTCATTTTTTATGGATCTATAAATATAGGAAAGGATGTTATCAGATGTATTTTGAGTTCACATCTTATATTTTGAAAAAATAGTATTAAGTGATTATATTCGTAATGTAAATTAAATTATAAAAGTTTCTAAATTAGCTTATGATGGTGTGACAGCCGGGGCTTCATAATCGAATCACCGGCGATAAACTTTGATACGTGTTTTAAACTGTTAATATAACTACAAAACATCATTACTTTTTGTATTTTTATATTGATGGGTAGATTATTTTGGAGAATTTTGACATCTATCGATACCACCACCTTTATCAGTAGATTTGTAAATAAAAAAATCAACCAATGCAGATTGAGCACATTTGTCAATTAATAAAGCAGCAAGCAATATTAGCTCGTGTTGATTCAAATAAAGTCCTGTCTAACTAAAACTTGTATTTTGTAAGTTTTAAAATGTTTCAACAAAATGCTTATTTATAACTCATATATATATATATATATGTATATATATATTTTTTTAAACAAAAAGCAAACTTTAATACTATAAAATTGCTATTGATTTCATTCCTAACTTAAAGTAGTATTAGCCTTAGAATTATGTATAACAATATTTTATAATAATATATCACTACTCTAAAGGAGGGTGGTAAGTATTAAAAACATTTAGTGAAATAAATAAATAATACACTAGATGTTGGGAGAATTGCCTGCTCTTTATTAAAGCCCCAAGGTAAATGGATATTATATCAAAAATAGTGACAAAAAATACAAACTCTGATAATCTCTGAGTAAACACGTCATCGTGATACTAGCCAATCAGAGTGAGGGGATATATTTGAATAAAGGTGGTAAGTGCCGCCATTTTGGAAAATAATGAAGTAAGGAAAAAAAGCCATATCATAATAATAATATATGTTTTAACATGGATTACATTTTTTTAAACTCATACTAAAAAGATAGATTTGCCAGGAAATAAGCCAGATGGCTCGCATTCTTGAAAATCCCATGAGAGTCGGGTTTAAAAGTTAAACTTCATGAATTAATTACACCGGTTGGAATTCAGAGGAAACGCGCAATCCTACGATTCTTCTTCAACGTTTTTCCACTGAATTACAATAAATTAAGTTTATCGATTTGAATTCATTTAATATCGGACGAGATCCCGTTTTTAAAATTTATGATGTAATTTGGTCATAAGTTAGTTTGATTGTATATTATCGGGTCGTTTTTTTTTATACCAGATTAAATCCCAGTTTCTATCAAACAGATTTCTTCCGTTATATGAATAGTTTTGGTCTTAAGTAACTTAGGTATAGATATAGACTTTGTCTCCACTCATTAGTATGGGAAAAGTCTAGAGATTTTTCGTCATCTCAATCAAGGTTTTTGTTATCAAAGTCTTGGTCTTCACTGTTCTCAAATCCTGCATAACTTAAAATAATAATTAGCCTTTAAATAAACAATACAAAACTTTATTAAGATTGTACAAGAAGTTATGGGGGTTATATACTTTTTGGTTTTATAAAATAAGAATGAGTACTGAGATCTTGATGAATAACTATTTGCCAAAGGTTCCGGAGCTGATTCGGTCCAAGAAGGAGAGAACGCGGTCCTCGATGTGTTTCACCTTGATATCCCAGACCAACGTGGAGTTGGGCGGGACAACTCCTCAATGCCTTCATTACCGTACCCCAACTTGGGGGGAACAATCACGGTGCGCTCTTCTCCAAGACAGGCACCCGCAACTCCCTTGTCAAAGCCATCAATTCCAACTTCTCCGATGGTAAGCGTAAGGAATTCCTCGGCAAAGTTGTCATCATAGACCTCAATGGAACCATCAGGCTTGGCGATTTTACCAACATAATTGATACGAACGCGATCACGCCGACGAGTAGAGCGATCATTGGCACAGTTGCCCTCCTTGGTCGTCTCAATTTGAAGGGTTTTGTCCAAGTCCACGAGTTCCACATCAAAGATAAGATCGGCATTTGGAGGAATCAAGCCTTTTCCAGCACCTTTACAAAATAAAGATTAGTCTATAAAATGTTTGCTTCCATGGGATCAGTCCCATTATTTACCCTTTTCTCCATAAGCAAGGCTGGAGGGAATGTTGAGTATGAGTTTCTCCCCCACACATGTTCCAAGGATTCCATCGTCCCATCCCTTGATAACGAGTCCCTTTCCGAGTTCGAAGTGAATAGGATTCTTGTGAGTATTTGAGTCGAAAACCTTTCCGTTAGAAGCAAGTTTTCCACTGTACACAACATATACTTCATCCCCTGCCTTAGCCTGAGCTAATTCGTGACAAGGCTTGGCCTCAGTGACCTTTCGACCCAGGTTCTGGGTCATGGAGCCTTGAAACAAAATGGCGAGCGAGTAGAGGATAGCTTCAGCCTTCATATTTGGATATTCTTCCTACCCTTCTTTTCAGCTCCCTTGCGAAAAAAGGACTGGTCTCGAGTGAGCGTTGATTCAAGCCTTTATGAAGATCCACCATCAGATCTCTGACCCTTTTTAAGGAGTGCTCTCCTAAGAGGGCTCGTCGTAGCGTAGGAAATACCAGCAGAGTGAGTTTACGTGTACAACTAATTAAAATGGACGATATATAAATACTCAAATAGTGTACCTCCTCCTATATAAGATATATGTACACACATACAAAAAAAAAGACAACAAAAAAGTCCATTCAAAAACAAGATATGTATGCCCAATAGTGTTAGGAACATCACATTTAGACGGCAAAAAACACTCCTTAATATTTCAAGAAGAAAGAGCATCATGCAGTTATGTCTGTAAAAAGTTATCGCTTTGTAAATCCCATAATAATTACACAAGACACATATTAAATAATGATAAACTTTATAAAATGAGAAGTAAAAATTAAATAAATATATGATAATTAATAATAAAGACATATTCAAATAGGGCACGCTCAAACAAAGGGTGACCATCCGTGGAAGAGTGCACATAAACGGTTAGGATCTCTTGCCTGGTGAATCAAGGCATTGACTTGACCTTGAATGGACATGTTGTAGCCCTCTTCAAAGCCATCCAGTTTCTGAGCCACTCGTAGGAGAACTCGCTCCGCCATACGATTCCCTCCATTTTCTTGTCCGTTGGGAGAGTCGTTCCCCCGTGTCTGCTCCCAGCGAGCCTTGTTTTCGCGTCAGGGGCTTTTCCAAATTGAAGACGATATGCCTTCTCCGGGGTAAGGGACCAATTGTAGAGAGGATCATGAACCATAACTTGAAGAATGGTGGCGATGCTCTCTTTATGGACCTCAGGACGCTAAGCGTAGACTCACAGCTGCGTCGGAAGGTTCCCTCTACCCCGCAAGGTCCAAAGCCATCTACTATATCCCGTGTAAGACGAAAGGGAATGGTTTCCGGCTGGGAAGGATTTTCCCCTGCTCAAAGGCGATGCCCAGATCGATGTGCACCAGATGTGCAGTTTTTTTATGAATGAGAATGTTTTGTATGTGTCGATCCCCGAGGCCCAGGATATAGCCCACCATAGAGGCAGCTGCCGCTGAGCGAGTATAGGCCTCTCGCCTCTCGTAGTGACTCTCGGGGGAGGGGAAGTTCTCCAAGAAAAAATGACGCATGACAGGATGGAAGTTCTCACATATATTATTAAATGCCTTGAGTTTATGGGAGTGGTCCTTCGAGGCCTGTGCCTTGGAGAGCCGCACCCTGCAGTCATAGGCCGTATAGTCCTGAGGATAGAAGCGGACATGAGCTCCTGACTTGTAGTCGGGTCCAATGAGGTAGTCCTTGAGGGGACTCGTGTTCACACACCACTCCAGAACCCCACTTCTCTGCGAGAGGGCAACGACTTTATATGTTTGTACCTTAAGATTCGGATCCCTATGCATGAGGGAGTTGAGCAGGTTGAATACCTGCTGCATGACGGCATCCTGTCGGAGATCATCCTTCCCTTTGACAAGCATTGGCCGCTGAACCCCATCAGACCCTCTCACATATATCTTTTTGGGTGCATTCACCCCTCCTACGTTCTCATAAAAGTCCGAAAATCCCTTAATGCCCACAAAGCTATAGCGACCACTCTTAGACACTGGAATCGTTTCAGTCAAAATAGGGACATGGTCGAGATTGTTGAGGCGTCGGAGGGGTTTAGATGGGGGTATCTTGATTTTCCCTTCAGATTTGGCCGAGGGAGACTCTTCGTAAGCAAATTGAATGAGACACTCACAAATTCTTTCCAAGTCAGACAGGAGAGGGACAAATTTATTTACTTTTTTAAAGCATTCAAGTAGTTTTTTGGCGGCCGCAGTTCGATCTTCGTCTACACCAGAGGGAATCCTCTTGCTACTGTTCTTGGCAGAAGTAAAGGCGTCATCTGCCTGAGAGTTGACAAGAGCCAGAATGACGGGCAGGGTGTGATAGGGATGGTCTTTGAGGCAGGTCAGCATCAAGTTCATAAGAATGCTACCAAAATTAGCATCTTCCTTCTTGAGCGTCATTCGAGCGGCGAGTTGATAGAGTAGATTGACGAATTTAAAGCTGCGAATTTTCTTGATTTGCTCTCCTACGATAGAAGAGACTTCGATTTCTTTGGAATTGGAGAACCAGAGAGAAACGAATCTGAATATCTTGAGATCATACTTGGAGTCACCCGTGATGAAGGCATTGAGGTAGTGCTTCAGAGCGAGGAGAAGGTATTTTCGTTGGTCCCTTTGGATAGACTCTACCTCTTGTTTGTCGATGTTGCTGTGGCGGTTTAAAATGACGGCAGATTGCTTTACGACCTTGGATTCACCAACTTCGTTTCTGTAACAAAACGATGAATTGATTACGTAAAAGAGAAAGGAATGCAACCCTACAAGGGACCACAAAGAACTTTTAAATGATAAGCAAAATGTTTTCGTTCATCCTACATGTTATTTATACCAATGAAATCCTTCTTTTTTCAACAACTTACAAATTTGAGCTCTCCTCTTGGATTTCCTTCATGAGTTTTTGCTTATCCTCAAAGTCCTTTGAGTTCATGTGATCTGTGAGATTTTGATACTGATCATCACAAAAGGAGGCAAGATTGATGTAGGCCTCTAAAATGAGAGAAACATGCTTGTCTCCGGACTGGATGTCGCCTTCTTCATAGAGAGACACAGATTTCGTCAAGTATTTATTGAGAATGATTGGAGCACTCTCAGACTTGAGGGTGTACATCCATTGGCCAAGGGTTCCAAGGACTTGAGGATGTAGACTGAAAGAGAGAAAGGTGTCAAAATTTTGCAATGATAAGCTTATAAAGAAATAAATATGTTAAAATAATATAGGCTCTTTTAACATTATAAAAATATTTTCTCAAATATTTAGAAATGCTAAGTATTTTCATCTATTTTAAAAATTAAAAGCATTTTACATTTTTTTTAACAATAACATAAACATTTGCAATTATACTATTTAATCTTTGTTGTTCATTAAGAATTACAAAATTGAACCGTTTTTATAGATAAAGCTACTTTTAATATTTATAAATAAATACGTTTGTATTGAGATACAAATATTATTAAAATATCTTTCAAATTAAAATATTATTTCATTTACAAAACTATTTTTTATCTTGGACAATTTAATAAAAATATTTTATATATAAGAGTTTTATAAATAATTTTATATGTATAATATTGTTTAAATACTTATATAGTGAAACAAAAAAAATATATATTTCATAAATATTTTAAGCAATATATAAGAATTGAGAAATTAAATGTTAAATAAATTACATTACAATCTTTGGAAGTATTTATTGTTGCTTTCAAAATTTTAGTAAATCCTTTTATATTTACAGCATTCCCCCAAAATTAATTTATTATGATTTACCAGCTACATAGCATACCTTTCAATTTCTTGTGCCTCTACATTGGGAAGCTCCTGGGACAATTTCCGAAGCAATCGAAGTGCAGTGTCCTTATTATTCCACTCCCACAGGAGCTTTGACTCCAGAAATTGGCTTTTAAGCCTAAGATATGAGCTCCCAAGCGCCGAATGCCGCTTGAGAGACAGGATGCAATTCTTTGCACATTAAAATCAGCATTATTCAAAGCAAGCTCAGCCAACTGAGTGCACTCTCTTTCCCACTGACCCAGTAGTTCAAGCTCTTTACCACTCCCATGAAGCAAAGACTCACGGTATATGACTCTCTGCCATTTCGTGTCCACAGAATATTTATAGTTCAAATGTTGGGACTCTTGAGAGGGCTTTAAAAGCCTCAGGCATTCAATGTCTCGCAGAGCCATGAACTGCCCAAGAGCTTTACTCACTCCGATGAAGAGTGAACGTCCCTTAGTCGAATGGAGGTCCAAGCCTTGTCCAGAGAAAAGGAGAGATCCTCAGCTTCGCCCCGAATACACTTGGACAAACATACGTATCGGTTCTCCGAGAAAGAGCCTCTTCGTCCGCTGCTCTGAACATCGTCCCATTGGCCTAGCCTCCATGCACACTCATAGCGGAGATCTCTCATATTATCATCGTCCTCCCCGTTTCTGGAAGCAGGGTTATGAACCAAATAGGAGTAGAGAGTGTGATAGAGCCCAGAGTCAAACATGGTTCGAAGGTATTCACTGGAGGTGGCCGGCATTAGGGAGTCACAGAAGCCAAGGACTTTGAATCTCTCTCCCTCCAATGCCAAATGCTCAATGACCCCTGAGGCTCCCGTTCCTTCAAAGAGTCCCCTATCCCCACAGCCATTGATAGCGTCGATATTTCCTAGAGCTTCAAATGCCTCGCAGAGAATCCGTTGGCAACGTGAGGTCTCTTGGGGAAAGTCCTCGTGTAAAATGTCCAATATATTGCTCCGATCTGCAGACGACATTTTCAGCCTTATCTGGCCATAATTCCTGAAAAAGACAATAATTTGACCATAAATTATACATGAAACAATATATAAATTAGAGCCCTACGATGTCAATTATTGCCAAGATCAAAAAAACAAAATCGGAAATACCGGAATTTTTTACTAATATACGAAATACTATTAAACACACACCGGTACATATTTAATTACCATATTTATCGATTGTAGTCGATCAGGCTCTAATATGTACAACATATACATACAATGATATCTGTTTACTGTGGTTGCCGCGTGCGGTAAAAGAAGGATAAACGATAGTTATCATAGATGTCAAAAAATTATAATTTGTGTAAGTTTTTAAAAATGTATTGCGTATCGTTGGTGCCCCAAAATGAGGAATGATTAAATACAGTTTCATAGAACTTTAATAATAGAAAAATGTATAACTACACAGAAATTCTTTAAAATGTCTGAAGTTTTGTAAAGGAGTCCTTTTGCGCATTATCGTTAATTGCGTATGCTTTCGCAAATTATTATTTTATCGCTATCGTTTTAACATTTGTTATTTATAGAAAGTTAACATTTTCTTTTTTTAAAGTTTATCACAAAAATATCATTTTATCACTTAGCGTAGAAACCCCAATTTCTTTTAAACCAATAGATGTTAGTTTTTTAAATAATATTCTAGCAATAAAAATTAATAATAATATTTGAAGAAAAATTTCATCTTTCAAATTAAAAATATAATCTGGCAAATACAGATTGATATAAATTATGAAGGAAGAACAAACACATGATTTACTTACTCCATCATGGTTTGAGTCCATATTTCGACGTATAGAATGGCTTGAAAATACTCAAAGGATGCCAAGGAGGCCTCAGCAACGTGTAGGTAGTTGATATTATGAAGCCAGAAGTTATTTTTCCAAGTGGTGTAGGTGTCTAGCCGCCTTGGACGAGGAAGATTTTGAAGTCTTAGGTGTCCTACCACATTTAAGAACAGCTTAATGGACTTATGATTTCCTTTATTAAACACATTTTCATTGAAAATATTATTTATCTTTTGGAGATTTCTTCTTTTACTCCATCGTCGCCATAGAGTAATAAAACATGGATTAAAAACGGAAATATTTGTTCACAAAAGACTGAGGATGAACTGCATAGGGCTTTGAGTGGAGTAAAAATAGAGAAGGCATTGTCTCCAAAGTATTTGTCCAAAATAAGGGACACTTTCTCTTTAATCCAGACATCAAAAACATCCTCATTTTCCTCAAGAAACCAACTTAGAGGATCCCTGAAATTTAAATCCACCAAGACCTCAGCCTTGACAATATCATCACTCTCAAGACCATTGTAAAAAGGAGCCAAAATAGCTTTTTGACACGTGGTCATAGAGGCAACCACGTCGGAGAATATATCGACTCGGCAGAGTTTGCATAGTGCTTCATAGGCCATCACTGTAGTTGCCTGATGTTCACTCAAAATCAAGTCCAGAAGTAGAGTCACGATCTCTTTAAGATAGATCTTCTCGGGAATGTCAGCGGAGGAAGTGAGAATGTTCGGAAAGGGTCTGATAACGACAGAGCTCAAGTTTAAAGGTCCAATTTCCCCAAGACACCGTGACACAGTCTTCTTCTCCACTACGTCTTTCCTGAAGAGTTCCAAGAGTCGATGGATGAGAGAGTGCAGGGGACTATCCAGTGTGTTCTCTGATAAGATCTCCGATTGTTTCATCTCCTCTAGTAAGCTATCCAATTCCTCCTTTTTTGTCGACAGAGATAAGAGGAGACACTCCAAGCGATGAGCTGAAGGGCAACCCCTCTCATCCAGAAAGGAGTGGATATCTTCAAGAAGACTTCGATGGATTAGTGAGTCCTTTAGAACGTCGTTGTATTTTTCAAAGACGAACATACTCTCTGGAAAGGGAGTGAGCTTTTGATTTGCTCTTCAAATAAGGTAGATGACTCAAGGATGAGAGTGTCCAAAAGGGGTTGGACCTCGACTTCGTGAGACGAAGATATTGATATTAATGTGTCTACAATAGGAACATAAAACGGATGAACGAGTGAGGAGGAATGTGCTATGCAGACTTCCAAAAGAGAGTGTAGAACCCGTAGAGATAATCTGACAATCAAATCGCTGTTTCGAGGATCCGTGAGAGACTTGAGGAGGGCGTCCGTGAGATACCACATTATGAAGGGGAAATGTTTAAAGGAGGAACTCGGACAGAGGGAGTCGATGAATATCTTGACGCCATGGAGGGATCGGATTCTTGTATCCCCGTCAGTTGGAGTCTTGAAAGCAGTCATAAAATTAAGGGTCATGTCTAAGAGACAACTGGATATGTTGTCACCCAGAAACTCAAGGAGGGAACGACCATTCCTATCAGGGATTCGGTCCCCAAAATAACGAATCAGGTTCATGACCAACTCCTGATTTGTGTAAGGAGGGCTTGGCTCACTCAACTCTGGAGCCTTGATGTCAAACTCACTGGCCAATGCAGAGGGATCATGAATGTTTTTGAATACTTCAGTGAGGATTTCGTGGACTTTGGAGGTTAAGTTGAAATCAAAGCATTCTTTTTTAAGAACGTTGAAAACAAGCTCATGCAGTCGTGATGCTTGTTGAATGGCTCTAGAGGACGATAACTCCCTTAAGAGTTCTGGAGATTCATCTTTGGCAGCAATTATGGGCAAGAAATAAGAGCAGAGGACGGAGAAGTTGTCTGTGATGATTTGAACCTTGGTTTCCCTCCGTATAACTTGGTTACATAGGGCAGGGCCTCATGGTTGTGCCAATAAGCAATGGCACAATGACGCTCTCATACTGCCGAAGAAATGATGGTAGACCAGAGGACAAAATTGCAAAGGGAAAGTCCTTCAATTGGTAGTTTTTCGAAATGAATTTCTTGAGGACGTAGCCCAACATAGGGGCAAAATAGTTTTCTACTTTTTCGAATCCCTTTGAGTGCGCCAGATTGATAATCATGCGAGAGAGTGAGAGGAGGGGAACATCCAGCTCATAGTACCAAATGATCATACGTGAAATGGACTCTCGCTCGAGATACTCACAGCAGCTCGACACACAGCCAAGGCGAGCAATAGGGTTCCAAAGCGATTGCTCTGGTCGTCCTCAGTGGATTCAGGGGATTTACTCTGTTGTAGATACATGAGGGTAGATAGCAATAGTTTAAAGTCAGTGAGTTTCTCCCTACGGGTTTTCCTTTGATGAAAATAGAATGGAGAGTTTCTTGGCACCTTGCTCGCGTAGTCTATGAGATGAGTGTCCCAGAAAACGAATAAGTGACTTTCCGACATGGACGGAGACCTCTTCCTCGTTGTGAATCCCACCGGCCTGGGATTCCTGAATGATGCTCAAATTATGGATTTTAGCGGGCATGAGCGCCCAATCTCCGCAAGGGTCAGTCGTTGTGAGGCAGTGAAGGAAGTCTAGGATTTTGGATTGGATGGGCAGGGAGAGTCTCTTGTACTGGAGTTGTGCGTTCATTCTGAAAGAGTGAAAAGAGTCTGTGGGGTTACAAGTATACATGTTCGGTGGTTATTAGTGATGTGGCAATAGAATAATAGGAGAAATAATTATAATACCGGATTTAATCCGGTGAGGTAAAGACTATCTAAGAGCTAAACAAACAAACAGTGATGTCATGTATGTTTTCTAATTAATGTGAAACTTTAAATTTTGCTAAAATATTTTGGTCATGTTATGGATGTTCTTAAATTGATATATTATTATTCCAATGTTAAGTTGGAATGATATAATTAGAATTTCAATGAAAAAGAAAATGGAAAAAAAATCTCGTTTGTTCTCTGTAGAATGTGTAAATCGTGAGGTTTCCTTAATTTTCATTTTTTTGTTCTCTTAATTTTCTGTTCGATATAACTCAGTTGTTATGCCTTGTTAGCTATACTTATTATTCTCAATTTTCTAAAGATTAAAAAAAAAATATTGTTACATAATAATGAATAAAAAGTGGATCGACGAAATAAAGTAGTAAGACAACTTATTAACTATAGAAGGCTCACAAATGTAAAGTTAAACTATTAATCAAATATTACATTGATACATAAGTGAATGCCTGATCTTAACACTATAATGTTAATTCATTCCTACATTGATGCAATTCCATTGAACCAGAGGTAAAAAAATAATACAAATAAATACTCACCTAAAAAATGCAATAAGGAACATGAGAAAATTGTTGAGGAAAACAGTGTTCCGGGATTGAAGAGCAAATTTCTTATTCACATGAGGCACAAGGATGATCAGGCAATCAAGAAGAGCAAGAGAGACGTGCGGATTAAAATTCTTCGGCCGCATAGAACGCTTGGCAATGTTTTGACAGGAATTTAGAACCGTTTCCAAGAAATCCTCATCGATGCAATCATCATGAAGCCTCCCAATCATATATCCCACTATTTCCAGGCGGACTTCGTCCTCAAAGTGTTCATGAAGAGACTCAAGAACCTCAAATATTTTCCCCGAAGTTCACTGAAAAACGTCCGTCGGGCTGAGTTAGAGGATAGAGACACGGAGGGGCAGGATAGGGGAACCAAGGATGAGAGAAGACTATGAACATCCCTTCGCTTCAGATTCATTTTCTCCGAAGTAGACTCTTGGAACTCATCCACTTCCATGGGATCATCTGAAGCTATATCATCAAAATCATCAAATTCATCAGTATTTGACTTCTTATGTCTCTCAATCGGAGGGCTTTTGAGTGCTTTACACTCACGAAGAAAGCATTGCATGGCCTTTTCGATAAAGTTAAGTGGAATATTATTCCATAGGTCAGATAAGGGCTCATTTCCTTGAGAGCCGAGAAAGTCCTTCCAAAGCGCCAATACCCCAATGGGGCCTTTAACGTCCCCAAGGGCCTTACATGATGTAGCCCCTGATTGCTTAATGCAAGACTCAAGGATGCCCTGTAGGGGAGAGGACGCCTCTTCAGGATACACGTTTGCCCATTTGCCTAAAATGGATGAGAGTAGACTTGTCATAAGGAGGCCTTTTTGATAAACTCCGAGGAATTGGCGTCATTTCGGGCGGCGTTCATTTTGGTAAGGACTTCCCCAGAGAGTCGAATCAAAAGATCATTGATAAGGGAGGTTAGCGCAGCATTCACTTGAGGGAAGGGAATTCGAGAAGAGGTCCCTTTGGAGGATTTGAAACCTTCTACATTATCGGGCATGAGAATGAGGTCTGATTCAAGTATAAGTAATTCCAACTGCTTTGATTCATCTGAAGAATTGGAGGACAGAGAACTTTTATTATTATATTGAGAGGATTCCCACTTGAGGTGGACACTCTCCTCACTACATGGCTCGTTTTGGGATAAGTCCAGCTGAGATTGAAGACTAAGTCCAATGAGCAGAGATGCCATGAGGGCCGGATCTTCCTCTAGTACGCGGGTCCATGAGTCAACCGAGGCATTAAACTCATCTTCTTGGTGTGGGCAAAGCCATGACAAAATGGATTGACGCTCTGAGTTGGGTATGGACGTATGGACATGAGAGTAACTAAAGTTCGTATTGAGTCTATATTACATTTCATAATTTTCTTGGTGTATAGCTCCAAGAGGCGCCTCAGCTCCTTGGAGGGTACTTCAGCCAGTAAGAGTCTTATGAGAGAATGTCCCTCTTCTGCGCATTGGTTCAGACTCACAATATTGAGTGCAGACTCCCACACCGTGCTCCAATCCGCCTTGTATCCAGTCAAGTCACTAACACCCTTCAATGCCTCAAGAGCTCTCAGTATTTCACACTTGACAGATATTATTTTAGAGCTCTGAAGCGCATAGTTGACCTGTGAGTATACATTTGCAAACTGAGAGACGCTCAGAGAGTCCTTGGGGTATTGTGTGAGCAGGCAATGTAAGATTTGCAGCCAGGGTATGGATATGTTCTTATCCTCATCCCGAATATTTTCACACAGGGCCTCAAACCCGATTTGCAGAACACGCCTTCGCTTCGCAGAGGGCTGCTGAGAGGAGAGCGTTTCATTCAAAGGCACAACCTGCGTAATGTCCCGTATCACTTCGCTATCCCCCAAAAACAACTGCCGCACAACCTGCACACCCAGATCAAGAAGGGGACCTTCAAGACGTAGAGAATGTCCGGGGGACTTGAAGGTGCTCCGGGAGCGATGGTTGAGGATCCATGTGTCCAACACGTTACTGTATATACCATAGAGATGCTTCATCCATAGAGTCTCGTCTTTTGCATAGAAACCCTCTTCCGCAGTTCGAGCCCCTAAGGGATGATGCACACTGACTTGAAAGCGCAGAAAAGAGACGATGACTCCATGGCGTTGATGACGAGAGGCGTCGTCGAACATGGCCAATACGTTCCCTAGCGTGGCCTCCCCAAATGCACAAATAGCTCTTCGTTCGTCTCTCTCATACTCTTTCAGTAGACGAAGCACTGCGTCCAGGAAGGCAACCTTGGCTTCAGAGGCCCCGGCACCCAATTTAGACTCATTAAGAATATCGGCGAGAAAAGAGAGTCGAAGTAGGGAATAGGAGACCATGGAATAAGTGTGCGACTCCGAGACAACCTTGGAAAAGAACTTGGAGAGGGCCAGAAAGTCTGCATCCTTGGGAGGGCTTTCAAAGAGTGAAATGGCGGCTTTGGGGAGACGAGCGCTCCAGGAGTCAACGGAGAATCGTCTGCAGTGTTCGGGGACGGATATGAGCCGCTCTATAATCAGCATTGCGTCAAAGCCAAAGGACTTTCGAAGCGAAGAGTCCTCTAGGAGTACGTCTAGCATGTCCTTGAGTATCTCTGGGGAGCTTCTAAGGTTCTTTCCGGCTTGTCGGATCACAGACTTGAGGAGGGAGGCTCCGGATGATACGCGCTCATGGACAAGCGATGACTTTACTGAGGAACTGGATTCTCTTTTGAGATAGCGGAATGCGGATCGGTAGAGTTCGTCCCAAGATACGGATCCAAAGGAACCACTCTTTTCACAAGAAGATGTGGCGTGAAGGGCCTCAACTGCATTTCGGGAAGAGAGGAGGTGTCGAAGGGCGTCCACGGAATTGGAGCGAACCGTGATGCGATCGTCCTCTAGGCCGTGGCAATGCTCACGGAGATCTCGAATAAGTTTGGAGCTCATGCTGACACTGACTCCTTCTTACTTGAGATTGAAAAGACCCCGGGAAACACCATCAAAATATTGAAGATATGACGTCACTTGAGCACGGATGGTGAAATAATTGGAACATATAAACAAATGAATGGCCACCAATAATTATTACAGTGACAAGTAAATTATGCATAACATTATTTATATGCAGTCATATTCCGTTATTTTCGAGTAAAAGTGACCAATTTTCTCCATGAAAGAAAACATTTAATAATATGTTAAACTCAATAATTGATAGACTTTTTAATGGGACAGTTTTGAAAAACCATGTTTTTTTTTAAATCCTGTAATTAATTGAAAGTCAAAATAAGGTTTTTTTAAGTTGCCCTTCCCTATAATATTGCAAGAATTGCAGATAATATTGTCAAAAGTGTTTAAATAATATAAATGTATGTTACTTTGATATATTTTGTGAATCAAATGGATTATATCATGAAATAAATAGTTTTCTCAAACGGCCTAGAGAGAATAACCCAAGAAAGAAAAGGAAAATGATGATGCACGGAAAGAATAGCACAAATACATGGGTAGGCAAGTATTTTAGTGGATAAATCTATACTCGTATATGTACACACTGTTTCTCATCTAATTGGAGGAATTACCAGTGGTTGCCGTGTGTGATGAAATGAGCGATAAACGATAATTATCGCTGAGGTCAAACCTTATATCGTTTATCGCAAAGTTTTCTGAAATTATCGCTCATTCACTTACCGTTAGTCCCAAAAAAATGAGGAACGATAAATGATAAATTCAAAGACGACTTTTGTAAAAATTCAAAAATGTGCACGGCGGCAATAGTCACAACAGCCCACCTGACGTTTTCAGACCAGTTCAAGCTGAGAGTATATATGGGCTATAGATTATAAGGAACAACACTGGCTTGCAAGTGAACCCTGATAACCCCCTTATGAGACCTGCCAAGTGTGTGTGTGTAGCTGGCCAATCACAGCTGCAGTGAGACAGTCTCGCTGGAGTTCGCGAGTTAGGAGGGTTTGTGCCGCTCTCTCCCATGCACCGTCTTGTGTTCAGTTATTACCAGGCTTGTGAGTGATCAGAAAAAAATTGCGATCCGATCAAAAGTAACGCTCAAGATTCTTTGCTATATTGCGATATAACGATCAGAGACTTTTCCTATTAGCGATCGATCAATTTAATTGCGATCAAAAAAATAATCTATTGCTAGATTTAAGTAAAATTAAACATACAAACAGTCAAACTGTTTAATTGATCATCTTTAAATAACGGTCCAAAACACGCAACAAAAAAATTACCCCCAGAAAAACTAAGCACTTTACTAATACAGACATACCGTTTTAAATTAGCAAATTATACACCTTGATTTTTGTTTAAGTTGGATATTGTAAATAAATAAATATATAAAACAAGAATATTTAGTTTGCTACTTTCAATTTCATTTGCCTTATTATTACACATAAGTAGAAGTTTCTTCTCAAAATGAATAAACTCTCTTCCAAATGATTTCTAACTTATTTAAAATTTATTTTTGGGTATTATACATACTCAAAATATAAGTAGATAATGTAACATATTAGATCAACAAAGAAACATAATTAAAAATCTTTATGTAGGATCAAAATGGATTATAGAATGCATATTATTTTTAGCGGGAAATATTTTATAGCGCTAGTAGTGTATAAACCCAAATCAACAAGCTTTTTTCATTAGTCCTGTTACTAAAATGATCATACACTACTATGGTGTTCTCTGGCTCCTCAATTGATGTTTGTCTGTATATTTTAGGATGGGAAAGGCCAATATCATGATTTCTCATAGCCTATTAGCAATGACAATTAGGGATGGCAATGTCCATGGGTTTAACAACAGGTATGTTGCATCATTTTCAAAGTAAAACATTTAATAGGTATCTAAATAAAAAATCAGTTGTGTCTTATATTTGAAAACCGAAATTTCAAATTTGCATCTTTTTTGTGACAGATTCATGCACCTCTTTAATGATGAGGACCTCCTGATGGCCACCTTGATCCACCCCAACCATGGGCCCTTCATGTTGAAGCATGTGGCCCCTGCCCTTGAAGAAGATATCAAGAAGAGGCTCATCAGGGAGATCGTCATCTCCATCATACCTGACACTCTCCCCTCCAGCAAGAGTAAGGACATGGTGACAGAAAACCCTATAGAAGCCAGCGACGACCCATTTGCCTTCCTGGAGAGCCCCACTGTCATGGAGGAGGATGGGCCCACCATTGAAGAGCTCATCAAGAAGGAGGTAGACACCTGGGGCAGGAGCAAGGTGGCAGAGGTGATGCCTGGGCAATTCCCCAACATGGATAGGGAGAAGTGGATCTCGCTGTTAATAAAGTACACACGGCTTTGCCCAGCTCTGCTGCCGTGGAGCGCATGTTCAGAACTACTGGTGACGTCCTCAGACCCAAGCGTGCAAGCATGACCAGCGACAGGTTTGAGAAGCTTGTCTTCACCATGGGAAATATGCAGCTCCTGGATGCTGTCCTAAGGAGGAAGAGGAGGGAGGGAAAGTCCGAGTCAGAGAGAGAGACTGCTGTGTAGGCCATAGACTGTTTCCCGTTTTTGTATAGTTAAATTAATTTTCACTCTGTAAAATAGTTTTTATGCTTTTTATATTTCAACTAAATAAAGGTACTTATTATTTATCGCTTTTGTTATCGCAAGTAATTTTGTATCGCTATCGTTTTATAATTTATCGCTTAACGCAGGTTGGGGTTTTAATTTTTATTTACCATTTATCGCAGGTTGAGGAAAAAAATATCGTCTTATCGTTATCACAAGTTGAAAAAAAAGTTATCGCAGAAACCACTGGGAATTACTACCTCAGTTTAAATTAAAAATAGTTTTAGAAGACCACTTAAGGAGTTGATGACTACCTTTGCAAACCTAATGAATAATTAGACCTCTCTAGTTTTGCAGCAGTGAGTTGAGTGTTAGATTTTACAAGCGGGGCTTTGGTAAGGGTGGCAATATGAACCCCTAATATTTAAAAAGGGTGGAAATGCATTTTTCATAAATGCGTTAAATTTAAGAACCCTCAATGGAAAGATATTAGAATATTATCAAACTTTTAATGGAAAAGTTCAATGGCTGGGGACTTCCCCCCTCCAAAACTGAATAACAAATTTTAAAATAACTAAACAAAGCCATAGAATTTTACGGCCAGTGGAAAATATATGACCCTATACGTTTCCTAACTGATCCGCAAGACAATTTTATCCCCTTGTATAAACAGACTTTGTGGTATTTGTTACTTTTTATCAAAATAACTGATTTATAGATTGGGCAACGCTGAATAAAAATTTGTCGTACAATCTATCATTAAGTTGTATGTTGTTTACGCATATGATTTCTACGGTTATTTACTAATTAAAGCTACATCGTATGTGTTTTTAACATTTATAATCATCTTAATCAAATAACTTGTCATCGATTGCTAAAAAATATTGCATCAAGAAATTTATTTTCTAATTATAAAATTACTTGATTCCCTTCAATACTGTCTTGTTCGGTGAAATTAAAATTGACGCATGGATTATACATAATTGTTTTATAACTTTTTCGTCTTAGTGGGATAGACATCTTTTAAACTGAGGCTGTTCAAATGTATCGATACAGATACTATCTGATTTACTTCTGGCTACTATAATTCATTATCGTGTGGGTAATTTATTTTAGTAATTGAATGATAGAAGGTTTATATTCAAAGGAAAAAAGAATGAACAGAAAAAGTATTCACATTTCCATGGGGAAATAAAAAATCAACTGTAACATTGAATATACTATTAACAGATAATCTGAGAAAAATTAGTCATTTTTGATAAAAGTGAATGAACTTCCTACTAAATGATATAACTTAAGAAAAGGAAGTACACTTATATAATAATATTGGTCAATAGTGTTCTATTTTAAAAGTTAATATTAAAAATATCTGTATTATTTGGGATTTCAAGTTCATATTCAAATATTTACAAAAAAAATAACTCAAAAATGTATATGAAGTTATAAAAAAATATAAAGAATATTCTAATTACACAAAAAGAATACTGAAGAGTATTTTTTCGAAAAAAAAAAACCCATTTTACAGCGTTTTACGCAGTATTTAGTAGTAAACGAAAAAATACATTAATATATTCAGTACATGGCATATATTTCAAGTATGAACAATATATTGATTTCATTTTCATGAAATTAGTATATTTGTTCGTCAGAGTAGAATTTTGATATAATAAATGAAGCGATAAGGAGGTGTATAGATAGAAGTGCAGGCGATGGTTCTCAGCTCACGAGCCCAAGTAGTCATCCATGAGAGTTCCGATGGCAAAGATATCCGAGGCGTCCACTCGTGTTCCCACGATCTTGAGTCGAATGTCGTCATCCTGATGAATGGTGACTTCCTCATTGTTGGTCTTGTAGCAGGGAGGATTTGAGTTTGGATCGAATGTCATGTCCGCCGGGATTGAATGCCGGAAATGAAGCAGCTGAGGGGTCCGATCTCTGTGAAGAGACCCACTTTATTCACTTGGGTCACGACGGCGTCCAGGACTTCTCCCTTGAAGGGACGGAAGACGATGGCCTTGTATTTGACGGGGTAAATGACAAAGCCGTTCCGGGTTGAATGATCCCTGCCCCAATGTTGTCAATGGTTGTGACGGCTATGACGAAGCCGTACTTCCCCGTGCAAGTACCTTCGACCTCCGTGAAGAGCTTCTGCTTCACGCGATCTAGAAGGGTGGGCCCAAAGTATCGGGGATGGAGACGGATCTCGTGATCCAAACAAATATGATAAAACATTTCCAACTACTAACTATTCGGCCGGATTGTTTGTAAACACATATACTTGAGGGGGGGGGAGAAGAGAAAGAGAAAATGACGTCACTTAAATGTGCCAAATATCGACATATGTAACATACACAATAAAATATTTTCTAAATAAAACTATGTTAAACATAGTTTAAAACATAATGTTTTTAATATAAATATTTTGAATCCAATCAATATTTATAAATTATTTGGTTATATCAAAGTAGATGATAAATTAAAATATTGGTCCTTTTAATGGTCTCTTTTTTAGTGGTTTCATTTGCCAGCCAAAAGAGGGCGCTTCCGAGTATGTTTGTTTATTTTTTATTATTTCTCCACGTGAAATCTGACAGTTTTTGTGTAGTTTCGAACCATTTGAATTGCTCTTGGGACCGTATGAAGCTATTTCGTTTCGTAAAGGAACGACGGCAAACTACCTTATCCTTGCTCTTAGGTACTAGACGCAGTATCTAAGAACTCGGCACACACATTGTCATTCCTCTTACAGTCGACGAAAGGTAGAAATGGTCACGGATCAGGATTCTGGAGAGTCCCTCGTTCAAGAAGGAAAGGCTCGAATTAGCTTCAAAGGCCTTCCTGGGGTATTCTATAACCCCGTACAGGAGTTTAATCGAGATATTAGGTAATTAATGCAATTGAGTGCAATCAATTTGATTAACTTAGCTGTTTTTTATTACATAAAAAACGGGCGTTACCATTAAATGTTTTAGTTGTATTAACGGTATTTTTTGCCTCGTTATGATAGTAAAATCATGTCATTGCGACTCTCCCATCAGTAGTTTGGAGTATTTTTTTTACACATGAAAAAACATAACTAAACTTGAATGACCTTTATAGATATTTTTTAAGTACCAAATTTTAATTTACATTTAAAATTTATATATAAATTTATTATATACTAGCGAATATTACCCGGCGCTGCCCGGGATTTTCCAACATGACAATAGTCTGGATGAAAAAAAAATCACACCAATAATTTTAGTGATGCCATCGCATATGACTTTTCATATTAAAATCACTTCCTTAAAAAGTTGACATTGGGTATTCATTGCCATTTTTCCGTTTTTATACCTTACGACTGAGTATATGATTATCGTAAAAATAAAAAAATGACACGAATAATTTCAGTGATGTCATCGCATGTGACTTTTCATTTTAAAATCAGTTTCTTAAAAAGTTATCATTGGGTTTTCATTGCCATTTTTTCTGTTTTGTATTCCTTAAGGCTGGGTATTTCAACATCGTAAAATAAAAAAATGACACGAATAATTTCAGTGATGTCATCGCATGTGACTTTTCATTTTAAAATCAGTTTCTTAAAAATTTATCATTTGGTTTCATTGCCATTTTTTCCATTTTGTATTCCTTAAGGCAGGGTATTCAACATCGTAAAAAGAAGAAATCACACGAATAATTTCAGTGATGTCATCGCATGTGACTTTTCATATTAAAATAAGTTCCTTCAACAGTGGTCATTGGTCTTCCTTGCCATTTTTTCCGTTTTGTATTCCTTAAGGCTGGGTATTTAAACATCGTAAAAAAAGATGAATAATTTTAGTGATGTCATTACATGTGCTTTTTCATATTCAAATCAGTTCCTTAAAAAGTCGTCATTGCATCGCATTGCCATTTTTTCCGTTTTGTAATCCTAAAGGCTGGGTATTGACATCCCTCTCCATCTCTAGGCATTATTGAAATTTGATTAGCACGATGTTGCAATATAAAAAAGTGTTGTTATTTTCCACAAAACTTAAATTTGGGGGGACATACAGGAACAGAAAGAAAAATATTTTTAAGTAATCATGTAGAAAACGAATTTTCCGGGAAACACTCAATAAAACAAAAACACGTTTTAGTACCTCAGTCTTATCCACAGAAAATTTGGGCAAAATCTAACTTGTAAATTTTAAAAAATTGGCAAAAAACGTTTTGGCGAATAAAATAAGCACGTCGATGACGAATTTTCCGGGAGTTGACAACCCCACTAAAACACTCCCTGAGCTCTCAAAACTATTCACTGAAAATTTCGTCAAGATCTAATGACCCGTTCGGGAGATACAGGGAAACGAACGAACGAACGAACGAACGGAATTCTTTTTTTATAAGTATAGATTTAATACTTATACAGAAATATGAATTGTTTATATCTCATGTGCTTTTGTTATTATTAACACGTTGAACATAAAATTAATGGATTTTTGGGTAAATCACTTTTCAACTGGACTATTATAAAAAACTTATTTTAAATAATATATTTTGATTTGATATTTCATTTTATATTCAATAATTTAATATACCTGTTTTTAATCCATATATTTACAGCCTTCATGTGATCCAACTCTTCATATCCAAGAAGCTGGGACTTAACCCTCAGAACCCCTCGAAGGAAGAGGAGAGCAAAGAGCAGAGGATGGCGTTCATATCCTGGAGGCCCTCTCTGCATCCGGCCTCCGCTCCATCCGCTATGCCAAGGAACTTGCAGGAGTAAAGCAAATCACGTCCAACGACTGGTCCTCTGCCGCAGTTTCCTGCATATCCACAAACGCCAAGGCAAACGGGGTCGAGAGCATCGTGACACCTTCCGAAGGGATGCCTCCGCGGTTATGTACGGAATGAAACAAGAGCCCGTGGATATCGTAGATCTAGATCCATATGGATCCCCTACGCCCTTTTTGGACGCGGCAGTTCAATGTGTAGGGGATGGAGGCTTGCTCTGTGTGACCTGCACAGACATGGCGGTTCTATGCGGGAACGCGGCTGACTCCTGCCGGACAAAGTACGGCTCTGTAAGCCTCCGCTCCAAGAGCTGCCACGAACTAGCCCTCCGCATCGTCCTTCATTCCATAGAGAGCCACGCCAATCGCTATGGTCGCTACATCGAGCCCTTCCTCAGCCTCAGCATCGACTTTTATGTCCGTGTCTTTGTGCGAGTGAGGACGGGTCAGAGGATGGCCAAGGCCTCCATAGCAAGAACGGGACATGTTTATCTCTGCACGGGCTGTGAGAGTCTCCATTCTTCGCCCTCGGGGTCCTATGTGGCTGGACCGGGTTCGAAGCTGAAGTTGACTCATGGTCCACCCGTTGGGCGAGAGTGCGAGTTTTGTGGTCATGGACATGTGATGGGGGGTCCCCTTTGGTTGGATCCTATTCATGATAGGACCTTTGTGAGTGGGTTGATCCAGTCTCTTAAAGTGGAAGAGGAGAAAAAATTGTATGGGACGTATAAACGCATGCTTGGGATTCTCTCTGTTGCGGGTAAGCATTTTCTTTGAAAGTTTTTTCACGTCTTAGTATTATATCTTTCCGAAATCTAAGAACTCGCTTTGGCCCTAATTATTATATTAATTGTCTTTCACTTAATTGAAACCCACAGTTCTTGTTTGTCATGTTCTATATCAACATAGCTAATGATTAAAAGGTGCAATTGGAGCCAAAACTTTGAGCTCCACCGTTTAATCTATGAACCGATTGTAGCCTCTTGTGAAATAAATCGATTTCATACATTATTTTTAAGTTTTTAAATTATCTACAGTAAATCTGCTACTTTTGTAGTCTTGAGTTATTAACTAACTAATGAGAAGGGATTTTAAGTCTTTCGTTTTGTTAATTTCACAAGTTTTATAACATAATCCTTGGATATTGTCTATTATGACGATTAACTTAACTTTTTAGGGATTGTTGTTCCTTGTTTGATATTGGAGTCCATTAGATGTAATGATCTGTATTCGATATTGAGCTGATGTTTATGTATGGAATTTTAGTAAATTAATCGAATATAATTTTTTTATAACCCAACATTTGCCATTGGCCCTTAAAAACTTATATCGTTGTGCTCTGAATTAAAAAAATATTTTTACATCGGGTTGTATCGGATATATAGACCCCTATCCGATATATGAGCTGAGTTATGTGTGTTAGTTGTAAGTAGATGAATTGTTTCGTGTTTAATTATTCGGATATCGTTTTTTTGTAATACAAAATTATGTTATCGGATAGGCATTTATTATTTATTTATTGTGTATCCAATCCCATTGTATGAATCCATTAAACGTGACGTCAGACAACGCTCCTTTTGAAGAGGAGCAAGCATATTTTGGAGTCACTGAGTCCTTTCTAAAGAGGAACAAAGGTCGCCTTATTGTTTCGGTGAGTGAGCAAGAAGTCATTCATAAAAAATATTGACCTAAGAAAAGCATTAAAAACAGCCTACATCACATCTGACGTCACGTTTAATGGATTCATACACTGGGATTGGATATACAATCAATCAATGAAAAATAATTTATTTTTACGATAGGTTGAACACCCTATTTACACATCGTGGTTTTAGCGACTTTTTCTATCGATATTTTTCTGTTTCTTCATTGGTTTACAGAAGAAGAACTTCCTGACGTTCCCCTTTATTATCTCCACGATCGTCTCAGTAGCATCATTCGTGCAGGCAGCGGTAAAATAAACGAGATCCGATCCGCCATTCTCAACGGTGGATACCGCGTCTCGCAGTCCCACTGCCATCGCCTCGCCATCAAAACGGATGCTCCCAACGATTTCATCTGGGATATGATGCGCTCTTGGAAGAAGAAGTATCCCGTTTCCAGTAAGACCATCAAGGATCCCGTGGCAATGCGTCTCCTCAGTAAGGAACCCACGCGGGAGATCAGCTTTGAAATGCACCCTCAAGCCAATCCCGTTTCCAGAGAGGCGCAGTTGGTTCGCTTTCAAATCAACCCGGAAAAGAACTGGGGACCAAAGGTCAAGTCCACGAACATTATCGGAACCCCTGAAGAGGAAAGTGCAGATAAACGGAAGCGAAATCAGGGAAAGTATTCCAAGAATAAGCGGAAGAAACTTCAAGAAGAAGATTCTGAGAATAAAACAGACGAGGACATAAAAACTATCGAATAAGAGCATACTAAATACTAGAACCGTAAAGCTAATCCGTCGAAATTAATAGATCAACGGCGTGGTTTGAACAATGGTTTTTACTTATTAATAGTAAGGAAATGTATTGATTTGAGTATTGATACATACATTTTCAGTTTGAAATGTGGTATCATAAATGCATGAAATATTGCATTGCTTCTTTCATTCATAGAATAATGGGAATTTCTTGGTATTAAGTAAGGCCACAGTTAATATACAAGTGTAGATACTTGATATAAGTGAATACGTGAAGCACTGATATTTGTGTGATCCTTTTTTCTAATTCTTCTAGTTCAGTTATGAGATCATCCTTGGAAAGAAAATATTTTTGCAATTAATATATTGATCACAATTGTAGACTCCAATCAAGAAAATATGTTAAATGAATTTATTATATTTTTATGTCCATTTTGTCTAAGTGTTTCAGTTCATTTTGAGTAATATTATGGAAGGAACCATTGTCTTTCTTAATGATTGAAGTACAATTGCAGACGCAATACAAAGGAATGCGTGAGGCAATGCATTAGCATCTTTATATTCAGTTGGTAAAGTAGTTTTAGTTCACTTATTAAATAAACCTATGATTTATTGCCGTAATTAACATATGAGACTATTGTAAGTACAATTGTAGCTTAAAAACAAGGTCATTTTTAACTACAATTTGTTTAGTAAAACGAGCAATTTGGAGTTCATTAAATGAGCTATTGCTATAGTCAATGGTTAAAACTGAGTTTGTGCAATAAATAAAACTAAATAATGTGTCAATCGAATTATCATCTCAGTTTTTAAAAGCCTTTGGCCGAAAATTGACCCTTGTTCCATATCAATTACTATTCAATCTAGTTAAGCATGACTCATTTCATATGGTATTTTCCTCATATCTTTAATGCGACCGAATTCAATATCAGTCTACTTTTTCATCTCCAATATGCCTTATTGTTCAAACATTTTAGTTTGTAAATGATAAATTAAAATACTCCCGTCGATACCTGGAATTAGGAATGAAGCCCATTTATAAAGTATTTTCGGCGGTGTGTAACGGTAAATAGTCAATCTTTTTTGTATGCGTGTATTAGCTTTATTTTAATATTGCTATGTGTATTTTCTTATATGTCAACTATGAGTGATTAAGTAAAAAAATATATAACTAGATTTATAACATGATTTTGCGGACTTTGGTTTGATTGTGTGGTTTTGATTCTTCTTGTTTTCCTTTGATTGAATAAATAATGGTATAGTAGTATGCCAAGGATTATGTAGCAACAATGCTGGATAGGGAGTAGAAAAAGATGAGCAAATATTTTGTGTTCATTTTGTACACTTTATCTACTCCCCAGACCTTGACGTATCCCATGATTCATTTTAACTGTAAGCTGAGACGACAGTTCATTCTTCATGAGAGGACGAATCCTCTTCCTCAAGGACCCTTGTTCTTTTAGCCTCATCATTCGGGAAGCTAAGTACCCTCTTGGCCATGACATAAGTGCTTCTTCGGGACAGAAAGCGTCCAAAGCCGATGATGGCCTCGTCGATGGGAGTGTGCTCTCCAGAGAGCTCTATTTCTCCCTGAAGCAGATCCCAGAGAGCATCAATGAACCCTGATCGACTTGGCTGGGGCACGTAGCGAAGGACTTTGTCCACGATGATGCCCACACCCTTGCCATAGATGATCTCGTTGCGGAAGCGATAGGACTCCACGATGATATCCATGAGGAGGCGGGCGGAGATGTCCATGAGAGCCCCTCTACTGACTCTGTGTCAATTTTTGCTGACATGTAAGATAGAAGAACCTGAAAGAAAATTGTCACAGTTTAAAGAAAGGGGTTATTTAGGCTATCAAACATAATTCATCACTAAGGAAGGATACAACCCTGGGATTTATTTTCATTCTAGAAAGTGATTGAATGAAAATGTGTACGAATAATGGCCTTCTGACATAAGGCATCAATTTAATTTTGGGTATTGAAGTATGAACATCAACTCCAGATTAGAATACATTTTTTGTAATGGGACCTGATCCATGCCATTTACACATCTATTGAATGGATTCTTCCTTTATATCCTATTATTGCTATTGAATTAAAGCAAGTCCTCAAGCTGCTGAGATATAAATGGATGTTTACTTGAAGATAAATGGATCATTTCTCTGTCGATAGGAGCAGAAGACAAACATATATATATATATATATATATATATATATAATGATGTTCTCCAATTAAATCCTTCTGATAAATTGACTTGACGGAGGACTTTCATCGATGAATGAACATCCGTCCATATATAACCATAGAATATAGGCGACTTCATTTTGTTATTTTAAATTGTTTTTGGTTTCTCAAATTATGTCCCTCCAGCTTCAGTATATAGTATAAAAAAGATAGAGACAACAGTTTGCTATATTTTATTTTTCCGTTATATTCTATTTATATGTTTTCAAAACTAAATTTTTGGATATTAATTTTTATTTTTCAACTATAATGGCATTTGTTTTCACGGATGGTCGTTGTTGCCCTTTTTGTCATTGAGTGCAAATACTTTCCCATGGTTAATTTGTACTTTTTTGGTGGACTTTGTGTACCCTGATTAAGGACATATCTACGAATATGTACCTTATACCAGGGTATTTAGAATATAATGTATGTTTATTTCATTTTTTTATATAAAGTCAAACCATAGAGATACAAATATATAGAGGGCTTATTCCCTTCAATAACAGAGAAACATCGTCGTTCAGCTGTCGCCTGTGCCCAATATAAACAAAGTAATTTGATCTACGTCGTCACAAGTCCATCATAGATATAGAAAGATTTGTTTATATTGGATACAACGACGTTCTGAAGGATCCAATAAGCTTTCTATGAGTGAAACTCATAGAGATATAAAGATATAGAAGAGCTTGTTCCCTTCAATAGCAGAGAAACATCATTCAGCTGTCGCTTGTGCCCAAAATAAACAAAGTAATTTGTACTACGTCATCGTAAGTTTATCATAGAAATAGAAAAAAAATGTTTATATTGAGCACAATGACGTATTTCTCTGAATAATTCAATTAGCTCTCTATATCTTAATATCTGTATGAGTGAAACCTCAGTAATCTTATTATTTTTTGTGACGTATCAAAAATAGCAATATAGTTTTGATGGCGCAAACAATATAATATTATAAAATTTATTTCTTCCCGCTTGCTCTCCCGTGTGGCGTCTTAGGAAATCGCTGGCAAGCAAAAATTCAGCTCTCTGGGCAAGTTGGACTTAACTTTTTTTTTCTTCAATATGCCTTCCTATAACTGAGTTCATTGAAATATTACCTCTTCATTACAAAAAAGAAGGAGTCCCGCAATATTATCCTTCATCCAAGGACGTGGAAGAACGAAGAGAACGCCCAAGAGCTCCATTAAGTATCCGTTTCTCCGACGTCGAGAAGATTGGCGCAAATGACAAATGCACTGTGATATTTCCTTAAAAATCTTCTTCCCCTAAAATATAAAGAGGAAAACAAATTGTCACTTTCAATCCAGAGTTCTATATGAGACTTGTGGGTTATAGTGGGGTACTTAGCAATCATAAATTCATTGAGACATAACAATCAGAGCCAGCAACCGTATCAAATCCTACTTTAATTACAATTATGATTCAAAACAATATCATCGAAACATGGCCAAAAAAAAATAACTATAAAAAATTATCATCAATCATCATATTTTACATTGGACTATCAAATTAGAGCCAGGGAAATATAAACGTATATCTCTCAAATTCATGATAATGCATTTGAACTTGAGCTTGACCGAAATGAGGGGAAAAAGAGGTCGATATCAAATATAAAGTGATGTATATTTATCCAAACAATTGCATCGATATAAGCAAGATGCACATATATGCAGGCTTGTGAACGGAACGCAAAATTGAACGGCGTTCAGCTGAACGCACGTTCAATGAACGGAATGCTGAACGAACGCAACTTTTTTTAACACTGAACGTTGAACACAAAAAAAAGTTTTGCGTTCAGCGTTCAATTTTCCAAACATTTCTTGGACTTTTTTTGGAGATTCTCTTCTAAAAAAAGTCATTCTTTTCTTTAAAAAAACGTCATCATTTTTTCGGAAATTCTTTTCTAAAAAAACGTCATCACTGTTTTCGGAAATAATTTTCTAAAAAAATGTCACTTTTTAAATATTTGAACGCTGAACGCAAAAACATTGAACGGAACGCTGAACGCAAAAAAGCTGAACGCTCACAAGCATATATGAATATGTAGTAAATATGATTTTTTTAAATACAATTAATCAAAATACCAATTTGATTCTAGACAGTCTCTGAAAAGTATGTAATTAAACTAAAACACCTCTACAATACACACAAGAAATGACTCTTCTCGAGAGGGAAATCAAAGGGAAAAAATTTATCAAAGAGATAATTATATTTTTATATTTCTCAAATACTTATAATAAAGATAATAGAGTTCCTAGAAGGTTTTACCACCGCTGAATCCAGACTAACTTCCGGGTAGGTGAATATGATCTAGGAAGCTAAACCAACTTTGAATACAAAATATTAATTTCGTCAAACGTACAAATAAGAAAAAAATTAATTTGTAAAATCGCAATTATAAATAAAGCAAGTTTATTAGGCTTTATATTGGCCTGTGGTGATTTATCGGAGATAAGCTATAATAGTTTAAAACTTTAGTTTCAAATGGATAGATATTTCAGTTCATGAATTATTTGATATTTTTTAATCACCAGTAGCTCTATCTAAATTTGTGATTTACTGCGATATAATGATATATATATATATATATATATATATATATATATATATATATATACCGTATTTTTCTATCAATCAGAAGAATACTTATTCACAAGCCTCAATAATAATAATATTGCATCAGTTTGATGGGTCTTGCCTCGTGGAAATTAATGGGCGTTAAATCTGTCATGTATCCCCAATGGGCGTTTGCATAAAAGCCCTTCAGGTAATCTTGACTCAAAGACCCTTCCTCCTCTTCCATTTCCTCAACATCTCCTCTGACGGTGTTTGAAAGGCTGGGACCACAGATTAAGTACACCAGTATGGCATGTCGCAGGGGAGCAGGGCCTAGGAAGTGATCCATGTTGGCCATGAGCCAGTCCTATGAAGAAATATTAAATAAGTGAAGTAATATCAATGGCATCTCTGAATTTATTCTAATAAATAATGTACGTAAAAAAAATTATTCATTTATATAACAAGTAAGATGGATTAATAAATGAGTCAAATAACATTACTTGTTTTTTTTTGCGATCATGTTGATTGGCGTTTAAAATAATACTTTCAATTATTAATCCACATTGCTGATCAAATAAATCAAAAATGAATTTGGTTTCAGGATTATGATTTATCAAAGATTACTTTTCGCCTATATATTCTATAAATAATTTGTTAAAAAGGATGCCTAATTATTTCATCAATATTATAATAATAAATATCCTAAAAATATTAGGAAAATAAGGTAAAAGGAATATATAATCTTGACTTAGCTGTCTTCTATATTGATTCATTCTTAAGGAAAATAGTATTCCGAAGTAAGTTTAGAGTTTGATTGTAAATATATTACTCTTTATATATATAAACAATCTTCATTTCACATTATGGGGTAATAGATCTATTTGGTAATTGGTTAATCATAATTTGCTAAATATAAATGCCTCCCTTTGAATTATCTCTTGTATTAATAAGAATTTATTTTTGATTGCTTATGTTTTTATAGAAAATGACTAATAAGTAATTTTCATACTTAAAAATATTATTTAATGATAAAATTACAAAAAAAAATCTTGACAGAAAACTAATATAGTAAAAAATGACTTTTTGTAAAGTATGAGAGAAGTCAAGTACAACTTATTATTTGTAATATATTTTTATGGTTATATTATTGGCCATGTTGTTTTTGGGAATATTTTAGCACATTTTACGTGATGCCAGAATGTGGCAAATATCACTGTGACTGAAGAGTTCCTCAATGCCTTCGTTTAATATTGAAATATGTATTCATTTGTATACTATTAAACACTCAACTAAGAGATAATTGAATGATGGCATTTGCCTCATTATGAGGTCACATTAAGTATATTTATACATTGTTGAATTTTTCAGGAGGGTCACAAAGCTGAATAATTATTAAATGCATAATACATTTGGTAGAATGTTTGTTTGTACTTTTATCCTTTTTAAATAAATCAACAGTCCCTACACTTTGAATTCATCTTACACCCGAAAACTAAACTCCGACTGCGTCAGATCCCACCAAAGAGCTCGTATAACGAGCTTCAGCTCCTTTTCAACCGTTTGTATCTCAAAATCCACTATTCCATTCTCTTTATTAAAGAAGTCTCGTGGGGAGTTAAATATGTAGCCCAAGTATTTCGTGAGCCGATCCGAAATGGCAAAGAATTCATCAAGCGCCGGTAGGAGAATGGAATACTCTCCCTCTGCCCATCCACGAGTGAATGTGAAGAGCATTTGACCATAGTTGAGGAAATAATTGACGAATTTCTCATTGCATGGAATGTTCCTAATTGGAGAGATCAATAAAAATAAATCAAGGGTTTCACAAAAAATTATAAGTTTTAAATATTTTGTACTCCTACCATGGAGAGGAAAACTCCTTTTCCTCTTCCGTTTTAATTCCTCTCTCCGAATGGCTTTGAATCAAGCATTTATGAAAGATGTCGACCATGAAATCCACTCTCTCCTTTGTGGAGAGGAGCATTGTTATCCTCTTGCAAAGGAGGCTAAAGGGCATCAAGAAGAGGGAGCCTCGATTCAGGCAGGATGAGCTCTGCGCCCAGTTCCATACAAGGCTCCGCATTCGCCTTGATGTGATCCCCAAGTTCCCGATGTCCTCCAAGGGAATCCATTTTAAAATGACGTGAAAGCAATCCGAAGGAAGGTTCTCAAAGGGTCCAATGGAGGGAAGAGCGGAGCGAAGACGCCGATGGGATGTGCTTTTGACTCTTGATGGAGCCATTGATAAATAATAAAATGGCGAAATATATTTCGCGGGAAATTTAAATTTACAATATGGCGAACGAAAATAAAAAAAGTATTTTTTAATTATATTTAAAATATTTGTTTTTATGCTTATAATACACACCAATAGTATTTTTACAATAGTTGATAATGTTGTGTAAGAAGACAGTTTACGTTTATTGCTAAGTTAAAAACCATATATATTTACTTATGCTTCATATTTCATACATTAAAAGTACTTGTTATGCACATTAATATAAAATAATTTTTGTCAATCATCCATTTCATAGTTTTTTTAAAGAAATAAATCCAATATCTAGATATGTTATTTCCAAGTCATTGATACGTGTCTTGTATCCATTAATGAATGCTTAAGGGCTGAGAGGTTATGTTCTTTAAAGACTTCAAAGTTCCGTTAATAATTAATTAATTAACAATTTTAATCCAAGATGTTTAACATATTTTACATTTTGTCTATCGTAATTATAATGGAATGGAATCATATTACCTTTTCAAGAGCCTTATAATTTTATGGCTATGGCTTTTTCTAGATGCGACTCGTCTCCAAGCTAGACAAGGATAAAAAACAGAGACCCATACGGTCTTTAGTGGTAAGTCTCTCTTGAAGGAAAAGGACCGGACGGGGCAGATTTAGGCTGTGGAAACGATATTCAATACCAAACACCAAAAACAGGTATGCTGTTAATTAGCAGGCTTGTGGGCGTTTGCAACCTTAGTGTTCGTCCGTTGGCCGTTCGATTTGAAAAAAAATCCGTTCAAGCGTTCGTCCGTTCAATTTTTTAGCGTTCATCCGTTCGTTTTGCCGTTCGTCGAAAACAATTGAATTTTTTTTTTAAATCCCAATGGGAGACATACATTTATTCAATCACACAATAAATTCATAATAATCAACAAAAAAACAACTACATATTATACTATGACTAGAAGGAGAAAGACAAGTAATTTTTGAAGTATGGTTTAAAAAAAACATATGATTTATAAAAATTATAGTGTAAATGCATCTTTAAAATGTTTTTAGAGATATGATATTCTTTTAAGGCCACCTCCGCTATCCTTGTGGAAATTTGGTGGTTTTTGAACCTGGCCCTCGCCAGAATAGATTGGAATTTAGCGATGACTTTCGATGCCAGTCTCAGTTTAGGGTCCTTAGTTAGAAAACCATACAGGACCTCGTTTGGGCTCAGATCCCTGTCTATTTTGTCCTTTAGACCTTTTTTATGATTTTCATAGTATGGACGAGATCCGTGCAATCTCGGAACTGATGAGCAACGGTTTTGCGGCTTTCACACAAAGAACAAATCGCCTCCTCATTTTGAAGCAGACCACTCGTAAAATATACCCCAGAGGAGATTCTATACTTCAAATATTGTTCCCTCGGAGTTAATATGGGGTCCCATATCCCTGAGATTATGTCTTTGAAATATAATGTGTTCTTTGTTGGGGGGTTTACTGTGTCCAATATTTCTTTTTATTTTTCTCTCGAGTTGGGAAGTGATAAGAAGGTAGTTTTCTTGATAATCCGGTTAGATACTTGATATAGATTCTCCTTTGTTTTTATAACGACGCCGTTTGAATTGAATTATTTCCTATTTCAAATTTTTAAAAAATCCATTATTAAACAAAGTCCTCACTTTTTTACCCGCAGTAATTTCAATCGCACACGTCTTCACTTCTTTCCGAAGTAACATAAAAAACATTGATTGAACTTCTTTTATAAAAAACGTCCAAACTTTTGAAAACAAAACGTTCGTTTTTCGTTCAATCCACAACCCTAATAATTAATAGGCTTTTTCATCATTCACCTTCGAGTACTCGTTTTTAGAATCAAACGATTATGTATGATAATGGAGATAAGTAGGTGATTAACTAAAGATTCTTTTATAATTGACCTTGGAGGACTCGGTTTTAGATAAAGAGTTTACTATGAAAACTATTAGTATGTGTAGTAGTCTGTAACTAGGCCAACTAAAGACGATTCCTATTCATAATTAAAATTCAAGGACTCGGTTTTAGATATATAGTTTATTATGAAAATTAGACGTAGAAGGCTTGAACTAGGCCCATGGCTCAAATGTGTGTATGTGTGTGATTTGATACGCAATGCCTAATCTTCACTCGTCTACACCTCTCTTTCATATATCCTGTGTTCGTATCTGTCAGTCCAAATGCGACGTATTATCCTCTTTTGCCGGAGACGAAAAAGCTTGCCCTCTGGGACATTGAGACCTACAAAAAATGGTTTGAACCTATGAGGAGAGACCCATATCGACTTATCTCAGAGCATCGTGGTATAAGAAGAAAACTCTATTGTTTAGATAACTATAGTAATTAAATATTTATCATTGGTGGGCACCGCTCACTTTTTTGCTGTTCCGCTCACCGCTCATCCGCTCACTTTGGGCAACTGATCCGCTCCCGCTCATTCGCTCATTTTTTGAGTACTGCTGTTCCGCTCACTTCATTCCGCTCTTCCGCTCAGGTTGGCGGAATAGGTCCGCTCACTAATTTTTAGGTCCGATCACCAATTTTTTACTATAATGTCCGCTCCAAGCTTATAAATAGCCTAAAATAGGTGTTTCTTGTAAATAATTGTTCATAAATATTAATTATTTAGTTATTAAAACTTATTATAACTAATTATAATATTTATAAATAATTAATTATAAGAAACACCTATTTTAGGCTATTTATCTAAGTAATATCTTCAAATAGGTAATAACTACTAAATATTAATAAATAAAACAAGAATGGCTTAATAATTAGGTAATAAACCGTTAATGAAATTATAAAATATTACCTATTGACAAACAATCTTTAAAAAAAGAAAAGAAACAGTCACAAGAATCACTACTTCTCCTCCTCCTCCTGGATTTTGAGGGACATGATGTGCTGCTGTATGATGTTCATGTTCCCCTTCATGAAAATCAAGTTTTCAAAGTTTTCGGCCGTGAGGCACGACCTCTTGGCCCTCAGCACGTCAGAGGCCATACTGAACAGCCGCTCCACCGCAGCAGAGCTGGGGAGCGGCGTGTTGTACTTGATGAAAAGCTCCATCCAGGCCTCCCTGTGGTTCTGGGGGAACATGTCCCTTGTCACCTCCATGGAGGCCTTGATGGGCCTCCTGTTCCAGGCCTGGATGTCATTCAGGATCTTCTCGCTAGCATCCTCCTGGCTGGCCTCCATCTCATCCATGTCATGCTGCCTCAAGGCCTGATCCTGAGATCCCTGGGTGTCCTGGCTCTGGCTCAAGACCACAGTGTCTGCCTGGCTGGCGCCCACCTCCTCCACACTGCCAGTGGCCACAGGGCTGCTGAAGACATCCTGGGAGATGGGGTCGTCCACCTCCAGGTCCATGCTGCTCCTTTTCATAACAAATTATTAATTGACAAATTAACATTAACTTTTTTGTTACTTGTCACACTGCTCACGCATTATTCAGATGAATAAGAATAAGATAATTTATAAAATTTAAAAATTGTACTTAAATAAATGAATAGCTCAATTAAATTAATCAATTTACTAACCTGTAGCTTCTCTCTCCGCTCAGAGGTCGGGTTCGGGTCACAAACTTATCCATGACTCGTGATTCGTAAAAAAACGAAAAAGTAAAGTATACTGACTCAGAGTGACCGTCAGACAATGAACACACACGAACACAAACGTATACACAGAGAGAATAAGAGAGTGCCAGAGAGAGACAAAACTTGTACGCCGAGTAAGTACTAAGCTGGTATAAGTAGGGTCCCATATAGCCATTTAATGACATCATCAACATATGTGTTATGACGTCATTTTTTCAGATGGATTTCTAATCATACTACATGTAATAAATATTTAATAATTATAACAAAGATAATTTTATCTCTTTTATATTTAGAGAAGAAAGAGAAAAGTTATATTATAATAATGTAACTTCTCTCTCTTCTGAATATAAAATGAAATTCTATATGGGACCATGAACGCAACCTCTTTGTTATGACAGGGGTACACATTTTATATATTAAGAAAGGACTGATTGTCACTTATTCTCTCTGCGTATACACAATAACTGCACGACGTGAACTGAGTGGCTACGCGTGGCAACACTGCTGCCACGTGTCTAGAAATAAACAATTTCTGGCGCACCTTTTTAGTCCATGCCACGTTAGCGGCATTACATTAGAGCAAAAAGCGAGAAAAGTAGTGTTTTTCTATGAGTAATCCTTTTTAATAACGGAAACTTTTTTTATGTGAGCGGATGAGCGGAAGTTATTTTAGAGGGTCCGCTCACCACATTCCGCTCACTTCTCCAAAGATGATCCGCTCTTTGCATTCCGCTCACCAATTGCTCTCCGCTCAGAGCGAGAAGACGGACGAGCGGAATAATGAGCGGAAGTGCCCACCACTGCTTAAACATTAAAAAGCTTTTGTTTGAGTGAGTTTTTCTTCGTCTTCGTCCCTTATTAGTTTACTTGTGGTTTATCGTTCAAAAGTGCTATTCGTTCATTGCAAAAAATCGTTCATGAACGATGAACGAATTGAAAAAGTGCAACGATGAACGACAAAAAATTAACTTTGATCGTTCATCGTTCACTTTAATAACTATGATATATAAACATACAAGTTATCATGTAAAATAAATTCCACGTAAGATTTTTTACACACACTACCGCACCCCACAATGCCTACGTGGTAAAGGCAGAAAAGCAACGGGCAGCACTCATCTCAAAGGTTGGCCGTTCATATTCCGAGAGGAAATACCTTCGGCAACTGGCCAGGGGGCTTATGGTTGGTAAGCTCTCGTATGCAGCCGCGTCGTGATGACACCTAGGTTGATAAGAATAAGGAGCCGGATGCCGCACACAGGCCGTCCAGGTCGCCATCAATGACGTGGCAAGAAGCATCGCGGTTGCAGGAGACGGGACCACATTCGGATCGAGGATCTCCTTAGTATTGCAAAAATTCCCTCCCTCAACGAGATAACCGTCATGGCTGTGGCAGTAGAGACCTGGAAGTGCTTCCACTCCAACGATGGGGGATGTGGTGCCAGAAACCCCATTGGCGATCTCGTCTTCCCAACCCCAAAGAGACCGACGAGGTCTACGACTTCGGTGGCGTGTCCATTAAGGGCGGCACAGACACATTTGCGTCCACGCAGTGTCTTTGTGGAACAGTTTTGAGTCCCTGAGGTCGGCCAGGACACTAGCTGCGGCAAGGGACGTAGCCAGGACCATTGGCCGCAGTACACCCAATTTAGGGGTTTATTTATTTATTTTAGTATTTTAATTTTATACGTGTTTTTAATGTTTATATATATATGTGTATGTGTTTTATACACAGGAATGATGTGTTTTTATATATTTTATATTTTATCATATATCTAAAAACGGACAGCAAAAAGCTGAAATTAAATCAAATAAAGGATACACACACACGTGCAATTGCACGCCATTTTGTTTTTTTATTATTTTTTCTCTTTATCATTCACTTCGAAATATACTCTTCTTCATTAAACATCTCATTGAGTACGCGTATTATTTTGGTAAGTTATACAGTCCATTTTATTATTGATCCTGGGTTAACTGAGGGGTAGCCACAATCCCCACATGGTCCTTCCGCTCTAAAAAGGTCCTTAGGTCCGCACACTATTTTAGGTGTGTGTCATGTTTTCGGGATATAGTTGGTTCGAGTTAGGCAGGTACAAAATGGAAAAACGAAGAGAGTGGTTAAGTTCTTTATTTATTACGAAATAATGTAATACGATTTTAATTTGGGACAGTCTAAATAATGAGACAATAATAATACGAAATGAATAATTATGTTTAATTATAGCTATAAATATGGATAATTCCAATTTGGATTCAGAGGACTTTTGGAAGGAAGAAGATGAGGACGTTTTCCCATCCACCCTAGGAAACGTGCTCAGCATCAGCGCTTCTCAGCCTCAGATGACAGATGATGAGCATTCAACACTTGATCCATGGCCATTTTTAGAAGATTATTTCACTCTGATATCATCAGTAAAAGCAGACAACAGTTACAACAATTTGGAGTATAAGTGCAACCGTTGTAGCAGCACAAAGGTAGTCAAACTCAACTCGAGTAGCCGAACGAATCTCAATCGGCACATGAAGACATTTAACAAAGGAGAATTCAGTACATTTGATAATTTGTTCCAAAGAAATATGAGAAAGGGACGTCCTAAAATATCAAACTCAAGTGAAGAGGTGTCCAACACTCAGCCATTCATAACCAGCTTCCTAGGAGATTCTAGTGGAAATCGACCGATTTGGGTAACACAATCTACCGTTGATAGGATCATTGTTGAATACATCATTGAAGGCGGCCTTTCGTTCAGTCATGTTGAATCGGATATTTTTGTAAAGCTTATCAAAACTCTCCAACCGAAGAAAAAATAATGTCAAGAGATATCTTAATGAGAAGAATCAATCACATGTACAATGACATGAAGGTCAACGTCAAGAAAATCTTACATGAGTCGGAGTTTGTTGCAACAACGTGTGATATTTGGTCAAGGGGCCACAATACTGCACATGTGTTAGAGGTCAACAATACAAAGATAACACGAAAAAGTTTCGCAATTGCTTGTCGCCGATTCAAAGGGGCTCATTCATATGATAGAGTAGCCGATATCATACAAGAGGTCCTCAAAGACTGGGGGAATATCCAATGGAAATGCGTGGGAATCGTTACCGACAATGCATCAAATTTTTCCAAAGCGTTTCGGATCTATGGAGCGAAGAGTCAAACCTCAGATGACAAAAATCCCTCTCAGCGTTTATTTTCCCCTGAAAAAGAGTCATCGGAAATTATAGCGGTGAAGAAGGCCATGATGAATCAGAATTAGAAGGAGTCAACATCCAAAACATCTTAGCTGATTGTCCAAATGAAATAAAAAATATTCCTATGCATTTCAGGTAAGATATACGAAAAAAAAGTCTTAGATACTCAGAAAAAATTATATTATTATGATCGTGCTTTTTTCTAAAAAAAAATATTTATGAAATAATATAAAAATAATTTCAGATGCGCCGCCCACACCTTGAATTTGGTCGCAGTCACAGATGCCATGAAGATAACGTATCGCAGTAGCGAATTATATGCAAAGGATTATAGCCACACTTTTCACTCTATTTTTGGACGTTTGCAAGCAATTTGGACAAAATATAATCACTCTTCAAAATTTGCCGATGAAGTTAAAGCGAAGTTTGGTGACAAGACAACTTTAATTACACCAACGAAAACCGGTGGAACAGCTTGTACGACTCTGTACAAAGAATAATTAATCTCAACGAACAAGACCATGCAGCTAGGTTAGCCTTTTTTCTTTTATTCCAACCCAATCATTCAATCGACAGGAATGGCTATTTTTAGAAGAATGGAAAACAATATGTAGTCCTCTTGCACAAGCACTAGACATTCTTCAGAGTGAGAATAACATCTTTTTAGGTCATCTGCTACCCACTATCTCGTCCCTCATTCTTCATTTGAAAAGAATTAAGGAACAGTCTAATAAGTGTAGACCATTAGCAGAGGCTTTACTCAGAGGAATACACCATCGTTTTGACTCGTATTTTGAGTCCAGGGAGATGTTCGTTGCAACGAGCTATCTGCCTGAATTCAAAATACGTCTTTTCAATTCAGAGCAAAGAGAAAAAGCGCGAAAATATTTGCTGGAAGAGGTAACTTCCATGGACGATGGGTTGGATTCGCCTGAAATTGAATCGTCAAAAGGTAATAGTTCATTTTTTTGTTCGGAACCATCATCCGAAGATACACCTGATGATGAGGTTAATAGATTTTTAGCTGACAGGTCACGAAATTTGGAAACTGTTTTGACCTATAAAAAAATAACGAAAGTTTAAAAAAAAATTAATACCATTACTCCAACCTCAGCACCGGCTGAACGACTATTAAGCCGGGGTAAACTAATTTTAAGAGACAATAGGATGAAAATATCTGACCAACATTTCGAAGAACAACTTTTACTCTGTGTTAATAAGAAAGTTTAATTTTGTATAATATTTATGTAAATGTGTCATATTTTGAATATATATAGTAGTGTATATATGTAGTAAAATATATGATGAATTCGATATATTTATTTAACTAGTGTTTTATTATTGTTTTCTTTTTTGTCAACAGACTATGATCATTCGCTGGTATATCATTGACAAGACTGCATAATTTAATATTGACACCTTACATAGCAACGCAGTCGTAAGTAAAATAAAAGTGACAAACAGAGACAATTCAGTTTTAACGTTAGATGGATTAAATAGTGCCCCCATTTTACTCAAAAGGAGTTGCAGACAGGGTTGCCCCATTGCTCCTCTTCTGTTTTGTATCCGCGCTACATGACCTCACAAGAACGTTAATGAGAAAGTATATAGGTTTTGGTGTATCTTTTAATAATGGGAGACATTTGATTGATTTATATGCCGATGATGTTACTCTGATGATCGAAAGCCAGCTCCGAAGCTCAACTCATCAAGAGAATATAAATCATATTGTCCTTCTTTAAAAAAATTCGAACTGAAGTCTGGTCTTGGAATGAATACTAAAAAAACAGGCATACTGCCATTAGCATCGTGGAATCCAGACCCCTCTGTTATGATCTCTAGTTGTAAGGTTGTACAGTCAGTGAACATTCTTGGTATAAGTGGATGAAAAATGGTGTGTCTATGTCTAACTGGTTGGAAATGAATTAAAAATTTATCGATCTTGAAACAATGGCGCCACTACCGATTGACAATCGGTACGGTATATTTGAAAGTATTACTTTTTTTGGCATTTACATAGAGATATAAAGATATAGAGAGCTTATTCCTTTCATTAGCAGAGAAACATCGTTCACTGTCGCTTTGCCCAACATAAACTAGTAATTTGTACTACGTCATCGTAAGTGGATATTTAGATAAAGTAGATATATATTGTTTCATAAAAATGTACGAATATTTGAATGCAATTTACGTTTTGTTTTTCTAAGTACTAAGGTACAAGTGGAAGTGCTCCCTTTTGTGAAGAACTTGAACTTTGCAAAATAAATAAATACCTAAGTAGCTCCAATGGACAACTTTTAGTATTATAGATCATTACATAAATATACATTCAATATATGCACATGCTATGCATTGAATACTAGGTACCTGAAAGTGCATTTAATATCGGACAACGTATAATAAGAGACAGCAAATGAAAAAAATCTATAGCCTTCCATTTCCTACAAAATCCAAGTACGTATATAATTTATATAAGATTAGTATGTATTAAATTTCAAATAATCTCTAATAAGTTATAAAAATTATGCATTATTGTTTTTGTTATAAATTGTCCGATATTAAATGCATTTGAAGAAGTCACAGAGCAGATACATAAATAAATTTATCTCTCTTTCTTATCTACCGTACCGAATATCGATCGATACTGTAGATATATAATAAATTTTACAGAATACCGATACCGAACGGTAGAAGGTATTTACCGAATACCGAGCCGACGGTAGATTTTAGATTCTACCGAATCCCAGCTCTGGTATTCCAGTAGATATTTTTTAGAAATTTATCTCTATTTATATAAATTATTATACAGCATAAATTATTTTTGTTTGCTGCCCCTGACAACTCATGATTATTGACACTTTATTTCAATATATGTTTGTTTTAGTGTGCCTCGACAACTAGAATTCGTTCAAAAATACTCAATGTGGAATAGTCTGAACTCGAGTCTCTAAATATATTGTAATGAGGATTATTTATGAGATTACTGATTTAAACTATTCAAATCGAAGCATATGGATCCGAATTCTATTCAAAACCAAACTGCGGGCAAATTTTGCTCCCTTGCGTAGCGAAGGCAAGTCTGTGTGGAACCCTTGGAAGCCTTGTTTTCAACTCCCTGCATGAAGCTGACGACGATAAATCCTTCTGGGGTTTACTTGCAAACCGAAGCGAGCCTCCATTCAGTCACTATCTTCATATATTAGACGCTTATGTATCGATTTGAAAGTGAAAAAGGCTTTATTCTAAAGCAGAATTGAGAACTGGGTCAGCCATTTTGAGATGTTTGGGAACGTGGTAATCTTCGACGTAGCCTGTCTTCAGATTCACTCTGGACGTCCTAACAAAGCCTCAAAAAAAGTCTGGAGAGACAGGATACCGGATATAAGATAAACTCTCCAAACAAGCTTTGAAACTGGTCATTCGGCCTCCAAAGTTCTCCTTCAGCTAGTCTCGAGACAGTTCCGATGAGTATTGTGTTGTTGTATGATTTATTACGGAGCTAATATAGCCCTAGCCTTCATGGCTACAAATATTAAAAAAACATATATCTTTATATATAAACAAATAATTATTAAATAATAATAATAAAATATTAATTAAAGAAAAATAACCAAAAAACTATATATATATATATAATATATTTTTTCAATTTTTATAAATACATTAAACTTAAGGAGCTATAAGGATCTAGACAACCCTGCCATTGTCTTGGCTACCCTGCGAGCACTTGATAAAGTGCATGCCTCTCTTAATGGCTGTGATAAGCTCCAGGCCTTTGAAAGGTTAACAGCAGCGATACAGTTGGTAGAAACGGGTTTCTTGAGGCATATTGTAGCACTACGGGTGCGCTCATCGAAGCCCTCGAGAATCCTTTCCAAGGGACACCTGTCCACGTTCATAGCCTTCCAAGTGGACGTGGCAGCCTGCTTCACTAAGATCTCATTTACAGATGGAAGATGTGACCTGTTGAGAAGGTCGACCACACGTAACCGATCTGCTCTTCGAACTCCCAGCAAGATACGTGCGAGATCGTTGATGGCAAGTTGCACATTTGAGCTAGTCTTTGCCATTGTAGGGGTGTGAGGGGTTTCAGCAGCAGACGAGAATTTTGCACTTCTAGTCACCCAAGCAGACGTCTGAAGTTTCCCGATAACTCTATCTATCTCTGTCAGCAGTGGTCCTCGCGATACCGTGGTGCAGAACCGGCGGATGACTCCGATTCTTTTCCTGACATTCTGAATAATTTTTTCGTGGTGGGGCCCAAATGTCAGGTTCCTGCTAAAGTTACCCCCAAAAGGTCGAGTGTAGCGCTAGAAGGAGTGTCTGGAGCACCCAGACGTAACGTTTGGATTTTCCCAACGTTTAGGTGGAGTCCATTGATATTAGAATACGCCTCTAAGGCCTTCGATGCCGAGCCCATAGCGAAGTCAACCTGTTCCCAGGATGGAGCCAAGATGACGATAGAAGTATCGTCAGCATATAGCAATACTTCAAGCTGAGCTTCTGGATTGACAGCTACTCTCAGGTAATCAGGTAGGTCAGCCGTGAGAAGAATGAAAAGTAGGGGACCAAGCACAGAACCCTGTCTGACGCCGTACTTTATGTTCAGTAAATTGGACCGTTGGCCGTTCCAATTCACCTGCTGTCGCCCTCCTGTTAGGTAGCTGAGCATCAGCTTTTTGGTGGGCCTCGCCATTCATTGGAGCTTGGCCAGAAGTATATCTGCTTCCAAAAGGTCAAAGGCCGCAGAAAAATTGAAGGCAGCAATGCATACCTTTAATTTACGATCACAAGCCTTAGCAGCGTTGGATAGTAGAGTTGCAAGGGCAGTGTCGACACTGCGTCCAGTTTGGAAGCCGTATTGTTCCTGTGGGAGTTTACAAGAAGCTTCGACGTAGGTCACGAGTTGATTTTGAGATGGCACAAAGGAGTGAGACAGGTCTATAGCTTGAGGATTCTCTACGTAGTTTGCCCTTTTTCAGTACTGGGATTATGATTGCCGTTCTCCACTCGTCTGGCCATATCTGAGAAGTAATGATTGAGTTAATGAGGTGAACGATTGGAAGGGCTAATGCTGCCCAGGCTGACTGATATACGTCGATAGGAATTTATCAATGCCGGAAGAGTGCTTAGGGGCGAGGAATTTTAGTGCCCTCCTCACAGCAGCAGTCCCTACATTGTGAAATCCAAATTCGCCGTCCGAATCGGCATTTGAGCTTGCATTTTGGGAATCAGGACATAGATTGCAACGCAGTCGGTCAACTTTATCGATGTAGAACTGAATGCACATGTTAGCTGAGTCTGTGTCGGTTCTACAGCCTTCAAGAAAAGGCAGAACGCCGTCGTTTCCTTTGCCCATGGCTTCATTTGCGATTTTCCATGCTGTTGTCTGCCCACCCTTTTTGATTCGAGATTGATTATAAGAAACATGGTCACGTCTAACTAGACTCAGTGCTTTGTTCCTTAGGGCCTTGTAGCACTTTTTCCCTAGACTCTTCGCCTTGTCCCGTTCTCGCATGACTGCTCGAGTATACGGTTGAAGCCTAACATTTGCGTTTGGAGTGGTGTATCTTCGAAGAGGAGCAGCAATATCCAAGGCAGCTGTGATGGCTGTTTTAATGTGAAGATTGATGTCATTTACGTTTGATGAATCAAAGAGGGGCTGCCAGTCCCAATTGAGAAGGAAAAGCTCTAGTGCAGGTACGTCGAGTGTGGACCAGTTGCGTTCCTCCCTTGTTTCTTTTACAATCCGTGTAGGAGCTCTTTCGGACGAGATCGTTGCAAGAAGCGGCGCATGGTCAGAGAGAGCGTCATCGAGTACTTCTATGTGAATGTTTGCATTTCCTCGAAGGTATACATGATCAAAGGTGGAGGTACGGTTTTCCCCATTGAAAACGCCATTAAATCGAAAAGTTGGACCTGTCGGTTGCAATTGAAGTCCAAGTTCCTCATAGTAGCCCTTCCAACGTTGCATTAGTTTTTTCCTGTAGTAACCGCGGTCGTCATATCGTGTTACTTCCAGATTGAAGTCTCCTGCGACAATCATCTATTTCACTCCGTGAGTCTCAGAGAGTACTTTCAGTGTCTTTCCTATCTCATCCAGTTGAGTCGTCTCGAAAGCTAATCCTTTGTCAGAGACGCTGCTTGAGAGTGACGTAAACTGCCTGTAAATTCCAACGTACAGACGCGTTCCTATTTTAACAACGACAATGGGCAGATCAGACGGCGTTGGGATCTGCTCAGCTTGTAGGGCCTTGGCAACGAACATGGCTGTTCGACGTCTTTTCAACTTACGGACACACGGCAGAAGAGTATCAAAGCCTAGTATAATGGGCACGTCGTCTAGGCAAAGCTCGGTTTCAGTCGCAATAATCACATTAGCTTTTGTATCTAACGCTTTCGATGAGAGCGCTAGAAGTTTGCAGGTGGCGAGGCCGTGACAATTCCACACTAACAACCGAGTGCGGTTGTCAGTAGTCAGTAGTAGTGTATCGTTCACCAACACTATCTTGCAAGTCTCTCGAGACATACCGAGGGATTGACTTCGCTTCAGCATAGAACACGTCGCACTGACTCTTTCACACTTTCCTTAGGGGCTATGAGAAGGAGAGAGTCTATGAAGAGAAACCCAAGGCACAACTGAACTCAAAGAAGCAAGCCTGGACGGAGATAAGAGTTATTATATTTCAGTTTTAAGATTTTCATTGACAACCTCATGCTGCGTCTAAAAATGCATGGAATGATTGCGTGTGAAGTATAAGTTGTGTCTTGCAAAAAGAGCTCTAAAGCTGTTTATCAGTGTATAAGGTAATTGAGTCCAAATGAATTATATCTATAACTTATGCTGCGGAACGAAGAAAAAGGACTGATGATCCTAGATTTTTGATATAATGTTTTATAAATAATAAACTATTTATGACAGGAATTTCATTTATTCGGACAAAACAATAAAAATGTAGCTTAATCAAAGTTGGAGTTCGTTTTTTATTATTATGTAAGTGTTGGATGTTGCTTTAAAATAAACACGATTGAATGATATCCATATAACTGGTTATTGCGAATACTCATAAAATAAATAATACAACTGTGGCTGCAGCTTATCTTTTATTGAAGAATGCAATCAAAGCAATCAATCTTAAAGTATCGAAGAACCAACTCCTATAATCTAAAAAATATTAAGGGAATGTCTTAACTCATCATTAATTATATTTCAATTTGATCAGATATTTATTCTCGCCAAGGAACCTTTTGGACTTTATCAAGAATTCTGTTAAAACTAAATCATTAATAATAATTTGGATCCCTGTCAGAATTGGGAATTTTAATTAAATCTTTTGACACAAGTCAAACAATCCTCACTCAATTTAATCTTTTTCCATCAAATTGACGTTTACTTGAGTTGGAAAAAAAATATTTGCTAGATCAATTCTTGGACAAGATAAGAACAAGGCCGGTTTTGTGTTTGCTTAAAATATATTTCGGTGAGTAAGATGTCCGTATGAAGTGTATATATGTTTATATATTATTGGCTTCATAAGGAAAATAAAAGTGAATGGTTAAATTCACGAATCACAACATCTACTACATCCCAAAAGGACGGAAATGGTTTGCGCAGAGCTGCGACTACCGAATGTAAATCGGTATTTAGAACTGGAAGCGTTGTTATCTGGAAGCGTTAAGAAGTTGAACTTTGTAAAATCAATAAACAACTCCAGAGCTGAAAGCGCATTTAATATCGGACAACGGATAACAAAAGACAGTTAAGGAAATAACTTGTTTGCCATTGCCTTCTTATATTCTTCTAGAGACAATTCAGGATCAGTCCAGATGGTAGATGTCTGGCTCAATACCTCCCTAAAACTCAACATTTTATATATTTTCTAGAATTCCAAATTTATAAAAAATCGAGATATGCAAATACTTTTTTTTAAAAATCTACCATCACTGATTCAAATAGATCTTCCAACAGGTAGCAGTATTCTATAGATTTAAAAATGAGAATGATTAGTATCAATGGTATTTATCTACAACTGGTAGCACTGATCTATTGAAATACTGAATTTTAGTCGGAACTAATTTTTTGAATTAGATATTAATTATAAAGCCTAAGTATAATTTGAATTTCCTAAATTGCCACCAACATCCTTGACTGGCTAAATATATTTAGTGACTAATTTATTTTCCAATATTTTATTTTTATTTTTTACCTATTTATCAAATATAATTTTATTCATTATTAATCGTGCAAAAGATATTTATTCCAAAAACAATTGATTGACATTTGAGAAGTTTACCCAATAGCCTTTCATGGCCTTTCTTTTAAAACACATAAAATTCCGCTCGTGTTTTGCAGCGGGCGTGCAATTACAAAAATATCATTAATCGATATCGAAGAGAGGCAACGGCTCTCATAGTCCTTGATCAGCATTGGAATAGTGCATAGATATGCACTAGGTGGCAAGAATGCGTTTAATTAAATTATAGATGATTATTGGATCTCACTAGACTATAAGAGATAATTTGGATTGGTTGTGGGATTAACTGACAACAAGAAACATAGAAGAATTCATCTCTCTCCTTGGTTGCATAAATTTTGTAGCAAGGCTGCACAGCCTTTTATTTATTGTCCATCAAGCAATTTAGCAATTTTTGCGCTTTGTTTTTTTATTAATAGTCATATTTAACTGCAAAAACCATTCTAAAAACTTCCTTAAACTTTACAATGTATTTTTTTTGCTCATAACATTTTCTTTTTCTTTTAGTTGTAGTACCTCCTTTCCCGAATTTTAGTCTAGAATGTTTATTTCCTTTTTATGTAATTTCTTCAGAATACTTACGAATTGAGACAAATTTAATGTAAAGCCACTCAGATATAATCAACTTGATTCTCCTTTATGACTGAAGCGTTAAACAATTTCAGGCTGTTTAAAAGGGCTATAAATATTTATACCCCATCGAATAATTGCATTTCAAGTCATGAAGTTTATAAATACATATAACGTGGGTTGACCTAAGCATATAAACCTTTCATTCTTCTCAATAACCATTTTATATACATACCTAAAGAATTTGTCATAAATCAGTACCCAGATCGAAAAATAAATATTTCAATATTTTTTTTCATCATTTTTTCTTTTTCTCCTACAAATATGCTTAGGGCCTAGCAAAACTCAAGTGGGCCAAGGTATCATTAATTAAGCCTACAACGAGGTATCATAAATTTACAGGCTCATAATAATAGCAATTTTTCTTTTTCTTCGAATTAAAACTTGTTTTGGGTTAACTCTCATCCTTGAGATAATTTAGGAAAGGTGTCTTGAGTGCAGTGTTCAATTTATAGCTTTATTACTGAATAAGTGTATTATAATAATTATCAAATATTATGTAAGCTCATTTAGAATTAACTTATTATTTATTATGTTGGCATGTAAGGCTAAATAACTCATAGGAGTAGGGGTTCATGTCTATGGGTTACCAGTTCTAAGGATGTTTTCATGGCAGTTCTCACAAACTTACCAAAGAAATTATTTTTCAGTTGGTTACATTTGTTTATCATCAAGGATGCTAAAACAAAGGGTCATTTTT
>CP045890.1:9404820-9451693 GCA_013387185.1 Caligus rogercresseyi | reverse complement strand
GAGTTATTAGCATTCCTATAAAGTACTTTATTAAGCAATCGTATACTACGTCATTTACGGACCTGTATATGTATTAAAAAATAGTGGTCAATTTAAAAATTTGAAGTCACATTTTTATTTGTACTTTTTTTGGTTCATTTTATATAAATTTAGGAAAACCTACGTATTAAGATAATAAGAAATGTAAAAATCATACTAGTCAAACAAATATAGACCCCTAGGATGAAACAAATGTTTTGGATTCAGTGAGTCTTATTTCATTAGAATCTATTTGCTTAATCAAGGGAGTTCATTGAAGAAATTGTTGACATATTTAGCTACAAATCTCAAATATATACTTCTAACAATTTATCAGGTACATAAAGGAGGATATGGGGACTTCTATACATTTTTTTTCTTCAATTAATTAATCTAATCAAACGTGTGTATCAGATGTAAACCAAATCGAGGTTTCTAATCTTATATTACTAATAGTTTGTCTAAAAAAGTGTCGATTTTCCCCCATATCATCAATCTTATTGCTCCCAAATATTGTATGCAGCATATAAAGCTTTTGTATAAAAACTGATTTCCTTCTGAAAGGGGCCGATGTATGAAAATGAAAAGTGGCTTCGTCTGAAAATGGTCTTGATCATTTTCGACTATTTTGTTTGGCTTCACACTCAGCTAAGCAATGACTATCTGTTTATTATATATATTATTAAAGAAGCAAAGTCTATCCTGCAATATTTTCCCATGAAAGGTAATATTTGTTATTCAATAAAATATGAGCACAATATCCAAGGATCTGTGGTTTACCTATTTTATGTTTATATTTATGTTTGATCTCCATAATTATTTTTGACAAATATTTAAGTAACTATTAGAAAAATTTTATTAAGAATACAATATAATTTGGATACGCTTTAATTTCATGCACTTACAGAAAAAAGCATCCAAAGTCATTTAGCTCAACAACTGGCTACGTCTCATCCCCTGGATCAACACTCTATAACCAGACATGGGCAAACTAAGGCCCGCAGGCCGTATACGCCCGTTAGATAATTTAATCCCTCTCGCTGAGGTTATCCAGTAAATAAAAATAATATTGCTTCATAAATCATTAATTACGTCTTGTCCATACAATACCGCGTTTCGACAATAGATGGCGCGCTGACATTTAGGCCGCGCCTTACTCTTTATTTATCTCTTGAATTTGTCATTGCCATTTGAGCCCTTCAGTAAAAATGAGCGGACCATAGAAAAGAAAAGTGGACAGTCGATATACTGCTGTGGCCCCTTTTTCAAATTTATAACCCATAGTTGCCCGTAATTCAAAAAGTTTGCCCATCCCTGCTTTATGTTAAGGTCAATCTGAATATCTCCATTTGCTCGCTATTCCATGTAGTCATGAAGGCGCCCTATGTTTCGGTGGCCTGAAATTTCTTCGAAGACTAAATCAAAGCTATCAAAGATATTATCAAAAGTACAAGGCAATGTTATTTCTATATTCTTTTTTCATTTATTTTGTTAACGTGTTCTCTTATTCTATTGTAATGTAAAGTGTTTTTATTCTAACGATCGTTTAAGTAACTTTTGTTTTACTTATGATTGGCGTTTTAATTTTATATTAAAATGTTTCTTTATCTTTGTTATATATACAACTACTCTAAGCAAATAAAGTCTTAAAAACAATTATTTCCATATAGAGTCTTTTATGTTTTGCTTTTGTACTTACCCTAACATAAATACAAATTTATTTATTTAACCCTATTATAAAATTAGGAACTATATGGCAATAAAGATACACATAAAAAGGTTTAAAAAAACTCATTCCTTTCATCTTTATATTTTCATACACCTTCTAAGCAAACTAAGATATTTCATTTCCATCCCTTTAGACTTGCTCCGAGACAACTTGTTATAAATATTACTCGATTGTTGTTACAACTTTCGTTTTGATTTAGAAGAAAAAAAACATGAAGGTAACCTTTATATCTAAATATACTGCATATTGATTTTTCTTTTGGAAAGTGTGTGTAATCGAGTATATTTGCCATGGGCACATAAGTTACATTTGTAACTAGTCTAATAATAAAAAATAAAAAACAATAAAATTATATAAAATAAAAAATGAAAACAAATAAACAAAATGCCCATGCAGAATGGATTATATGGGGACGCTGCGTCCAATGAACCTAGCTGCGGTCCTGGCAGTGTGGAGGTTAGTGGCCGACCTCAAGGTCTAGACAAGTGATTGGATAAAGGAAAAAAGATTTAAAAATGCCGCCAATATGATATCGGGCATCACTTTATTCTTGGTTATTGTGTTGTGAACATATTATCGGGACTAAGAATTTCATACTTAAAAATACAAAATGCCTTATGGCTTTGATTATAAAAATCGGTTTTTTTTCTTTGTTCGGTCCTCTGATTTTCCTAAGCCTTTAGTTAATTATTGATCAACTTTTCTATGAATAAGTATAAGGTGACAAGGGAATATTAGATCAAAGTGAACATTCCTGGGTAGCATCAATTTGTAATACATATATTTACTTCAAATAGTTACAACATTGCTACCAATAAAATAACCATGCTTTTATATGTTGTCTATTATCAAGATGAAATAAATTTTGATCACAATTTTTTTTAGTATTCTTATAATGTAAGTGCTCTAACACTTCCCCCTCCCACAGAACATGTTACAATGTGTTGAAAACATTACTAAAAAATGTCTCCACAATGATTGAAGTAATATTGTCCATTATTTTATATGATAATATTATTTACATGTAGGTATATCTTATAACAGTTACGATTGTCTGGGGTGAATTAAGGAAATAAAGTTTGTTGTACGTGGTACAATATATATATATCAGGAAACGAACGGGATACATTTTTTCGCCGGGACTTAAATTTTTCAAGTCGGGCCGGGCCAAACCGGGCCGGACATAATATATATTTTCGTTCCTTCGACATTCTAAAGTCAAGAAATTCCCAAAAAAGTGATGACATTTTCTTTTTAGAAAATAATTTCCAAAAAAAGTATGTTTTAGAAAATAATCTCTAAAAAAAGTGACGACGTTTTATTTTAGAAAAGAATCTCCCAAAAAAAGTGATAACATTTTTTTGGAAAAAGAATCTCCAAAAAGTTTCTGAAGTGATGATTTTATAAATTTTTAAATGACAAACGAAATATTTTTAAAATATTGATGTCCCGGCCCGGTGTATAAAAAACCCAGGACACTGGGCCGGCCAGGACGCTCAAAAAACAGCCGGGACCTATATGTATATATTTATGTATATATGCCTATATATATATATATATAAAGTAAAATTTTGAGAGGATACCTTGACGCAAATCTAAGAAACACATTATTATTTATTTTTTTCATAATCGATTTCTTATAGGTCAATACAGACTCTGAATCATATGATGTAAACTCAGATTGTACTGAATTGTAATTGATAGAATGCAACCAAGGTCATTTTTGGATTTATCATCCAAAGGTTTACTAAACTTAAAAGTACTATTTTACTCTGAAGCGAACATGCATCTTCTATAGGCGAGTGAAGTTAATTGATACAAAAAAGCTATGAAATATGCTAACATTACACACTCCATTTTTACTCTGTTTTTACTGAAAACTTTGTTTTATTAAAAAACATCAAACTTACGTCTGGTAGTAAATTAGATTTCCTTTAAATTAATAATTATTATTGAAGTCTGTAACGTCCACCATTTTGAAGAAATTTGCGGAAAACTATATTTTTACTAAATTTTTAAAACTTTGACCTCGTTGTGCGACCTCGTAATGTTGACGATTTGTGTTCAAACTTTGTATGTCGTCTTCTTTTATCACCAAGAAACAGAAATCTACAAAGTCGCTAACATTTCAAACATTTGAAAAATAAGAACAGCCCTTATATATATATATATATATATATATATATATATATATATATATATATATCCCACGTACAACAAGCTTTTATTTCTTTATGAATTAATTCTGTATAAATATATCGATAATGTAAAACACAAAAGCAATCAATACATATGTATATACTTGCAAAACAGATCTTGCAGTAATACAGCATCCTACAACGAGAAATAATACAAACCCGTTGTATATTTAAAATACCCTGGAGCAAAATGAGTTTTTTGAGGTAGGTCAATATCATGCAAAGGGTGTTACTCTAAATACACACCCATAAAATCCTTCTCTCCCCATCATCAAACACAAACCGTAAGAATAAGCATAATTTATTTACTTTCTTTATGTGATTCAGCCATGCGAATTTTATTTTGTGTGTCTTGATTACAAGGATGTCTGTTGTCTTTTTTATGCACTCCTATTTAAAAGTTTACCTTTCGATTCTCATAATATATAACCCAAAAATATCATAAAGGAGTATCTAACTTGGATCTTTATATAATAATTTGGCATACAATGGCTACTTCCTTTAAGAATAAGAAAAAATAAGATTAAAGGAAAGCTGTTGAAAGTCTTTTAACTGCTGCTGTGGGACTAACAGAAAGGGTTATGAAATACAATAAAATTCAAAAAAGCAAAAATAAGTCTTGCTTCAATATAATTCGTTGACATAATTGCTATAGAAAAAACCCGATATGATCAGTTACTATGTAATTATTTTACTTGAATTAAGAAAAATAAACTCTATACTACTTTTGGAACCTCTGATACTCCTATATGTCATTAGGTTCTTTACTTTAGTTGTATATATATTATTATTTATTTTTTTATAATATAATTGAAATATGGGTATTATCTAAAGAGCACTTCCAGGTTCTCTTTCTATTGGATGTAATATACAAGGTCGGCTGATAAGTCCCGATAAACACATAGATGGCGCCAGTGGATTTGTTTTCATATGACTATCAGCTAGTACCAACCTTCAAAACATACATGCCTATAAATATAACAGCTGTCTGACAATAGTTTGTGAGATATTACGTTTTAAGTGAAGCTACTTTTGTTATTGTGAAAAAAATGGGAAAAGACGAATTTCGTGTGTTAATAAAACATTATTTTTTGATGGGAAAAAATACCGTCGAAACTAAAACTTGGCTTGAAGAATGTTATCCGGACTCTGCTCCATCGAAAGCAACCATATGTCGATGGTTTGCTGAATTCAAACGTGGTCGTGTGAGCACGAATGGATGATAAACGCAGTGGACGCCCAATAGAGGTGATTACACCAGAAAACATAAAAATAATCCACAAAATGATTTTAAATGACCGTAAAGTGAAGTTGATCCAGATAGCTGAGACTCTGAAGATATCGAAAGAGCGCGTTGGATATATCGTGCATGAATATTTGGACATGCGAAAGCTCTGTGCAAAGTGGGTGCCGCGAGAGCTCACAATCGACCAAAAACAACAACGAATTGATGATTCTGAGCAGTGTTTGAAGCTGTTCAATCGTAATCAATCCGAATTTTTGCGTCGATATGTGACAATGGATGAAACATGGCTCCATCACTTCACTCCCGAGTCCAATCGACAGTCAGCTGAGTGGACTGCATATGATGAACCGAATCCAAAGCGAGGAAAAACGCAACACACAGCTGGGAAGGTTATGGCGTCTGTATTTTGGGATGCACACAATATTCATTGCCTATCTTGAAAAGGGGAAAACAATCAACAGCGATTATTATATAGCCTTGTTGGAGCGTTTGAATGATGAAATTGTTGAAAAAGACCCCATTTGAAGAAGAAAAAAGAGTTGTTTCACCAAGACAATGCACCGTGTCACAAGTCAATGAAAACAATGGCTAAATTAAATAAATTGGGCTACGAATTGCTTCCCCATCCACTGTACTCTCCAGATCTGGCCCCCAGCGACTATTTCCTGTTTGCAGACCTGAAGAGAATGCTCGCTGGCAAGAAATTTAAGGACAATGATGGAGTAATCGTCGAGACAGAAGCCTATTTTTCGGATAAAACGAAAGATTACTATAAAAGTGGAATCGAAAAATTGAAAGATCGCTAAAATCGCTGTATCGCCTCGAAGGCAACTATGTCGAATAATAAAATCGAGTTTTGTCAAGAAAATGTTTTCTTCTTAGTTAGTCGCGGGACTTATCAGCCAACCAGTTATATTGTAATAACGAAAATACAATTTTTACTGAATTTCATGGGGTTTTCCGCCTATTTGGTTCAAAATATCCGTGTTAATATGTTATACATTACAGCGTTAAAACTAGTCAATCAAATATGGGATATTTTTAATGAGGCTGATCAAAGTAAACCTTCCCCTCACGAGAGTCGAACTGCGTCTTCTCCACTCAGCTGACACGCTCCCTTATTCACTGTTTTTTAGTACAAAAATAGAGATCTTTCTTCTATGAAAATATGATATATTTTTTGTTCTTAAAGATCAAACTTCGCTTCATTGGACGTAAAAATGTAGAGTTATTTTATAACTTAGCTTCGAACTCTACTTTTCATAATACTTACCCATAATCCATCGTCAAGTCCCTACAAAAAGTATAATTCCTATAAATTTCTTTCTTAATGTTCTTCAGAAGACAGTTTATAGGTGCCCACACTGTTTAAGCCAAAAAATGATGTTAAGAATAGTGTATTGATTTTATTCTTCTAATGTTTTCTCATTTTAGTGCCTTTTAGCTTACTGCTTTATATAATATTTAATGCCTCGTAATATTGAAAATGTTGTTGTATCAAATAGGATTTTCTTAATACTGTAGTTCAAAAGTATTTTCCGGGAGACGAGGACAGAGGAGATTGTGGCCCGTGTGAAGCGCCTGGTCGAGGATAACCCCCGGATGACCACTCGACAAGTTGTTGCAGAAGTTTCCCTACCATCTACAACTGTTTTCAGGCTTCTGACGGGGGATCTAGGGCTCCGAAACCTCCTCAGCTTGCTCGTCCCTCACCACCTCTCTGAAGCCAACAAGACGCAGCAAGTGAAGTGCTGTCAGGACCTCCTGAAGCTGTTCCAGGACCACTGGGAGGACTTTCTGGGCTCTCATCTGTTAGTCCAGGACGAGTCCTGGTTCTTCTGAGATTCGGCGGAGCGGAGCCCACGGGGGCCCGGTCCTCGACCCCCCACGTGAAACAGACAGCGAGGAAGACGATGATTCTGATGGGGTTCACCTGCAAGCCGAGGCGGGTATCGATCACTGTACTACCTGCCGGGACCACAACCGACCGGAACACCATGATAGAGTACCTGAGGACGACTGGGAAGCGCTTTCTCAGGCTGAAAAAGGACAAGATCCAGCTGACAGATTGTCTCCTCATATGCACGCCCCCCACACTGCCACCGATACCAGGGAGTTCCTGACCCGGAGGGACCTGGAACGCGGTGAAACAATCACCCTATCACCGCACTGAACCTGTGTGAAGGTTTCTGTTCCGGAAGTTGAAGCACCTGCTCCGGGAGGACGAGTTTGGGGGCCACGAGGAGGCTACACTCGCCGTTCAGCGGGCGATGAGGAGGGTCAGTGAAGACGAGCTCTACGACCAACCTCAGGAAGCTCCAGGGACACTGCCACGACGTCATTGCAGTCGGAGGGGATTATGTGTACTGATTGAGAAGTTTTTTTGTTGATCTGATGATAGTTTGAGTTTTAATTGGTCGACCACATTATTTATGGAACAACCTAATACTTAACATTACTTAGAACAATTAACAAAAACTGTACATACAAAGTTTCTCACTCTCTTTATATATACATATATATATATATATATATATATATCAATATTAATAATAATGATATATATAGTCTATAGTACGTATATATAGATATATCTTGGTAATATATTATTATTCGATATAGTCCCCCCCCCAATACAAATAAATATACCTTTGCTGTTTTAGTTGATATGTCTTGTTGCTCTCTTGCGCCAGGTTCCGTCATGTATATATTTACATTATAAGTACTTCTGAGAGTCCGGCACTACAGCCTGTATCTATCTATGTATATACACTACACAAATTATATATGTATGTATGTTATATATAATTGTGTCTTTTTTCTTTTCGTAGCAAACGATTACCTTATTGGCAAACGAGAAATAAAGTATAACTAACGAATATCGCAATCTTCTCCATCTCTCTATTATCTATATATATATATAATAATATCTATATATATATATATATATATATTATATATACTATATGATGCAAGAGAGCTTTAAACATTGTTGAAAGCCTTCCATGTGAAAAGACTACCGCACCGCGACTTCCATGCTGAGAAAAACCCAACCATTAAGCCTATCTGGCCTTATAGCTTGATTGTTCGAGGCTCTTGTTGAATATCAAGACAGTTGTAAATCAACTTATGGATCTTTCAGGGAGATAACAAATATACCAGCAAACTAACTGAATACTGCCCTATCGCACTCTCTCCAATGATATTTAGAAGTATTGAAATTATAAATGAGGAGAAATTATAATCGGATACAAGGATATTGTTACCCCTCCCTGTTTCTTGATGTCTAGTGTAGAAGCAAACTTTTTATATAAATTAATAAGGCCTAATGCTCACTTTTGCTTTGGACTGTGCTGCCTTTAATGATAATAATTTGAGCTCTGTGTTAGAAGCTTACGACTTTAATTTTCAATATAACGTAGAACCAAAATATTATAAATTGAATAATTTTCAATTTCATTTTATCTTGTTGATTGTTTGGAAGACTTTGGACTTTTTAGTACAAATAAACAAAAATTTTGTCCCTTAACAAATTCAAAGATCAGGATGGAATATAGATTATATATTACTGTCAAGCAAATCATCAAAGAAGTATGTATAGTCTAAAGAACTTGACTATTCCCTCTCTGGGTGTAAACATAGATTGACACAATACCCTACCTTCAAATGCTCGTCTTGGTAAAGCTGCAGATATGTTTCTTTTGAGATGAACGCAAGAGATAAATACAACCCTATTAAAATACACCCAAATGGTATATACATATATTTGGTCACTTCATTCGTTTTGATTATACTGTAAATAAAACAATTTTCATTTTTTTTGCCTGAAGTGGTTCGATAGGAATTTGCATCCGATAGAGATTATATAAGCATTAATAGCTTAAAATTAGTATTAAGTCGCACATAGGATCCTATCATGAGGTAGACAACAAAACGACCATCCCCTCTGTCGGGAGTATATCGAACCTGCGCTCCCAACATTGAGAGTCGGACTTTATTTCTTTTTAGTAAAAGTATTTTTTAATTTTATATGGTCCACATCAAAGAAAATTTATTTTATTCACACCCCATAAAATTATAATTTTACATTATATATTTATACTAAATAAAGTTCGAACACGTAGTAATATGCTGATGTGCAGCAAAATTTACTGCCAATTACAATTTCAGAACAAATTTTCAATTTCGAGCTTCCTTGCATGAATTGGTGAGGGTTATTAACATATCTTCCATGCATTTGTAAATTGTGCAATCCTTAAGTGTGTTTAAGGTCTTTTTGTAAAACTTAACATTTGTGAAAATGAAGACAGTTCTTCAAATATTTTAAAAGCCTATGTTCTTTTTGATGTCTTTAATCATAAGAAGAAATCTCCCCCTCCCCCCCCAGTCACAAAGCAATGAATCTGCAATACAACTGTCAAATCTTTAATTGCACAAAAACTTACAACTAACAAGTACATTTTAGAAAATGACAATAAGACTTATCCTCATGGTGCTACTGCCCGCCACTCTGCATTTGAGGTCTAAATTCCTGATTTGGGAGCGTCAACGTGGGAAATGGGCTGGAGACCTCATTAATTATACCGGTGTCGAACAGTTTCAAATTCTATTTGTAAGCTACATCAGAAGGATTTAAGAATGCATTGCCGTTTTGTACTTGAATACAAATTAGTTTTATCATTGTTATTTTACATATATGGATTTTTATCTGCACAATTTTTTGAAACTATATGTTAATTGTGTTTTTATTACGTAACTGTCCTGACTTAATTTTATTTCTTGATGTTATCTGCATGTTTTTAGTGTACTTTTTTACATTGTATATCTTCTTGCCAGTAATTTTTTTTGACAAAAACAGTAGAAGGGAAATTATGTATATGAAAGGCCTGCCTTGTTCTTTTATATATGGAAAGTCATTTCAATGTATGTGTAGTATACCCCTCGTAATTAGTTCTTATCTCAGTGGGAGTCCCTAGTTATACTCTCTTTATTTTGATCACTAATATACAAAGTTAACTAATGAACCTGCAATATTGCGGAATATATATATATATTTATATTACTACGGCATACCTTGAAATAATATTGGACGGCTGTTGAAAAAAACAGCGCTACCTTTTAAATATAATTTGGCCGTACTTAGTATTCTAGAGAACATAAGTAATGCAATATAATAATAAACATATTTATTCAATGAACAATACTATTTCAACTATAATATAATTAAAAATATGTACTGTTTTATATAGAGGCTATTTTTATATGTATACGTGTGAATGCGTGAATGTAAATGCCCAATGATAATAACGGCGACAAGAGTATTTTGCTTTGGCATTATAGTATTTACATAAAAGGTATTTTGCCTTTTTCGTAGCAAAAAAACAAATAATCCTAAGTGGCCTAACCAACACTTCTCGCCGGACCCTTTTCCCTTCTATCAAACAATCAAACATCTCTGAGGGATCAAGTTTACATTCAAAATGCCAAAAATTAGCCAATCTATTTCAAATGAAAAATATATTATATCTAGAGAATATATATTATATATATAATGATTTTTGCTGACGGCATATTAATGGCTAAAATGAGAAATAAATGTAATCATTGAATAATTAGTTCATATCAGAGCTTTTGCTGAGGTTCATTATTTTCTCACAAATTCAATCGATGATGTGTTTTTGTGTAATAAAAAAGTATTTTTCACTCATAGAATTCCATACTTTCTCCCTTTATAGCCTCACAAATGACCACTCCATGAGTAATGTAGGAGTATAAAGCTGATTGTCAGCACCTGAGTCCTATTATTCTTTACTCTCTTTGTTTATATGACGTCAAAGTTTAACCAATCATTGGAAAGTGAAATATTCCTTTTACTTACCACAATGCATTGATTAATTATTATTCTTTTCTTTAGATGTGAAACTTCAACAGAAATGTTTAAAAAATAATAAATAAGTCGGAAGAAACTAAAATAAACAGTCCTATACACGAAAAGGAGTTAAGATCCATCATGATAGGAGCAGCAGCTCGTTACTCGGCACTCGGAATCAAAATCCCTCAAGTGGCATCTTCCTCCTGGATTTGGGCTGGCGAAATAATCAAATTCATATCATCAACTTCAGCACAATATCTAGCCTGATTAAATCAATTGCTAGAAGATATAAACGTTTTATGTCAAGAACGGCCTTATTGTGATTGTTTTTAGCTTTTTCGTCTTATTTCCCTTTTAAAAGGTTATTATTTCTAGGCAGTAATTATGAACTATAATGTTCATTTATGTATTGTTTTACGCAACTGCCTAGTTTTATGTTTTATTTATTTATTATCGTATTATCTTATGTGTATTTTATCTACACTGTTTGGTTGATGATGATAAATAAAAAATCTTAACCGAAAAAAAATAATAAATAATAAAACCATTTTTTCTAAAGTCCAAAATAATAACTCTTTTTATATGACTGCTCAAATTTATTATTGCACAACTTATTTAAAATAAAGTTTGTGAATCTCTTGCTCTCTCTCTCTCTTTATTTCCTATTGTCTGTTGTCCATTTGTCATCCTGGAGTATGTTTACAAAGACCCTGTTATTCAGTGCCATATATTTTGCTTAGGCTCCATCTTATTCTCTTCAAACCCAATTTGTCCAATCAGTGTCTTTTGAATGATCATCACGGACAAATAAAGGTGGTACCATTGATTTGTAATTATATATTTTATATAAAAAAAAGACTAACAAACCCAAGGGCCCATCCACAAGATGGGCCCATAGACGACGGCCTAGAAAAGCCTCCATATTAATCCTATGCTGAAACGTTGTATACAATAAATACTTTACAAAAAGTCTATTACTTTCATTTAATTTTAATAATGCCCATTTCTAACTGACAACAACAAAAATCCTTTATTATTGGTCTTATATGGATAAAACTATGCTTGCCTCCAAACCGTATATTTTATTTTGGGCTTTATATACAAAAACTGCAAAGTAACATATGTTCCAAGTCTTCATTTACATATTTAGTGTCTTCAAACACTAAATCCTTCCCTCCACCACTCCCCCCCCCTTCGTATAAGCATAGACCGGATAAACAGATATACTTTAATGAGAATCTTGCGAAATGGTCTCAAATTATTCCTAGAGCGTCTTTAGTTAATCCATTACTTATTTAATAATACTAATATACAAAACAAACAGAGGGATAACGGACTACTCGTTCTGCGATGAGGAATAAAAAACAAAAAGTAATATCGTAGTAGGCAATTTCATTATTAAATGGTAATGTGGGGGGGGGGGGGGAGGGGGAGGTTGCCATAAATATATTTGTAGGCCTATCAGCATGAATGATAAGAAAATTTATCTATGAATATGTATTTGGAGCTGAATCAAGTTGGTAGGGAGTGTAAAATGATTCGTGTGGCAAAGCATTTTCAACTCTCAATGTTGAGAGACCAGGTTCGAATACTCCCGAGAGTAATATCAACTGCTCTTTGATAAGATCCTTCGTCCGATAAACGAATTAACAGGTTATAGTACTTATTTATATCCAGTCGGACACTGTAATGATTAGAAATGGGCTGGAAATGTCGTTCGATTCGTCCGATCAATTCAATTTTTGAAATCAGCCAAGAGGATTTTAAGAAAATATCGACGCTTTTTAAGGAACAATTAAATTGTCATTATATATTTAGGTCATTACTTTTTAAAAGTAAATTTGAACTATAATATTCATTATGTTTTTACGCAACTGTATAAGAGAGTTTTATTTATTTATATTTGTATTTTAGTGTAGCTTGTATTACACTGTACTGTTTGTTACAGATATTGAATAAAATTTCGTGACCGAAAAAAAAATCTGTTATGTCAGAAAACCAGTGACATTCATAATAAAGGAACGAACCCTCGAATTATAGCGACCTAAAATGGCTACCTTAACTGGTGACTTAATAATTAAGTAGTCTTGGGAATAGAAAAAAGGAAATTCTATAATAGGTTTCAGTACCGTCGCAACTCTTGTTTATATTTCTTAAGACCTGTTTGTAGGCCTTGGCGGCTCAAGGGATATTAAGAACTTCTTCTTTCTCATCATTGTTTCATCAAGATTTAAGAGTATATATCTTGTCATAAAAACGACTTAAGATGGCCGCCATTGAGTTTTTTATTTTCTCTTCTTTTATTGAGTCTATTGCTCATTATATAGGTCGATGAGCCAAACATATAGGTTCCCAGTTCATATATTGTCATTAGCTTTACATTTGTCTCGATTGGAAGTATCTCTGAGTAGTTGATAATCACGTAATTTAAATACTGTTTTAACATAACTAATGTGTTTAAGGATAAATAAGACATTAGATGTAAAAAACAGTATGACACATAAGCAACTATTACCGATTTACAATCCATAATAGTTATTTTTCGGTGATCTGAATCGGTCATCTAAATTATATTCATATATGGTAACTTCTGGAACAGTTTTTTTAACCTCCACACTTGGGGCCTTGGAGACCTTATTACTCTTGACAATTGTAATGTAACTCCTTAACAGAATGACTGTTTTTGGGTATTGTTTGTTTGTTGATATTTATTACTATCATCCACGATAGACATACACACGAAAACGCACATACAACACTAAAGTAGAGAACACAACCACACTATGGGGTATCTGTGTTACAATAATAATAATAATGATAATAATACCTATGTACATATACTTATTCCTACTTAAATACTAAAATTATTTACAATAATATTTTTCATTATTTTACATTGCATAAATTTGATTATTCTAATGTTTTCGTCCTCCTCTTGAGAAACTTCATGCCTCTCATAGGACAGAGCGGGACATCTGTTTATGAGGTGATCTGCAGTCTGCGGTTCTTCCGTGCAGAGATCGCAAATTGGACTGATGTTCTTCCATTTACTCAAGTGCGAGAGAAAAGGTCCATGGCCAGTGACTGCTTGAACAAGCAGTTTCATATTCTCTCGTCGAAATTTGATCGTATTTTGTTGAGGAGTATTCAACATTAGACGAGTGTGCTTCATATTTACGCTGTTTTTGTGACGGCTGCTCCACCTTTGATAAAACAACTATCTACTGCCTTCTTTACGTAGCTCGGCGGTACTCCGGTGCATATTTGATTTTGACTCTCACAGCCACTTTTTGCAAGATAATCGGCGAATTCATTTCCAGTTATGTCACTGTGACCTTTACACCATTCAAGGTATATGTTTTTCTCCTTTTTTGCTCATATCAAAGTTTCTTTACATCTTTGACTATGCAGCTCTTCGTGAGTGGATTGAGGAGAGCCGCAATTGCCGATTGAGAGTCGGATCGTACAACAATATTCCTAGTAGGTTTTTCCAGTTTCAGAAGGTCTTCCACAGATCTTGAAATGGCGAGGACCTCAGCCTGAAATACTGATGCCTCGATTTTTAATGACGCCAGTGAATGATGTAGAGTCATGTCACCCCTAGTGATAGCCCATCCTGCGCCCGTATTTCCGTCTTGGTCTTTAGAACCGTCAGTATAGATTATTGTATCCGGACATTCTATACGATTATTATTGATCCAGACTAGGTCACCTTTTATGTAATCACTAGGCCCATTTATATTTGCTTCACAAAGCAGTTTATCACTAGAAAAGCGGTGTCCACGCCGTCGTGGGAGGTTGCCAATGCCATCCCAAGTATCTTGTGTAAAATGCCTTGTTCTCCATCTGGACTTTGTTGCCTGTGCTTGTACATATAGGTCGAGTGGAATAATACCTAAAGCTGACTCCATGCCTGCGGTAGGTGTTGACCTTAGTGTTTGAGTGATTGATAAAAGTGCTTTCCTTTGTACACTGGTTAGTATTTTGTTTATTGTTTATGTTTTTGTTTTTGTGTATTATCAGAAGAGAAATTAATCGAAGTAATTGTAAATCCTAATTCTACATTAATAATAAGAATGATAGAACAGGCAATTTATTTTGAAAGGATCTAAGATGAGAGTCATAATGATATTCAAAGCCAAAATGAAGGATGAATGTACATTATTTTTTGCTTTGATGACATTTTGCATAATGAATGACCATTTAATTAAATGAGTTGAAAGGCGTACAGGATAGTGTATTATGAAATGCATGCAACATCTAAAGCCTCAAAAAAGGTATTTTCTATCTATCATTTTAATTTACTTTTTTTCGGTTATAAAATTCTTTAAAATATTAATTTATATGATCTAAAAAGGAGTAAATAATATACACCAACAGATACAGTTATAAAAATAAATATTATTTTAGACAATTGTGTTTTATCATTGACATTATAGAGCAAAATCATTGTCAATTATAACCTTATTTAAAATGCAAAAAATCATCTTTCTCTAAAAACCAACGACGACTTTTGTCTTTCAAATCCTCTTTCAACATTTAAGTGTTCTGCTGCCCTTGATGGCACATAACGAATTAGGTCCCCAGCCCACTCCCACGATGAAGATCCTGCGTTGGGAACTCTTTGAGAAAGAGCACAGTATCGTGCCCCTGCCCCAATGATGATTGTGCGTAGGTTGTCGACCTTTATGTAAGAGTTCGCCGCAATTTGTTTTGCAATTAAAGATATAATATTACTTAAAGCAAAATTTATGGCTTTTTGATAGGGGGAGCATTTTTATTATTATTTGAAAGCACCAAAAAGTACAAAAACACTTAACGTACCGGGGGAATCTCTTTACTCTCACACACATTCATTTCAACAAGCTTTTCTACCAACTTGAGGTCAAGGCAGTCTACAAAAGCATGAAAAATGTGGTTATATAACGCCCACAGTTATTACAAGGCCTAAAAAACTTTATAAATTGTCCTGAAATATGGAATTGAGCAGTAAACTTTGGTCCATCATTATACCCTGAGTGGAATGGAGAATTCTTTGCTCCCATGAAGGAGGCAGACAAAGGATGTTAATAAAACTAACAGATATTGACTTTTCATATCAAATTTATTTTTAGGAGTTTTTCACTTTAAAAAACCAAAGCTTAGCAGGACAATAATCATATACAACACGAGAGAGAGGAAAATGGAACCTAGCTACATTTAAAACAGAGTCGACATTCAAATCATGAATGGTAAAAATATTATGATTGAGGGAAATATCTCCAGAATCCAAGGATCACCGAATCTCTGGACAAATGGTATATTGCCCTTATTGTGGTAAAAAATATCAAAAGTAGTACTAAAATTGAATATGGGCTCTGATTTCAAAATTCATCTCTGAAGCTAAGATAAAAAAGATAATTTTTTTCCAACTCTGGGTTAGTTATATGTGTATCCAATAAAAAAATTCTGAGTAAGGTTAATAAAATATCTACTCTCTGTTATGAACAACACCCCTATCAGCCACTACTTTGTGTTAATATTTTGGTAAAATATTCTTAAGGAGGCACAGCCCTCCACCTATGCAGTTTTTAGGACGTTTTAGAAAAGAAATATAGGATTTGTGAAAGAAAGAGTTAAGCCAACGTTCTTCTTCCTCTAATGCTAATTCAGTCAGAGATGAAATAGATATAAAACAAGAGGAATAACTCTAAAATTGTAGAGATAACTTCTTTTTGACAAAGAGAGACCTCGCCACTGTCTCAATTGACCATATATCTTTGAACTCATTTGGGTCCAGTTATAATTGAAATGCCCAAGATATTGACTGAACTAACAACTTTAACGCTCTGAACAAAACGGAATTCTCCGTTTCTTGAGATCTTGTCTTTTGAGAAACTTTCTAGAGCAAACCTGCAAATAAGTATTTCCATGGTTTTTGGTACGCTATATATATCCCTCATTGGGTGAAGTTTGATTTTTTTTTTTTATTTACGTTAGAAATTATTCTAGCACATTTTGGTTTCACCTTAACTTAGAGTGTACAAAACATGCAGTACCATAGGCTAATGTTACCTTATTAGCGTCTTTACCGTATCGTATCAATATATGAAAAAATCCAAGATACTCATGTCACAAACCTTGCTGTAGCCTAATTAGATCCTCCAATACTTTCAATCCTAATGCATCGTGGTAAAAAAAAATATTAATATTTTATTCACTTTCTATATGAAGCTACGAATTATTTTACTTTTTTAACAACAAAAATATATTATTTCATTTCTTATGCACACATAACATTGGGTTATAAAAATATAAACGTGTCTGTATACATGTATATGTTTCTAAGACAGAAAACAGATGTACAAGGGAAGCATGTTTCTTCAGAAAGGATGTCGGAAGAAAAACCAATTATAAATTTGGGAGAAAATAGATATTTGTGTTTGTATGTGATATTATGTGCTCAGAAAACATGTGTTTTTTTAGAGTAAACTATTTGCATTTATTTGTTATAAAAAATTATAAATCTCAAAAAGTATACATGTAATGCAATACATCAAAAATATCGTATCTTTTTCCTACCTTTAATCGAAACTTATCAACTGAAAATATATTGGGATATTTTTTTTTCTTCGTATTTACACTTTTAATTTAAACTTGATAACAGAAGATTTTAATTATACATATATATTTAGAGAGAACCACATCAAAAGAAAAAACCCACAACAAAAATACAACTTTTCATTCGCAAATTTAATCTAATAAACTTCCACGCCTCCATGATTTTAAAGGATTGCCCATAACGTTGCTTCAGTGTTTCTTTTAATAATATGAAAATTATGTCATTTCGATAAATAAGTAGTTTTGTACTGTGTACATAAAATAATATGGTATTACATATCTTGATTATGGGGTCTCAAACTTTTCAACCAACGACCTCAAAAGTTACGGTTCCTCAGAATGCATATAATATTATATATATATATACCGGGTGTAGAAAAAAATCGAGGACAGTACCTTTGAGTTATTTTCTTTTAGAATTGAGAAGTTTGGAGAGAAAACTTTATATAGACCGTGTCTTTTTCAGAAGTTTTCACTACTTTTTTGTTTAAAATATTTATTGTACGACCCTTATAAATACGACATGGAAACCAAGCGTCTGTCAGTCTCCACACTTCTTGACGCGGGTTGGACCGAGACAGCAATTTCCAACCATCTCAAATGTGCCAGGAGCTTCGTATACAAGGTCGCAAAGTTAAAAAATGAATCGGGGTACCTTAAACGGAAACCTGGGAGTGGCCAGCCGAAAAAAATTAACCCAACCATCATCAAAAACCTCCTCAAATGCAACCCAACCAAGTCAATGTCCGCCTTGGTCAAGGATTTGGGCATCCACAAGACCAGCGTGTCCAAAGAGGTTAAAAAGATGGATGGAAAAAGTCTTAGGCTTGTAAAGAGGCCATTGTTGACTCAAAAACAACGTGAAAGGAGGCTGCAGAGATCCAAGAAGCTCATGAATTCACTGAAGTCGAATGGAGGCCGTATTATCTTCTTCTCAGACGAAAAGACTTTTACCGTCAATCCCTTCGTAAATCGTCAAAATGATCGTTTTGTTGTATTTGCGGATACACAAGAGGATGATTCAAGAAGGTTCCATACGACTATAAAACACCCAGCTTCTCTGATGATGCTTGGTGTAGTTGCATCCACGGGTGATATCCTCCCCCAATTTGGTTCCCTGCTGGATTCCGGCTTTCGTCAGCGGATTACATTAATGTGATGCGTCAAAAAGTCATTCCTTGGATCAAGAAGGTTGTTGGTGATCGTCCATATGTTTTCCAGCAGGATGGGGCGCCTTCACATACCTCCAAAGCCACTCAAGCCTTCATGGACGAAAATTTGAATTTTGGGCAAAGGATTTGTGGCCTCCCCAGAGCCCAGATTTGAACCCTTTGGACTTCTCCGTATAGGCGCGCGTAGAGACCAAGGCCTGCCAAAAGCGCAGTAAAAATGTTTCAACCCTGAAACGTTCCGTTAATAAGGCCTGGGTCTCTATGCCTGCTGAGTACATCTGTGATGTCTGCACCAGTTTCAGACCACGACTGGAGCGAGTTGTGGCTGCAGAAGGGGGATATATCCATTAAATTATAAGTTTATTATATTTCTAAAAAAACAATATTTATTTTTATTGTATGATAAATAATATCTTCAGCAAGGCCATGATTACTTTTTTCACTAAACTGTCCTAGATTTTTTCTACACCCGGTATATATATACAGGGTGGGTCAAACTAACTTCCTTTTTAAAATTTGTGGCATTTGGTGTGTAGTTGTAGTGGAGAAGTGAGCGTGGGCTCATTTCAAAGAGGCAGGCGTAAAGTTTTCTTGGAAATACAGTCAGTCACTATCATGCGTTGGAGCAGAGAGGAGCGTGCGTTTGCCGTGGAGGCGTATTTTTCCAACCATCAGTCTGTGATTGCAACCCAGCGCTCTTTTCGCACTCATTTTAATGTTGCACCTAGAGGCCCTGTTCCGGACCGGAAGTCAATCATTGCATGGGTCAAAACGTTCAGAGAAACCGGGAGTACAACAAACAAAGAATTCGTATAGCTAGGCGCGTCAGAACACCTGAAAACATCGAGGCTGTGAGGACTTCAATTTTGCAATCTCCACAACGTTCTGCCCGCAAACATGCATCCGCTCTTGCACTATCAGCTCGCTCAGTGAGGCGAATTCTCCATGAAGATCTTAACTTCCACCCATACAAGATAACAATTGTTCAGGAACTTTCTGTTGCTGATTTCACTGCTCGGAGGAATGCATGTGAAGCTCTTCTCGAAAACATTGCTGAAGATGCTATTGTTTACTTTAGTGAGAAGCTCATTTTCATTTTGATTTTTTGTGGGTTTACTTGAAATCCCGAGCTTATGTCAACCGCCCAACAAACCTGGCAGATTTGAAGGCCAATATCAGAGAGGAAATAACCAATATACCCGCCGATACGCTGGCGAGGGTAATAGAAAGTACCAAAAATAGGTTTGTCCAGTGTATCGATTCTGGAGGATGTCATCTAAGTGGTATGATTTTTAAAACTATGTAAAATAAAACTTTAAAGATGTGCTTTCATTATGAAACAAAAATAAAACCTTTCTGAATTACACAGCTTGTTTTATTGCCTTTGAAAAAAAGGAAATTAGTTTGCCCCACCCTATATATTTATATATATATATATGTATATATATATATATACATATATATGATATATATATATATATATATATATATATATATATATATATATATATATATATATATATATATATATATATATATATATATATATATATATATATATATATATGCACACACATATATATATATATATATATATATATATATATATATTATGAACGTCAACAAGAATTTCATTTATTAAAAGAGGGTTTCAGAGAAATAACTCTCTTTTAACTATATTATTTTCTTATCTACATGATTGACAATTCAAAGTAGCAATTATTATAAAAATATTTAACAATTATGTTCCTTATATATATATATATATATGTATATACAGGGGGTGTGCAGGCGAATCTAGACTAACTTTGAGTACTTGTATCTCAGAAACCAGTTAGGTTAGAAGCTTAAAAATGTATGAACTGGTTAGTATATCCTATGATTTTTGTTTAATAACAAAAAGATTGAAAATGTCCTCGGAACTTGAGCGCAGGACGGCCATTATTGTGGCGCTCCGTTGCGGCCGTGCACCCAAGGAGATCATCGACTTCTTCAAATTCCCCAAAGCTACTGTTTACAGAATGTCAGAATGACAGATGGATTGCCAGTGACAAGGATGAGGTCCCTATCATTGGAAAAACCAAGTTCCCGGCCGGAGTTCATGTCTTGGAGGTCATGTCCAGCGAGGAGACATCATGCCTCCTCACTTCTTTGCCAAGGGCCAAAATGTCAACAAGGAGGTCTACCTGAACGCCATGTAGACTGTGGTGAAGCCCTGGATGACCCAGATTGCTGCTGGTAGACCTTATCTCTACCAGCAAGATGGAGCTCCCGCCCACACGTCCAATTGGTACAAAACTGGTGCTTAGAGAATCTCGACATGTTCTGGTCAAAGGAGTTCTGGCCCCCAGCAGCCCTGACCTCACCCCCTGCGACTACTACTTGTGGGGCGTCCTTGAGAGGGACCCTAACAAGCGTGCTCACAACACTGTGGACTCCTTGAAAGCTGCCATCATCGAGGCAGTGACCAACTTGTCCAGGGAACAGGTGGCTCATGCCGTTGGGAGGTTCAGGCACCGTGTGGAGGCTGTTATTGTGAAAGGAGGAAGTTGGATTGAATGGACATTAAGAGAAAAGTCATTAAAATTTGTGTGATATGAAAAAAGTCAATTAAAAGGTCTTGTTCTTGGATATGAGTATCTTGTTTCCGTGCTAAAAAAAAGTCTAGATTCGCCTGCACACCCCTGTATATATATATATATATATATATATATATATATATATATATATAATATATTAAAATATAAGAAAGGAAAAAATATAAAGACTAATAAAATATGAAAGAAAAGAATTATGAAATCACAAAATGAATTAACTTGCAACGGAAGTTTTTGTGTTTCCTCCCTCCACAGCACATTCAAAACTCTCTTTCACTCTCTCATTCTTAAGTAATAAATCTGCCAAAAAATCCCAACATTCTAATGAGATCCTCATAATTACCAGCTCCAAGTACTCTTAATTTATTATTACCTTATTATCTTATTCGACTTGACCTAAGCCCCTGTTTTTGTTAATTCCATCTGAATCCTAGAAAAACTCTATAAATTTATCAGTTACTTTTTTTTCTCTTTTTTCCTCCAATTTCTCCAAAAAAAAAATATATATATATATACTTTTTATGTGGAAAAAGTAGTGGAAAAAGAAAATTACTTTTTAAAGCCAATTTTAGGAGGTCCCATCTCATTATGTGTACCATACACAATATGTGACCCGTCGACAAGGTATACGTTTCTATTTGAACTTTGAAAAACAATCAAAGTCATTGCAACATTGTTTTTCAACCGCAGCACCTTTTAGGTGCGGTTTTTAAAATAGTGTCTGCTCTAAAAAAAGAAATACAAAAAAGAACGGAGAAATACTTTTATAGCTTAAAATACTATGACAATATGGTTTGCAAACTGATTAATATAACTTTTACTCTAATAACACAACAAAATATCACAAACTGTCGTTTTTTAAGAGACCAATAAATTGTCTGGTCATTTTATAAGTAAATCATTCATTTTGAACATGGAAATTTGAACTATGAGAATGGTCGGATTTTGCTTAAATATAATTTAAATATTTTTTATCTTTCTGTATATTTTAGTAAACTTTTGACTTTAGAGTATGATGAGAAAGATAAAACAGCTTTTATAACCAAAGAAAAGTGTCTTGGCTAAAGAAAAGGCTTAAAAAAACTGCACTACGCTGATTTATTTATATATTTTTGAAATCAAAAACTTTATTGTTGTGAAGAAATTAAAAGCAATAGATTCATCTATGTTGTGTCTATCAAAAACCTCCGGCTATTTTTTTAGTAACAAATTTACGAGTATTTTTTTTCAATTATATTTTTGAATCATTTCAGAGCTTTATTAGGAATAAAATGAATTACTATTTAAAAAATTCAATGTCCAAGTTATTTGAAAACGAATATTTGTTACTAACTTGAATCAAGAAAAAAAACCAATTACTTCTTGAATAATAATCTTATTAAATAATATGAATAATTTGGTGATTAGAATATATCATTACAGCATAGTTATGGAAGCATGCTTTCGATTAACGTACATTTGTTGTTAATTCTAATGTTCCAAGATTCGTCAAAATTACATTACAAAGTTTTACTCACAATATTCCCTCACTTTCCATATGATGCGACACAATTGTAGAAAGTCACCAACATACCAGCCTTGAAACTGAAAACACACCATTAAAGTGAAACGAGGACTTTAAAAAATCCATTAGACTTCTTAGTGTATATAATTGAAGTCAAATTAATTTAACTTGAATAAACTTGTCAGCTTAAGAAGTTTTGTAATGTAATGTAGTTTTTTTTTTTTCAATTGCCCCCTTTATTACTCGAAATTATAAGCTTCACGTTTGTAAAGGAAAAATCTAATGAGAAAATCAATCTGACTCCACTGAAGAATATTATAAACACCCCATTTTATTTCCTTTTTTAGCTTTTTTGTGTTGTATAAATATATATGTCTCCAACGAAGTCTCCAACATATATTTATAAATATAGGATTCAGATTCAACCATAGAGAATATAGAATGTCGAAACATAATAGCAGTGATGTCATACCACTTTCCATATTTTATGATAAAAAAATAAAGTGTCACTCTCTCTTTAGTTATTTTTTTAATGGTCTTTATATAAAATTGTATTACTTACATAGAATACATAAAATACAATTATAAAAAAGTAGGTAGAATTGGATAAAAAATACATAAATAAACATTATAGTTTAAAATTAATCTACCTAAAAAGACCCAACTCACCTAAACAGAAATAATATACAATATAAAACAAAATTATAAAAGAACAAATCACAAGGGGCTATAAAAACGGTGATATTAAAGGACTATCTTCTTCAGCAGTAGTTCTTTGTGTCTTTGTAATAATAAAAATACACATTTGTATCAAAGTTAAAAACTCTTTGGAACAGTTGCGTAAAATAAAACATAATTGAATATTATGGTTCCAATTTACTGTTTTAGTTCAAAATACTGGAGCTTTGTATTCTTTATAGTAAAAAAGCAAATTCATTTTATACTATAAAAGCCTATATCCTGATAGATAAATATACTTATTTATAAGCAAGGTATGAACAACACAAACTGTCATAATGTTTTTGTAATACATGACCGAAAACAAATGGACTTCCAGAATGAAGTGTTTGTATAAAACATACCATATCCAATACAACCAATTTGGCTAACGGAATGTTCAATTCACATAAGCATTTGAAAACGAGAAACAAAGAAGGACCCCTTCTAAACCCACCTTAATTTGCGTATTAGTTTCGATAGAATTGTATCCGACAGGATATAAATAGGCATTATAGCATTAAAATTAGTCTATAGAACCTAGGATCTTATCAATGAGGTAGACCACAAATGACTATCCCCTCTCGGGATTTGAACCGGGTTCTTCAACAATGAGAGGTGAACACACCTTAACACAATGAGCCATGGAATCAATAGGCAAAATTGACATTTTGATTGTTATAAGAATCCCTTTAATAATATTTTTATTTACTCGGTTCAGATTTCTAACTTATACAAATAAATAACTTATCTAAATGTTTTAAATTGTCTGAAATTTTTTCCATCTCAGTAGTTTTGGAATGGACACTTAAGATAAATATTTATTTACCAAGCTATATTTAAACATGACCCTTATTTTCAAATACATTTCAAAAAAGAAAAATATAATTTGTTTTTCAAGTTCCTTCATTGAACAAACGAGGAATTCATGGCATCTGCATATTTTTTAAGAGAGACATCTTTTTTGTACGGAATGTGCTTCTGATGGATGTAAACACCTCAACGAATGTAAAGTTATTTTAACTACATTCTTATTAGATATTCAAGCATTTAAGTATAACTGTGAGTAAAAAGAAGCATTCATCGAAAATTGCTTAAGAAATGACTAAAACTTATCATCTTTACAATGTTATTGAAGAACCATAATTCTTCTTCTTTTATTGTTTTAGTAATAATGATATTAGTGTTAATGCATAAATGAAAAGTCTCTTATAATTACAATCAATCGAATCCAAGGAAGAATGTTAACTTATGTAGTTGAGATCCTAATGAATGGAGAGAAAACACTACTTCGCCTACCTATATATAGGATCCTCAATATTACGCATCACCATGAAGTTGCCGGAGCTTCAGGAGCTGTGGCAAATTAAAAAAGACAGAAATTCAATTCATATAATATATTTCAAAAAACTCAATTTCCCTTCTTTTTTTTGTATTATACATTATATTCGTTCTGCTAAATATATCATAAATAACTTATTAAAACAAACACACATCAGAAAATAAAAAATCATTTTAAACTCAGTAGGACCCTGTTACAAGGCTTTTGGAGTTCATGGGATTGTGAGGGAAGAATGTTCAAGAGTTCTTCTCTCGTAAACAGATAGCTGACGTCCACTTTCCTCTTATCCGAGGCCTGTAGCACCTCGGCCAGAACTTGAAGCAGTGTTGGCTCAACTTGACCCGCAAGCATGAGTCCTTTAATGGCCAGAATGAGTTGAACAAGAGCGCTCTCCGAGGCAATGTCGTGTTGGGAGAGAGTTCTCCAGGTGGTCAATAGTAGACGATTGAGTCTCCGTGAACCCCGCCCCTCAGGCACCAGACAAGGAGTCCCTGATTCCCCGTCAGCTCCAAGGCACCCTCTTTGAGGCGTACACAGCCTTCTAGGACGTCGAAAATCTCTTCCTGATTCGTAGCGAGGATTGAAGAATGAAAAGAGAGAATGAGACGCGTGATGTTGGTCTTTGAAGGATGGCATGGTCTAGGGAGTCCCTTAGACCATTTCGTATCACACAGAGTATCCATTTCCGAGGCGATTCCCAGAGTTCCCCTCTGATTTGATATTGGCAAGGGAGTGAAACATGTTGAGAAAGTCTGGGACGCTGAACAAGTCCAGGAAGGGCTTTGCGAGAAGGAGGTGTGTTATTTGCTTGTACATGCAGTGAAGGGAGTTCTTAAGGATTTGAAGGGTTTGAACGAGGAAGACGGATACGATGGAGGGTATTCGGAGGTATTGCGTCTTTGGACTGCTCCTCTCCGAGCCCCGTTGCGGATCATATTGAGAAAGTGAAGCCATATCTGCTTCTCCTTGGCGAACTTGGTCGCCTCGAACTGCGTGAATATCCTCCCGAGAACGGTGTATCCAAGCCCGCGCATGTCTTCATCCTTTGAGCTGAGGGCCGAGAGGACAAGCGCCAGTCCCCCAGACTCCAAGAGCTTCAAATGCTTATCAATGTAGCTCTGAGGAGAACAATGTGAGGAGAACAAGTGAAATAGAAGCGGGGATCATAATATTTCTTGGAGTCAATGACGATTCCATCATCATGGAAGAAGAGCTTCATTTCAATGGGTAAATACACTGCACTCTCAAATATTTTGTCAGCATCAATGAGACCGAGGATTTCCGAGATGCGGGGGATTTTCCAAAGACTCTTCTTCTTCTCAGAGGACCCTAGAGAGTACCGTGAAACGGCAAAGGGCCCCCAGACAATGGTTGAAGGGAGGCAAAGCCATGTTTCTTTTCATGGAAGTTCAGAATGGAGAGAATGCATTGATCAGCGTTGCTTAGAGTAGAGCCATACGCTCCAAGTACAGAGGGATGTGCTCGCTTTCAACGAGCTCAGGGGACAAAGTGAGAATGGACTGAATGAATGGAGAAGGATGTCTCGTAGAAGAGTAAAGTCCTCAGAGAAAATCAATTTGATAAAGTTTGAGTGCCCGTGAATCTTTTGGTAAATGGTGGAGATATGTTCATGGCCCTCGGCATAGGATGCCTTGATGAGTTCCGAGAGGATATAGAGGCCTCGAAAGTTACCCTTGCTCTCTGAGTCCAGCTTGAGACCATGTTTCAAAAATGTACGCACGGTGTTGATCCAAAACGATTCCTTATGTTTGATAATATATTTCATTACTTTACTGAGGTCCGGTTTTAGGAATTTAGAAAAATGCGAATGGCATTCCTCCATGGACTCCAAGGATATTCTGGAGGGTCTTTCAACTTCTGCGAGAGCATTTGTAGGACCAGCATAAGTATTTGAGTGGCCAGGACTTTGTAAGGAATGTGATCTGTAGCCATGGCGAGCAAACATCGTGTAGAGCTCATATTCGGGATATAGTCATCAGTCACTATTATATCATCCAGGATGTCACCCAGTATGTTCTTGTCTGGATTTTTCGACAGACGTAGATAAATATTTCAAACTCCACGAATCGATTCGTAAACCCGTTTTTGAATTCCAAATATTTGATACAAAGTGGTCGTGGCAAGATGTCGAATGGTCTCGTCGTCGTTTTGAGGGCAACGTTGAATAAAATTTCTATGTACTGATCATCAAATGTTTTTTTGATTGTGAAAAAGGAGGCTTGATATTTTAAAAAGTACAAAGTTCCTTATTGGTCTCCAAGGATTCGTCCAATAACTGGATATCACTCAGTAAGCTATCCACAAACTCGCATTCCATTCGAAGAAAATTGAGATAGAAGTCGAGGATTTTTGCGGTTTTGCACATATATTCTTCAGAAGGCTCAGTCTTCACGGAGTTCCAGAAGCTCAACACGTCGTCCAGAGGAGGAGCACGGTCTTTGTACCGTTGGAGCACCGCTGTTCGAATTTAGGAGCTGTGGCAAAATAAAAAAGACATAATTCAATTCATTTAATATATTTAAAAACTCCCTTTCCCTTCCCTTCCTGCGAAAGGATATATTAAATATTATTATGCAATGACCATAATGGATCAATCAAGGTCCTGGATATCTATTAAATGAAACATAAGAGGTAAAAAAACCATTCTGGCTTTCCTTTTTTATTAATTAGATAACCACAATAAGAAAGGATATACAAAATACCTTACAGGTTAAGCTTGTGTCCTTGTTCATTATTTTATTATATAAAATATCTCCCTGTGACTTTTTACAGTTTATGATTATACATTTATATCAATTATCAAATGATTAAGAATAATACTTCTTTTATGAATATATAAAGTACACACGCATTCATTAAAATATGCTTAATAAACACTAAAACTGTGGACTTGTACTTATATGGGAGACTTAAGGATAAAATAAGTATTTATTTCTATTAATTTCCTCAGGTATGTTTATATTTAATAACATATCAATAAATTATATTGGACACTTAACGAAACGATACCACTACATATTATATCATTATATACATATTTTTAAAAGTGTCTTGGAACAAAGGAACAATGATTTAATTTCATAAAATAATGGCCAGTATGTTATGCAAAGGGATACGCTTTAATACGTTGTTTTCTTTTGGAAGATCTTTATTTCTCTTATCCAACTGGCTTATATTTTGTTTGTAAATATATATAACAAGCCACTGCTAAAAAACAAACAATATACGCACCATAAAAACTGACTACCTGAAAGAACTCCATTGGGTAAAACCTTATTTTTAGCGTCTTGTATCATTTAAAACCTTCATGCTGAGTTTAACTTGATACAATGCCCAAAATGTAATTATATGATGCACTTCTAACATATGGTACAACTTGTGTTTTTGTTATTATATTAAAAAATAAGGATCAATCTTGAAAGAGCTTCATCCTCTACATTTTTGAAATAATTTGCCTTCACAATAGCTATTTTAATGTTGAATAGGAAGCTATGAATTATGTTAGAGGATTGAATGTATTGAATTGATGAATAATTTATATTAAATGAAGATCAATTAGTCCCCTACCTTAATTTATCAAAAAAAGCAGATTATGTTTTTAATATATCCAAGTTGTGATATTATGCATATGCTACTGATATTTTTTAAACCTTACTGAGTTTTTCTTAAGAAAGTACTTTCAGTTCTTTTATTTATTTATGTGACTTTGGATTTTTTATAATTAAATATAAAGTTTTATAAATATTATGTTAATTTTTTTTTAAATATAAAGTTATTTTTTCAACATGTGAATTTATTTTTTTGTATTTCATAAAGTATGTAATCGAAAACCAGTATTTTTTGAATAAAATTAATCAAAAATCATAATTTACTGATAGTAATGTGAAATTTCTTCACCTAACAAGAAAATGACCTAAGCTTTTCAACAACCTATAAGAATCTTCAATTTATGACTGTTTAACCACAATTTTTATCATTTACGATAACATAATGTGATTTAGTGTACTTATCAATGCCCTATTATCTTTTTAATTTTAGATAAATACAAATATTCCTACACGTATTTGTTTTCTTTCAACCTGAACCATCCAACGAATATTTGTCTCAACAAGCGATTATCATATTATTTTTTTTAAAGCTTTAATTGAAAATTCTTGACATGAATATCGACTTTTGAACCAAATATATTGAAATAATAAAATGAATGTATGAGAAGTTGTGATTTTTATAGAGAGCAAAGTCTTATTTCAATTCAAAATATAACAAAGATTTTGAAATAAAAAAAATCATAAAAGCAAGAATTTATGTGTATCATAGAATTTTATATAAGTTAGCTAAATAGATTACACTTCTTTAGTGGGGAGAGTTATAATCATTAAAGGCAAAGACGTGTCTCTCCTCATTACGTATGACCATGGAATATTGGTCCTCATATTGCATTGTTAGTATCATATCCGTCGTTGACAGCGAAAGAATGTAGTGTGAGAGGGGTCTTGACCATTATATTAATTTTAAAGTCTCGACCAGAAGGATCCTCTCGAGAAAACCTTGATTGCATTCAAAACTAGAGGCATATATACACTCAGAGAGTGCAAACCTCGCCGTCACGGGGTCCTTATGAGCCTTCCGAGGCGGATTTTTCACGACTGGGGCGGCGTAGAGGGACGGGGGAGGGTTCCCTCGACGTAAATTCCGAGAGGAAAGACGCTCCCCGGCACCCGATTTCACAGCACAGCGACATCTATTGGCAGAGTAGGCTAACTTGAAATATTTATTAGTATTTAGCTCGTTTTTGCATCTTAATTCTGCACTCAGAGATGCCAAAATTTAATCACTTGTTCCTTGGCATTTCCAACAACTCCACAAGTTTCATCCAAATCCGTTCCGTACTTTTTGAGTTATCCTGCTGACAAACCAACAAACACACCGCCATTGAAAACAATACCTCCTTCGGCGGAGGTAATAATATAATTAGAGGCATATATACACTCAGAGAGTGCGAACCTCCACCGTCACGGGGGTCCGTATGAACCTTCCGAGGCGGATGTTTCACAACTGGTCCGCGTAAGGGACGGGAGGGTTCCCCTCGACGGAAATTCCGAGAGGAAGACTCTCCCCGGCACCCGATTTTACAGCCAGCGACATCTATTGGCAAGTAGGCTAACTTGAAATATTTATTAGTATTTAGCTCGTTTTGCATCTTAATTCTGCACTCAGAGATGCCAAAATTTAATCACTTGTTCCTTTTGGCATTTTCAACAACTCCACTAACTTTCCATCCAAATCCGTTCCGTACTTTTTGAGTTATCCTGCTGACAAACAACCACCAACAAACAAACAAACCAACAAACCACGCCAGTGAAAACAATACCTCCTTCGGCGAGGTATTATTTGAATGCCGTCATTGATGACTGCAGGCTAAGGATGATCTCTTTATCGTGTAGAGTGTAAGGAAAAGATGCTCACAGATTTATCCGAGGAATCACCGGTGAATTATCGATGATATACTTGCTAAAATCATAAACATCAATGCAATATTCGTGGCATTGAAGTGAAAGTTGAAGTTTCAAATCAGATATAACTCACTTGGAAAAGTTCTCTATCTCTCTGTAGACCAACAGCGTTTAAAAGTCTCCAATAGTGATTTTACTCTTCACATTGCATCAGCAGGGAAAGTGCGTCTTCATACCCCCGGGATGCTCCGACTGTTGAAGAAAAAGAAAAACTGTTGAGAAAGACGACCTCGACTTTATGATAATAAGGAAAATAAAATCAACATATTGACAATGATAGAAACAACCACGAGAAGATGGAAACAATAAAAAAATTAAGACACCTGGAAATCATGACAAGAACGCAAAAAATCTATGGAAAGAAGCGAAACATCCTATTACTATATCTATCGGATTAACAGAAAGGTTCCCAAAGACAAAAAAACAGTCAAATTATTGTTTTTTCAAGAAATTTGAAATATTGTTAGAAAAGTAATTGATCATGTGGTCCTGTAATCTATATTCTTGTACTATTAAAATGTACTCCATATTACGGTTGTAGCACATATACCCCGTTGCGTGGTCGTGCTCATTTCTTTAGTTTGTATGTGTGTTATATATATTCATATGTATATATACGTATATCTATTGTGATGCAGTAATAACTTCTAACTAACTAACGTGTAAGAGTTTTGATTCAATCCTCCGATTCTCTCACGAATGTCCACCAAGTTCGTACTAGAGACTGAGCAATTTATATCTTTGGGCGTCTTGCATATATAAAACGTTTGATGATGGTCATTATATCACATGCAATGCAATAATATAAATTAAATAAAATCATTAAGTCAATTGTTTTTTGGTGCTGTGAAGAGAGAACCTTCTCTCAAGAGGTATAATTGAATTTGATCAATGTATAAAAGGGATAAAACTAGTCGAAGGTTTAGAAATGTATTATGCAAATCCATTTAGTATTCGTTCATGATCGCCAAGGTTCTAGAGAATCCTTTACTCAACCATGTACAGATTAGACACTCCATGTCCTCCTCCAACCTCCAGTACTTCATCTACACGAAACACTCGATCCGTTGAGGAAGCCACAGTGTCCTTCAAGGACTTGACACCTTATGACTTGAGGTGGCCCTCATTTATTACGTCACAATGTGCCATAAGGAGCGATCCTTAGTCTATGACGAACTTCTTGAGGACAAGCAAGAACATTGAGTTTCTTTACAGTTCACTTATGGGAATTGTTGCGACCTGCTGGAATTCTTGTTGATGGTATAAATGGTACTGGATGGTGGAATTAAGGATCCTATTGATCTCTTGAACATGCATATCTCCATCTTCCTTTTTCACGACGCTGGAATGAATTGCGAATCATGAACACCCAACGCGTACTTACATCTATGTCGGGTCAAATAGAAGTGAAGGAGCTCCAAAACGCCTCTCAAAATAGAATGAGGTCGATTTTAATAGAAGGAATGATTCTCAAGAATATGAGAATCATCATTTATATAAATATAAATTATTTATTAAAAAGATGATCTCTTAGGAAGAGCTCTACCAACTTATACCAGATTAGTTCTGGTGTGGCGCATAGAGATATAAAGATATAGAGAGCTTTTTTTCCTTGAATAGTAGAGAAACATCGTTCGCTGTATTCTGTGTGTCCTATATAAACAAAGTAATTTGTACTACGTCATCGTAAGCTGATCATAGAGATAGATTTTATCTCTATGATCAGCTTACAATGACGTACTACAAATTACTTTGCTTATATTGGACACAAAAATACAGATGAAGGGAATAAGATCTCTATATCTTTTTATCTCTATGGATATCTTTATCGAGGATTTGAACAAACAAACAAATGTTAGACTAGCCGGATTATCGTATTAACAATAATTATAATGTTTAACCAAAAAAAGAAAAAATGTTATTAAATATTTCTGTGAGTCTTTGAGAACAACATAATGATCGAATTCTATGACGTCACATATACATTTTTTGTCTATCACTTCCTTTAATTCGTCATCCACTTTTTAATGATTGTATTGCTTGTATACATTTATTTATATTATAGTTTATTACAACATTTCCTTGTGATGTCATTTAATAAATACAACACTCATGCCATTAAGTCTTCTCTGTTTTCATGAAGATCTCCTCATCGCTCTTAGACAAAACTAAAAAATATGAATATGTTTTATGACATTGTTAATTAACAATTTTAAAAAACCTTATTTATAGTTCTTGGTTCGAAAGAGGGAAAATATAAAAATAATCTACATTTAGTTGACCATAAATACATTCACCAGATGTTTTGGCAATGAATTTGATTGAGGCAGATCATACTATTGGATGAGCAGATGCTCTCTATCAGAAAAGAATGGATGATAATGATGATGATCACATTAATCCAGAATGTGTCAACTTAATGGAGTTTCTATATTGATGATGGATAACAATGGAATAGAAAGCCATAGTGGACTTGATTTTAGGGGTCATACCTCTATGTATGAATAATGGACATTTTGGAATAAGGTAGCTCGATGGACCTTATAGGAGATAACAAACATGAAGTCCTTGCAAACACGATAATTAACATGATACATACCTTGGTACTATATTTTTCTTACATTTAATTGTCATATATATATATATATTCAGATAATAGTCTTTCAACATTACCTATCCTTTGATCGGATACTAATGAATACATTCTCTAGAATACCAAATGATCGTTACTTTAAATGTTATTACAATAATGGAGATAATATATACATGTGCATTCTATTCCCCGGGCTCTTCCATCCAACTACAACTTTAAGTTTCTTTCATACAAACATGAATATATACGTATGTCTTCCCTCGCAATTTTAAACATGCTCCCCGGTGTCTTACAACATATCTATTGAGGTCCTTAGAGACGATATCATCCATCAAGATGTGATGAAAAGAGGGATTTCATTAGGGTAATTCATCATTCAATCCTTTCTTCTTTTTTTTCCTTTTTTCCTCTCTCGTCTTATTTTTTGTTAATTCAAATGAAAAATGTTTAAGAGCGGGAAAAAGTGGAGCTGAGGAAATACAATAATAATAATATGAAACCATATCTTTTTCTGTGCAAAAAGATCGATTATCTTGCAGAGCCAATAAAGAAGGACTATTACAGAAAGGATACATGTATACCAATGAAATATAGGGTATTCAACTTCACACGCCTGAGTGATGAATGGTTTTCTTGCCTACGTCTTTGTTTCAACTGAGGGTGCATCCTTAATTAATTGTTCTCCTGTTTATTTAGCATGATGGAGACTATGAAGATCATAACATATATAATATATTTTTTTTTTTTAAATCCCAATGGGAAACATACATTTATTCAGTTAATAAAATTATTAACAATCACAAAAAATTATCACAGAAATTATAAAACTATAAAGACTAAAGGAAAAAGACATATAAATTGAAGTATGGTAAAAACATATGTTATATAAATTTATAATGTAGATGTATTTTTAAAAATGTTTCCAGAGATGTTGTATTCTTTTAAAGCCACCTCCGCTATCCTTGTGGAAACTTTGTAGTTCTTGAATCTGGCCCTCGCCAGAATTGATTGGAGTTTTGAGATGACTTTCGAGGCCAGTCTCAGCTTAGAGTCCTTGCTTACGAATCCATATAAGATCTCGTTTGGGCTCAGATCCCTGCCTATTTTTTCCTTTAGGCCCTCTTTTATAATTTTCATTATATGAACGAGATCTGTGCAGTCTCGGAACTGATGGGCAACAGTTTTGCGGTTTTCGCACAAGGAACATATCGCCCCCTCATTCTGTAGCAGACCGCCTGTAAAATACACCCCCGAGGAGATTCTGTACTTTAGATACTGCTCCCTCGGAGTCAACATGGGGTCCCATAACATATATTATTTTGGGTGAGATTGTTCCGAAACACTTATCTCTTAAGACATTTTTGGCATTCAAAGAAATATGACCTTATTACAAATATACCGATCATATATAGATTTCTATCTATCTATAAATATCTACTAATTCATGTGTCGAAGAGCTCTGACAAACCATTTATTTTATTTTTTTTGGTAAGAAGAAAAATCATAGAGGACACTTCATAGGACATGCATTCCACTTTTTTCAGTCACTTCAGAGAGTCACAAAGGATTAAATTTCTTTTTGAAAAGGCTTTTAACAATATTAGCATATATGCTATACATACATGTTTATCCTTGTCACCATCTTCTGTGGAGATGTAAAGCCTCCTCTCCTCTTTTTCACATTGGAGAGATGATTAACTGAATAAATTAAGTTAGTTGGGTTCGATATCATACATATAAAAACCTTACATCATTATTTTCAACGGTTAAAAGCATGCCAAAAAGTCTTCTTTTTGGGTGATTATAGACACTCTAAAGTTGTTGTATTGGAGTAGCGATATAATATTTTTATGTACAAGCGGGAGGTGGAGAAAATATATAAAAGAGAATATATATATATATATATATATATATATATATATATATATATATATATATATATATATATATATATATCTATACTAAAAAAAAAAAAGAATTCCGTTCGTTCGTTCGTTCGTTTCCCTGTATCTCCCAAACGGTTCACTAGATCCTGACGAAATTTTCAGTGAATATTTTTGAGAGCTCAGGGAGTGTTTTAGTGGGGTTGTCAACTCCCGGAAAATTCGTCATCGACATGCTTATTTTATTCGCCAAAACGTTTTTTGTCATTGTTTTAAAATTAAAAGTTAGATTTTGACTAAATTTTCTGTGGATGATTGTAAGGTAGTAAGACATGTTTTTGTTGTATTCAGTATTTACTGGAAAATTCGTTTTCTACATATTTTCTTAAAAATAAGTTATTTTCTATCCCTGTTTCCCCCCAAAATTTAAGTTTTGTGGAAAATAACAACTTTTTATAACGAGACATTGGGTTAATCAATTTTTAATAATGCCTAGAGATAGAGAGTGTTGTCAACCACTCTCAACTTTTCTTGATAAATATATGAAGTCTCTTAAGTTTTTGCTGTTTTCCCCCATCAACGGAGATCGAATTGATATTCAGCGCTACCATACATATATCATGCAATCTATGTTTTCTATGAAATGATTCAAAAAATGACTTCTTTTTATGATATTTAAATACCCAGCCTTAAGGAATTCAAAACGGAAAAAATGGCAAAAAATACCCAATGATAACTTTTAAGAAAATGATTTTAAAATGAAAAGTGCGATGACATCGCTGAAATTATTCGTACGATTTCTTCTTTTTACGATGTTTAAATACTCAGCCGTAAGGAAAAAAACGGAAAAATGGCAATGAATACCCAATGAAAACTTTTTAAGGAACTGATTTTAATATGAAAAGTCACATGCTATGATTTAACTGAAATTATTCGTGTGATTTCTTCTTTGTACCATGTTTAAATACCCGGCCGTAAGGAATACAAAACGGGAAAAATGGCAGTTAAGACCCAATGACAACTGTTGAAGGAACTGATTTTGATATGAAATGTCATATGCGATGACATCAAATATGTTTATTCGTATGTTTAATTATGTTTTTTACGCATTAATATCTTTTTATATACATTCTGTTTTTTATCTTGTATATATTTTTATGAACTGTGAAAAAAAAAATGTTTATTCGTGTGATTTTCTTCTTTTTATGATTTTTAAATACCCACCAATAAAGAATACAAAACGGAAAAAATGGCAATGAAGACCCAATGACGACTTTTTAAGGAATTGATTTAAATATAAAAAATCACATGCGATCAAATCACTAATATTATTCGTGTGATTTTTTTTTTCATCAAGACTATTGTCAAATTTGAAAATCCCGGGCAGCGCCGGGTAACATTCGCTAGTATATATATATATATATATATATATATATATATATATAATAAAGAATTCGTTTGTTTCCCTATATCTCCCGAACGGTTCATTAGATCTTGACGAAATTTTCTGTGAATAGTTTGGAGAGCTCAGGGAGTGTTTTAGTGGGGTTGTCAACTCCCGAAAAATTCGTCATCGCCATGCTTATTTTATTCGCCAAAACGTTTTTTGTCATTTTTAAAAAATTGCCAAGTTAGATTTTTTCTGTGGATGAGTATGAGGTAGTACAACGTATTTTTCATTTATTGGGTCTTTACCGGAAAATTCGTTTTCTACATGGTTACTTAAAAAGAAGTTTTTCTGTCTCTGTCTTTCCCTCCAAATTACAGTTTTGTGGAAAATAACAATTTTTTTAAAACGCATTATCGCGCTAATCCAATTTTGAAAATGTCTAGAGATGGAGAGTGATGCCAACCAATCTCAACTTTTCTTGATAAATATTTGAAGTCGCACTCTCTCTTATGTTTTTTTTATTTTGCTGTTTTCCCAAATCAGAGAGATCAAACAAATACCCTGATATTCATCAATATCATACATATCTTCGGCACCCTATGTTCCCTATGAAATGACTTAAAAAATTACTTCTTTTTACGATGTTTAAACACCCAGCCTTAAGTAATACAAAACGGAAAAACGGCAATAAAGACCCGATGACAACTTTTTAAGGAACTGATTTTAGTATAAAAAATCACATGCGATGACATTAGTAAATTATGTGTGTGAATTTTTTCCCATTCCAGACTATTGTCAAGTTGGAAAATCTTGGGCAGCGTCGGGTAACCTTTGCTATTAGATATTATATTGTCATAAAGGTTATACCCTAAACAGTTTGTTAGATTTTTTCTACTATTGTTTTCCCCCATCAACGGAGATCAAACAAATACTGATATTTAGCGCTAACATACATATCTTCTATGTTATATATAAAATTAGTTAAAAATAACTTCTTTTTTTGATGTTTATATACCCCGTTGTCTGATTTATTTGAGAATTAACATAACTCTAGCCTTTTTGGCTACTGAAAATTTATAGAATAATATAATTATATAGTATATAGTTGACACAATATCTAAATTAGAAGTAAACAATATAAACTTATAATTTAATATAGAATATAACTATTTGATAGTAGGAGTCACAGATTTGCCTGACTAGGGAATATGAGAGTAGGTTTTTTGGAAGCAACAGATCTTCTTAGGTATCATGTCTGAACTTTTTGGCCAGCTTCTCGGCAACTCTCCTTGTCTCCGACAGAGATGTCGGAGAGCTCGGTAGAGAGGTTCCATATCTTGGCCATGTTGCAAGCTGCGATGCAGCGGATTGTTAATCGTTCTCTTCAATATTTCAATGCCGCCTCTTGGGTCAAAATAGACAAGGATGGCCCCGAGGGCAGCATCAGGAGCTTTCACTGATTTCTAAGCAGCCATAGCAGATTGTTTAATTACAATCTCGTTGATTGTGGGAACCTCAACCTTGTTAAGGAAATTGGTCACCTCCACACGGGCTGCTCTTCGGGATCCTACGAGGACTCTCGCGGGGTTGTTTAATGCCACTTGTGCGCTTCCATCATCACCTCTCGACCATCCTCTCGGTCGAGCTCTTGGGGAGATGGACTGAACAGGTAACCCATGCACATGACTCTACCTTGCCGATCACGAGAGCCATTCCAACGTTATTTATGAGTGGACCTCTGGACATTGACGTGCACATTCTGCGCACAACACGTACAGATTTCGTCAGATCTACAGTCAGGGCCCAGTGGTGGAGCCCGAACTCCCGATTCTTGCCAACCATGCATCCAAGGACATATAGTCCAGTTGCAGTTGGTGTATCCTTGTGTCCGATTATCAGGGTAGGTGTTTTCCCCGGGTTCAGGCAGAGGTCGTTCTCGTTGGAGTATTTCTACAGTCTCTTCGCAATGCAATCCATCGTGGGCTGGACTTCCTCTCAAGTGGCGGCAAGCACTACATCTGATGTGTTTCTTCCTCTTGTCCACGGACAGAAATATGTTGGAGAAGAGTGAAATGAGTGCAGTGTTTATCCCTTGGTTGGCCCGGAAACCGTGTTGGTTGGGTGGCAGGAGCGAGTGTCGCTCAACAAACCCAACGAGGTCATTGTACAAGACCTGTTCGACTAGCGTGAATAGCGTGAAATTGAGCACAAAATTCCATAAGACCCTTTGCAGTTTTATATATTTTATTGTGAGTATCTAAGAATCAAGCTTACTTTTTATAACCCCTTATATTTATTTCAATTAGCAACTTAGTTTGTTTTGAGATGTATGATAAAAACAGATTTTTTTAAATAAACATTAAGCATGTCTAAGTCCGAAAAACAGTGATACCTCAACAGACGCTATAAAAGCACACAATGTTTTATTCATGCTATTCATATATTCAAATGAATCAAGTTACTTTACTTATACTCATAATAATGTTTCAAATGTGTCAAAAGAATGAATTTATTACCACATTATTAAAGTAAATATACTAAAAAAATAATGAAGCAAGCCCCTCTAATAATTCTTTGATTGAGCATTTCCATGTCTACAATTGCAAAACTAAAAAAGTATTTATCTCAATTTTTAGAAGAAAAAAAATATGCTTGAAATAATAATGAAAATGGAATCAAGTTACTATAACTTTTACTCATTTTAATTACGCTAATTATACTCAAAATGAATTGATTACCTTATTAGTGAGCTAACGTATATTTGAATATCTGAAAGAAAATCCCTCTAATTACTCCCACGTGTCTGAGAGCTTAATTAACTAATGTCATTCTGCGCATTATTATTTTTGTTTGTTAGAAGTTCCCTGGCAGTTATTAAGACTAATGAATTAATTGTAAAGGACTACGCCATGACGGATGCTCTTATAAAATAAGTATATTTTTTTGCCTACATACCTACCCTGAGGGCAACTACGTTTTCCAACAGACAGCGCTCCTGGGCACAAAGCCAAGATCACCCAGAAGTGGTGTGAGGAGAACTTGGCAGCATTCTGGCCATGGTCCATGTGGCCACCATCAGCCCAGATTGCAATCCACTTGACTATGGCATCTGGGGCGTCGTGGAGAGAAAGGCCTGTAGCATCCCCCATGCTAGTGTGGATGTCCTGAAGGCCGCCGTTGAGAAGGAGTGGGCCGAGATGTCCGTGGGCTTCATTGTCAAGACCTGCTAGGCCTTCAGGCCCCGGATCGAGGCCATGCTTAAGGCCAATGGTTGGATTAATAAATGTTCTAAATCTCTGTGCCCTACCCCTTGTACTTATTAGAATATTGATGAAGTTTGCCTTTGTCTTTTCTGTTCACGATTTGCTTAGCCACACTGTAATACATATATATATATAACATTTTATTTATACAACATAGATCATTTAATTTAATACACTAAAATGATGTAACTCGTATATGAACGGTTATAAGCTCATGCAGAACTAAATTACGTTAGCCATTGTTTGGTATTGTGTTTCATAATTTTTTTTTTCGTTTACTAAATTTGTACCCTCAAATTTTCGGGTTGAAAATGCTACTTTTGAATACTATAATGCAGTTATGATTTGGATGAAATCTCTTGGTAACCTTGTTTATTCAAGAGCTTGACTAGAATTTTTGGATTTACATAGATCGGGGTGGGGTTCTAAATGAAAGTTATTACTATTAATGATAATAATAACCCTCTCCAATATAAGTGGAAAGATGGATTGAGCTCTTCTTACTCTTTTGCTGCCAAAAGAAGGGCACTCAAACACATAAGGGTTTTCTTAGCCGAATCTTAGGATCCTATTGGTCTAAATTTGGAAAACAACTTATAAATGTTGAGATTAAATTGTCAAAACTCATTTATCCCTATTGTGTTTACCTGGAGGTTGGTGTAAAAAAAATTCAAGTCACTTGTGGGCATTAATGACCAACAAAATTTAACACCCATTTTTCAAATTTCCGCCAATCTAATCAAATTTTGGGAGTACTGCAAGTATTGATGATATAAATATGTTGACATCAAACAAGCCTTCCCTGATTGTTCGGTTCTCATGATTATTAGAAATTTTATCACTCTGGCTTAATCACGAACTTCTTGGAGTAAATATAAAAACATTATTGTTTTCTTCGGTTTCAACACCGGACAACATTGCACATTGTAAAGAGGAAAACAACGTCAGGGCGCGTTACTTCATTGTAAGGCCTACATAGCCAAGAAGCTGATGGGAGGAAATACCATCAAAGTGAGAGATCTCAGATCATTAATGATATCGGTCGTCACTTGTTATGCGACATTTACTTTGCGGATCCCTATGTTACAAGGTCCGTGCTGGAATCATGCTGAGGAAGATATTAAATACTATATTTCTTAATCTCTTCTTTTTACAAAATCCCTGGAAAATATATCAGTCAATACAAGCAACTCAAGAAAAACCGAAAGTTTTTATTCTGATAAACATTTGGTTGATAAAAATATTTTTTAGAAATTTTAAACCAATAATTTATGTTTAGAAATTAGTTAATACTTACTTCTCTGACTTTTATTATTATTATTATTTTTTTATTAGGAAATTATTTTGAACGGTCATGTTTATCTGTTGTAAAGCATAATTTACCTTTTATATTTTTGTGTACTCTATATACGTTAAAAATAATAAAAACCTTGCTGAGGAGAAACAAATATATATGAGTTTCGATTAAATAGAGCAGAAAATGACTTGATCAGGAGATCAAGCATGCACACAGAGGCCTAGATAGACTTTGAAGAAGAGAGGTCATCCACTATCATATATCTCGAACAAAATCTGTAAGTAGATATACTTGTTATGAAGAAAAAATGTAAATATTTTTTTCGTCAAGAATCATATGAATACAGAAACCAAATAAATTTATGACACAGATCCAATTTATCTCTATCAAATCGGACCCCGATCAAGCTTTTTCGAAATCATAAACAAGAAATAAGCATGTTCCCTTGTGAATGGTACTACTGGAGCACTCCTTTGCAGTGTCGGAGTGTGAAATACTCATTCATACTTCACATTATGGCTGAAATCACTATCCTGTAGGTCGATTGAACCACTTTTCGTTGCTTGAGGACTTTAGGAATAAGCCATCTCTCGGTGGTTCATGGACTAAACTGTAATAGCGCCAACACAGAATATTGAGCCGTACTTGAGTCAACTTATGGAGTTTATGCTAAATTGAGAGTCTAATATTCAGCTTTCATTCTATCCGTTTGAATATAATTAACAAAAAGAGAATGTTCCTGATCCAATTTAAATAATTATCATAGTGTCAGAAATTTGACTAAGTAGGAATATCTTGCGATAAAAGTTACATTGATAAAGGAGTTTTTTTTTGGTTAAGATGTTTATTTATTAACTAAAATCCATACAGTATAAAATAAGAATACACTAGAAAGTAGGAGATAAAAAACACAATCTTAAGACAGTTACGTTAAAAACAAAACATAAATGAACATTATATTTCTAAATTACTGTTTAAAGCCAAAACCATAATATAAAATGACTTATCTTAAGATACAGCCATATTATAAAATAACTCAATGACAATTGGAGGAGGTTTAAACTCGTACTGCAATATTGCACCAAAGTAACTGTGAAGAAAATAGTTCTTTGATATTTTCCTCATTTTATAGTTTAGAAAATATATTTCGGGTCGACTCAACACATATTATAATATTAATATGAGGGGTTTGACAGAATAAATATGATATACAGGGAGCAGGAAGGATCTTCCTAAATGAAAATCAGAAATTTCCCTACATCAAAATTTGATCAAAATTGAGTTTATGGTGGAAGACAAAATGCTTTAATGTGCATAACTGTATAAAAATAGACGATATGTAAGCGACATATTCAGGATATCGTCAATCAAAAATACGTCTAAAGCAATATCTATATTTAAAAAAGAGGGTGGGGGAACTTCCTTAGAATGTCAACATCAACTTATTTACAGACAAAATAATCCGAGAATACATGTCATTCCGTGCCGAGAGGAACGAAGAGCCTATGGATAAGGATGGGCAAATTGGAAGTACAAATAAGAGCTTTTAGGGCCTCAAGAAAACTGATAAAATGTGTGCAAAAGACATGCCCATAAATGAAATATCTTTTCGTTTATTGGACATTTACAAATAAAATCTGGATATTTGGAGTTTATTTAACGCGCTATCTTAAACTAGAGTTAGAAGATAACAATACTTATCGAATTGTGTAATAATAAAAAATGACAATTGAAATTCAAAATATCTTGTTTATTATGAATTTGTATGAATTGGAAAGTTATCAGGGGTATAAAAAATATATTCTTTATACTATATAATAATCATGACATTTAGTGATTCCATATTGATTATATTTATAGGACATTTTTTTTCTTTGTTGAGAGAATGCCTCATTATATTTCAATGACTGTTTTTTAATTATTTATATGATTGTTATATATATATATATCTTTTTCTCTCTGTATATATATATATATATATATATAGAGAGAGAGAGAGAGAGCGAACGAGAGAGTTAAACAAAAGTTGGACATTCATTTATAATATGAAAAAGAGGCCTACTTAATATTGTATAATATTTTCGTTCATTATATAGTTGAACTACTAATAACTATTTGCAAACGATCGAGTGATGCTAACTTTGGTTCTAGTTGAACTTTATTTGATGACTCATTTACCCTTTCGTGCAGAATCATAACTAAAAAATAAATGAAAGCCCAACTTTAAATGGCATTATTATAAATATAGATTATCTTGTTTTGTTTTTTCAGTCCAATTTAGAATATTAAGCTTTCAAGTTGTTCATGATTATGGAGCCCCAAAAACTTATGCAAAAATATTTATACATACGTCAAAAAATATTCGTAGGTCGTTACACATATCAGACTGTCCATATTACTTATTAAGGACGTATTTTTAGTAATTTTGAATTAATTTATATAATCATGTTTAGTTTTTATTCTAATTTATTTTGCTATTACACTGTACCAATATTTAGTTTGGTAATCAATTTTAAAAAAATATTATATTAAATATTTTAAGATATGACCGTTTTTTTTACAATCATGTTTATAGTCGGCTATAAAAGATATAACATAAACGTTCCACGAGGATCATGGTTCCTAAACATGTTGAATACTATAATTTTCTTTAGCTGCCTGTTTCGACTCAAAGATATTATAGAAAGAAAGTTATAGTTGAGTAGACTATCGAGGTAATATTTTTTTTGCTCTTTGTTGAACTTTTAAGGCTGTCTACGTTTTTGTCATCAACTTACACGAATTAGAATTCTAGGTCGTTGTTAGTCTTCCCCGAAAACAATAGATTTATAAAATCATATTGAATGGTGTAAATTCTCAAGAGTCTCAAACTTATATATACGAGGGCTGGTCAATAAGTCCATGACTTTTAAATGAAACAAAGTCTATTTTTATTTTTCAACATAGTCTCCTTTGAGCTCTATACACTTCGTCCAGCGTTTCTCCAATTTTTTTTATCCCTTCCAAAAAATAAGATTTCTCGAGGTCCTCAAAATATGTATTTGTTTGTGAGATGATTTCATTGTTGGAATAAAATCTCTTTCCGGCAAGCCATTTTTTAAGGTTCGGAAACAAGAAATAGTCACTCGGGGCTAAATCTGGAGAATACGGCGGATGAGGGAGCAATTCATAGCGTAATTCGTAAAATTTCGCCAGGGAAACAACACATGTATGGACTCTTGCGTTGTCTTGATGAAAAAAAACTTTTTTCTTGGCCAAATGGGGTTGTTTTTTCTTTAAATCCTCATTAATCGGTCCAATAAGCTGGTATAATATTCGCCATTCATTGTTCTTCCCTTCTGAAGGTAATCTATGTGGATTACACCACGTGCATCCCAGAAAACAGTAGCTATAACTTTGTTGGCTGATAAACCACTTTGGCCTTCTTCGGCGCCGATTCACCCTTCAAAACCCACTGTTTTGATTGCTGCTTGGTCTCTGGTGTGTTGTAGTGTATCCATGTTTCGTCCACTGTTACAAATCGGCGAAAAAACTCGTCCTTATTGCGGTTGAACGAAGCCAAACATTCCATCGAAGTTGTCACCCGATTGCGTTTATTGTCGATTGTGAGCAAACACGGCACCCATCTTGCGGATAGCTTTTTCATAGCCAAGTGATCTTTCAAAATCGAAACCACTGACCCATGTGATATGCCTATGGCTTTCACAATCTCCCGCACTTTCAATCTCCGATCGGCCAACACCATATCATGATTTTTTTGAATTGTTTCTGGTGTAGACTTAACTGGGCGTCCAGAGCGTTCGGCATCAATGGTGCTTGTACGACCACAACAAAATTCTGTAAACCACTTTTTTACCATTGATATCGATGGTGGCAGAGTCTCCATAGTATTTATCGAGCTTAGCCTTTGTTTCAGCGATGGTTTTTTCCTGCAAAAAATAATGCTTGATGAGCACACGAAATTCACTTTTCTCAATTTTCTACACAATTCACGAAGTTGTTTGTCTGTAAAGACTGTCAAACACAAACTAAAAGACCCAGCGTGTTCAAACTTTAACAGAAGTCAGCCGATAGATGCTTGTTGACAGGAGCAGTGTTGACAACCAAATTATATGGACGGAATACAAAAAGTCACGGACTTATTGACCACCCTCGTATAAATCAATAATTATCAATATATTATATAGATATATATATATATTATATATGCATGAATGCCATATCGACTATTTCAATCAACATTGTCAAAGCAATAAATAACTTTATGAATTCCTAGGCTTGCACTTCGAAAAACTAATAATAAAACGAAACGGGCAATTTTTTCCTTCTTTATACTCTTTTGAACCCATGCCTGTTTTATGAGTTTTTTATTGCTTCAGCAATACTCGTAAAATTATTTATCATGCTTTTTAGTATTATTACTATTCATAAGATATATAAATTGCATCGAAAAATAAGAATAAGGAATTGAATTGCATTAATGCATTTATTCATCTAAAGACATAAATTACGATGAGCTTCTAAATAATGTATGTTAATATAAAATTTTGTCTACATATGCTACTACCTTTACTATGTATGTACACATGTAAATTGAAAATATTATTTTGTTAAAATATGATGTATTTTTACTCCCATTTTTCCTTATATGAAGATAGTCATTAAATAATTATATTTGGATGTTAAAAGGTTTTCCCTTTGAACAAATTGTAACCCCTAGATTTATATTGTAAAGAATATGAAATTATAACTTCATTTAGCGTAAGCATAGGCAATTTACCAAGCAAATTGTTTTCGTTTCCAATATGGACACAAACCAGTTTAAGCTCTATAGATTCTAATCACAGAAAAAGGTCCTGTTCGTATTGGGTTTGAAAGTGCAAAACCTATGTCCATCAATTCCCCATTTCGAGACTTGGTAATAACTCCAACGATTGGTTAAGGTCAAATCTAATACTCCGCAACTAACTTTGTGTACACTCATTCATACAAAGGCAAGAACTCTTCAAGTTTGTCCTCCGCGATAATTTCTAAGTGTATCCCGCTACAAACGACTCTGGCGTTGAAGTCAACAGTATTAAGCAGTATGATTGAAGTGATGACGAAGATATAACGTTTTGGTTCTATGTATATATAAAAAGTTTAAGCCTTTACCCTGTTATAATTTTAGAAAGCAACCATCAAACTTCATTACCTTACCATTTAGAATGCATGATGAAAAGTATAATGAGTGAAAGATGACTATTTAGTTAGGAAACTTATATTCTTGTTTCGCCAACATAACCATTCATATTATCACAAGGAACTTTTTATGCATATCTATTATATATTGTTTATATATATATATATATATATTATATATATAATATATATATATATATCTAATATATATATATATATATATATATATTATATATATATATATATATATATATATATATATACGTGCTTATAAGCATAAATGCAAATGGTAGACTTAGATTTTTTATTTTTTAGTCATCATCATGGCATGTCTTCTCTTGGTATGTTAACAAACGAGGAAAAAACTATCCTAGTCTCAATTACAGGTTCTTCAACGAAAGTCAGAAGATCTATGTTGTTATTAAAGTAATATATTTAAAGGATTTATTGTTTACATAATATGTAAAGAGACTATTTTGTTTAATGTCATCTCTTTTTTTGGGTTGTCTCTTCAAGATATTATTATCAGATAATAATTCACATATCGATAATACATATGTCATCAAATTTTGTAGATATTTTCGGATCTGAAGGTTAAGATTATTGACGCGGTAGCCTCACAAAAGTTGGATCAAAGGAAATGAAGTATGTATTTAGGTATATAAATGTTAGATCATGTACAATAACTGCTTTTTTATTGGTTAGCAAATCATTGTGTGGTCCTTTTTTAAGTTCTT
>CP045890.1:9376444-9404720 GCA_013387185.1 Caligus rogercresseyi | reverse complement strand
CAAAAAAAATGAAGTATAAGTTTAAAATATCACAAATTCGATTCCATACATTAAAAAATCATGTTGGTGACGATGCCCGTGGTTTAAGTGATTCATGGTGAACGACGGTTTCTATCACTCTCGCTGTACTTTACCAATGCTGGCCTCCACTTTGTATTTTGTAGGGAAATTTAGAGACGTCAAACTTAACCATTTTTTTGTTGATACATGGCCCCTCGCATATGATAGTAAACTTAATCTATTTCAGGCATGGGCGGACAAAAGGAGCCGTTATAATACAGTTGTCCAAAGACAGATAAATGGTAAATACATAAGGATGAGGGTGACTTGATTTCTTAGTCATCTTTACATGTGTGTTGTTGGAGATTGACCATACTATGACCCGTGGATCCAAATATTTATTTTTAACTCTGCCTCTTTCACACATCTTGACAGTAGAGCTCGTGCAGGCACAGATGTGAATTATTACCGCACACCCAAGGAGGAAGAACTTCCAAGATCATGGTAGAGAAGGTAGTGAAAGATCTATCTTCTATTGTAGAAATGGGATACATCTTTAATTTGGGATTTTTTGGGGTATTTTTGTGGTTATCTAAAAAGATAAATAAAAAACAGTAACTGATAACAATAAAATAAATATATGAAATTAAATTTGATAAGGTAAATTGGTTCATATCAATATTTTATTTTATTTAATCGACACCCTTTGGCCTTAGCCAAACTTTTTGGAATTAATAGACACACATTATCTATATTATTATACAGACAGGAGTTGATAGCTAAGTATCCATCTTTTACTTTCTATGACACTCCATACAACAATTTGTGTGAACAATATTTTTATGATAATGATACAAAAATTATAAATTCACATATGTAAATATCATAGAGAGTGCAGAGGCTCAGCGTGTTAAGGGGTGTTCACTCTCAAGTTGAGAGACCAGGTTCGAATCCGGAGAGGGGAAGGTCAGTTTGGGTCAACCTCATGAATAGATTCTAGATAGTCTAATGTAGGCGTTATAATGGTTATTTATATCCAGTCAGATGCAATTCTATCGAACAAAAAAAGCCAAAAAATGTAAAATATCATATTAAAAAAACCCAAAATATTTTCAAAATAAAGTCTCTTAGAGTAATCCTTTTCATTCTAGGCCCTAACACACACACACATATATATCTATCCCTATATCTCTGCTTTTTTGCTTTTGCCCCATTCCTTCTCAAAATCCTGCCTCATATCCTCCTAATAATCGCATAAAGCACCTTCAATCTCATCCAGAAAAAGGTAATCTTCATAACGACCTCCCCTCTTACTCCTCTTCATATCATCATCATCCTTGAAAGGCAGGAAAGGCTCTTAATGCCGCTTGGCTTTATTTATTATTATTATACGCTGCTCGTTTGTACACTATACATCAAGCCATGCCATTAAGCACATACTTTGTGGATATAATAATAATATTATTATTTTGCACGCAATATTTGTAGTTGTACTAGATAGAGGAAATGTAATGGAATAAAGAAAAAGTATATAAAAGATAAAAAAATGGTATACGTAGGGGGTCCTCTATTATTTTTACTACTTTATTGATATCTTGTTAACTGCATATAAGTACATATACTAATAAACAATTTAGTTTAAAAACTATTACACACTAGGATAAAGGAACACAAGAAAAGGGTTAAATAAAATGTCAAAAACGATAAAAATCATAAAAATGTAAGAGCATTTGAGGTCATTCTTGCATTTAGAGAGCAGGAAAGGGTGGAACTTCACCAGCTCTCCAGCAAGCTCCATTGCGCTCTCAACGTCCAAGGAATCTTGATGCTCAGGGCTGAATACTATTTTTTATACACATATGTAGTGCCTTTGGATTAATAAAGACTGCATAGGGTTTATCAGGATGGAAGGATGATAAATACGTGGAAGAAGTGGTTGAAAAAGGATATAAGAAAAAGGAGACTAAATTTCCTGTTGATTAAAGAAAATGCAGAATGGTAGTAAAGGAAATTAAAGTCAGATTCCATGAATCAGTAATTAATCTCAGAGCAAGCAAATCATAATGTTTCTTACATGTCAAAGATTACAATATAACTATTTCATTGCTGTTCAATAATTAAAAGCGCTTGAAATATCCTGTTGGGTTCTGTTAATTTAGGTAGGTATAATTAGTTGTCTCTAAAGATTCTGCTTCATGAGAGTTATCTAAGAAAATGAAAAACTAAGCCCCATATTAAATTCAAAATTTCAGTTTATGTCCATATTTTGTATACTATTATCTTCATTTTATTCTAAGCTATGCATATAATATGAAAGTGACTCTTTACCAAAATAAAATCTTTTTTTTACTTAAATCGTATTCAAAGTACATATATTTTGCTAAAATACCCTCTTCAACTTTTCTGCTCGCCCTCTGCATTAGAGGTCAATAAAATTATCCAAACAGCACAAATTCTATGGAACAACATCAAGGAATTTTAAGCATTCGTCCAGGTTTTGTAATGAATCGAAATTAGTTATTATCTGGACAGTAATTTTGAACTATAATGTTCATTGATGCTTTTTAGTAACTTATCAGATTTGATTGTTATGTTATCTATTTGTTTTATGTGATTTTACATTTACACTATGTTTTATTTTACTGTATCATATAAAATCATTTTAACCAAAAAAAAAATACAATAATAATTCAATGTTTTCATATAAATACTAGGCATATATAAAATCTCACCAACAACAAATTACTTTTACAAAAGTTTTTAATATTTTTGAAAATATTAATGTTATTATTCATTGTTAATAAAATAACAAAAGTGAATAAAAAACATGAATGCAAGGTCCTTGCAGCTACTTAAGAAATTACGACACAATAATTATTTGAAACTATGGCATTCCTTTGACACTTGTCCTCCTAAAAAGGATTTTTTTCAGTTAAAAACATTTTATTCGGAGTGAAACTATCAGGGCAGTTGCGAAAATACATAAATGAACATATTTCTTTGTCTTAATCTAATAAGTTAAAATTAGATTTCAAATGTATGAAGCTTAAAAATAGGAAAAAATTAGAATATACAAAATTATCATAATATATAATATAAGTATAATTCTGTATTTATATATAAGATATATATATATATATATATATATATATATCTATATATCCATACAACTTCATGCCCTTTAAATTGATTGCTGCATGTAAGAAAGTCTTTTTCTACTTTTCCAAAAATAAAAAATGAAAACAATATCTTGATATTGACTTGATAGTGTCTTGGGTTATGTTGATTTAGATGGATATATTATTCGGGCTCAATTATTTGTAACAGTCTTTTTTGGTATGACATTATGTAGAATTACTTTTTAACGCCTAAACCTCAAGTAAGTTCATTATAATTTCATGAATTATATTTTTAGCCCTGTAAGATGAATGTATAATTATGTGCTTTAGTTAGTTTGATTGGCATAATAACTGTTGTTATAAAGTAATTTTTTAATCAAAGGCAGCCTAATTTTTAATGTATTTTAATTTTTTTTGAGCCCCTTTTCAAGACATATTCATTTCATCCTTCATTTAAATACAAGAATAGGACAAAATTTGTAAAATATAAAAAGGTTGTATTTAAAGTGGTTTATATTTTGACACTAAATCGACCGTGGATCATTTTTATCTTGCTGACTAGTTGACCCGCCATTTCACTCAATACGGCGGTTGCAATGACTTGTCTCTATACGTAAAACACGCGTCCTATAAGTAAACTAAACTCTATGATATCACTCAGTCATTTGTTTCTAAGCGAGCACCATATACATATGTCTCTAAAAACAGTAACTTATCATCTGAAAATGTGACACAATATTCATGACTTTAAATATAATCGAATACCTATGTATAAAGAGTGTGTCCAGTATAAAATAAAGCTATATATATATATATATATATATATATATATAATATATATATATATATATATATATATATATATATATATATATATATATATATATATATATATATAAAGTTTTTTCTTTTCTTTTCCACAATTTTTTATTTACTTTGTGATTGAATAAAAGATTTACAATCAAGGGAAAATATTATAATATATATACATACTAGTTAGTATATATATATATATATTTGGAAATTCATGCTATCTCCTTCCCCTATTTATATTTCATCAGCTATTCCTCTGAGATTTCAGCCATTCATTATCAAACTTCTCCCTTCTCCTCAACAAATAAAACTAAGAAGCAAATCATAACATAAATCCAATTTCCCACTATTTAGATAAAAAAGAGAGATGGAATATGGGAGCAAATTTGAGGAAATCTGATTATTATTATTGTTCTTATTATTGATAAAACCCGCGCTTCATGATTCTAATAAGAACTCAAAACCTTCTCTTTTATGTATAATATTTACATACAATGTATTCTCTGACAGTCTTATTCGTTGAAGGGGAAAATGTTCTGTCTCTCTATCTCTCTCCATCGTGTCTCAAGGGATTCAAAACTTTTTTATAAAATCTTCTTCTTTATTTTATTTTCCTTTGTGAAACAAACAAGGAGCATCATCATATATAAATCTGGGTCAAAGACACACAAGCAACATATTTCACAATTCCATTCACTGTGGTAAAATAAAAAATATATATAAATAGAAAAAGTAATAAAAATATGTCAAATGCCTTAAGGAGTCTCATTTATTTAAAAAATAAACTATATTTATCAAAAAATAAATGGATGGATATTTTTTAGACTTCTTCCTATTTCCTTTTCTCTATTGCTTCAATCTATAACTACATAGTTCCCATTATTTTGATCAATTTTGAAAGGAGTATCATTTTCCTCTCTTTTCTTTCTTCTCTATGTTTTTATTGGCAAATATTTTATTCTATTAACATATTTTTCTTCAAAGGGGAAAAAATTATATTGTTTTTGGTTTAAAGCATCATAAAGTATCTTAAGTGCTACATATATGAAATGCAAGATATAGGAGGTCAAAAGTACTTGTGCTTATAAACTTACCAACGTTTTCTTAACATAGATGTATAAATATTAATGCTTGTGCATATTCCATGTGCATTGAAATAAACTTTATAATAATATTCTGGTTTTTAATTTATAAGTTATCTGACAGTTTTATAATTGCTTAGGATTAAATTTTGCCTATAGGTACTTATTTTTAACAATAAAATATATTAAAGTAAACACCATCTCATCATAAAAATATTACGAATTTAATTAAAACAAATCTCTCTTGCATGAACTAGTTTTTCTTTAAAAATAACTTTTACCGCCTGTAATGATTTCTTCTTCATGTAACGAGTTTTCACTCGAGTAGGCAATAAACACTCTTACTCGAAGGCTTATGGTACATAATTTTTATGCTCAATAAATATTACTCAATTATTAAACATCGACTTTTACTTGAAACACCTCACTAGTTAATATAATAAAAGGATGAGTCCCTCCAAGGTTGTATAATTAGGTCTGGGCAATCAAAAACAAACTTGTAATCTAGCAGTATAACTACTCAATGACGTCACTGGAGAACAAATATATATATATATATTTATTATTTTATTAATTTTTTTATACACACAACATATATATATATATATATATTTATAGATATATAGAGAGATATTGATATATATATATAGATAGGCTATAATCGCTCTCCAGTGACGTCATTGAATAGTTACACTGCTACATGTTTGTTATTGTATTGCCCAGACCTTTTTATACAGAACTTGATTCCCTCCCCCCCCCCCTCGTAGGAGCATCAAGAAGCAGATTATTGAGTCGGAATATATTTAAGTCTATTTATGAAGGAAACTAGGTTTTTTAAAATCAAATTACGCTATTAGTGGCAAAAAAATCAATTGCTATGTATATATTTTCCCATTTGATCATTTTCGTGATCTCAATATCGGTTTATTCGTATGACTATTATATTGGCATGTCTTAAAATGATGAACACTACAGCCGTAAATGAAGTGACGAGCATTACGTTGTTCATATTAAAGTATCTTGAAATATAGGGTATGCCATGTAGAAAAAAAAGCTGTCTTTTTGCTGTCCGCAGTTCTTAATGACATCACATCGACAAGCAGGAAGAATAACAGGTTATAAAATATATTTTACTCCAAGAGATTTGAATGATGTAAAAAATAATAAGATTACGACGTTTTAATCCATGAAAACATGATATAAACAAACCTTATATGCTACAAACCTTGGTTCATACTGCTTTTTTAATATTCCATCTTCTCCTTATCTTTCAAACAATCATGTAAGAGAACGTCGTCCCAGATATCCTCACACATTCTTGTAATATACGTCTTGCAAAAGAAATACTTGATGATACTTTAAAAATATAACAAATCTGATAAAAAATTCTAAAAATGCTTGTCAAACTCTATATCGAAAATAATTCAATAATGGAAGTAAACAAGGGTATATGAGTCCTACAATATTCAGGGATAAACAAATACAAAAAAAAACCCAGATGTTCGCAATCACTGTCATATTTACTTTAGTCATTAATGTTATTAGGGTTACCCAAACATGGATATCAAAATATAAGGAGATATACATATGGAATACCGCATGGGGGTGTTTTCCACGTACCGAAGAGGTTAGTGGAGGTTAAATAGAGCTTACATAACCTCATATTATTAAATATATAAGACCAGTGAGCAACTTTAATGCTTTAATGTTTATTCACGCAATGGATATAAATATAGAGTGCTTATACATTACAACCTGAGAGATTATCGACAGCTGAAAGAAAGAAAAAGCATACAATAGACAACTATCACAGTACTATCATTGTAATCTTCAACGTTAATTTGTTATATTAATTATAATCTCACTAATTACAATATATATAGGTTGTGTCTTACTCTAGTTTTCGTGATATGACGTCGATGGACTCTATCTTTTTTATTTATGGATGCTGTTTCAAAATTAAACAAAGAATGTTTATTCAATGAATACGGGCTTAAAGACAAATTTTGTGCTTCAGTACTAATGGGATACAAAGATGGACGAGGGTAATTGTGAGATGAAGGACTCTTAACTTTTAATAACTTATTCCTGACCTTTAACTTGTAGTATTTATATGCCTAATAAAAAATCTAATCACAACATCAAGATGATCAATGAATAAAAAAGTTATAATTATTTTCGTTTTTTATTAGCATGCGAACATCATGTAAATAGATTTATATAATGATATGGATCATAGGATTTTTTAGGGATATTCAAAATACTTCAAAACATATAATATATAAGATGGAAAATATATGTGGAGGTATCATTTTATTGATATATCGGGAATGGAATATTATTTGTTACTGGGGTATGCATAAATTATTAATTTTTCAAAATTTAGTGATAAGTTTTCAATCATTGATTTCCAAATTGTATGAGACATGTAAGTGCACTTCGAATCCTCGTTTCTTCAATGTCTATTTTCATTTTGCCTTAATGATTCAGTTGTACAATACCATAACATTTGATAATTGCGATTATAAGAAAATACATTATTTGAGTAAAACGAGTAATCGAATTTATGAACACAAAGTGATTGAAGTGCCCAATTATGATTAAATCCTTTGTTTTTTAAAGACTGCAGTACACATTTAAGTGGAATTGGGAATATATCTAATTCATTCTCTCAGCTGTCGATCATCTCTCCCATGATAGTGTATAAACATCTATATTTATATCTTTATGGTTCCAATCCACAGGATGTAAACTCAGTCGAACCAGTTAAGCAAAATCGGCGGTGTTTTTTTAAAATCTTCCTCCCAATGACGTCATGTATTGATTCATAATAAAAATATACAAACAACCACTATATTGTTGCTTATTGAGATTACTCACTTTTTCTGTAACTTAAGACTTGGCATTAAGCTTAGACAAGTTTAAATACAAACTAATAATATCAATAACTGGATTCCTTTCGTTCTATTCATTGTTAATTGACTTAAAAGTAAAATTTCATTGCTTTTTTCGTAAGAAATTATCCAAGAGGACTCCAAACATTTCTTCTATGGATATTTTGTGCTTTACTTTTATTCAGTCTATTGTGCAAACCGTATAGGCCAGTAAGATGAATATGTATTAATAATAATAAGTCAGTTGTCGTCAAGACCTTGCAGAATGATGTTGCAATGCTATTGCACAATGAAGAACGATATTTATCAAAAGGCACAAGGAATAAAACATAGTGGGAAAATAAAAGATAACTCAGATTAATCAGTCACCATTACTTTGGTCTAGGAATTATTTCATATTGGATGTCAAGTTATTCGATAATAATAATCCCAAAAAAAATGCTTCAGACATTTCTAAAAAACACACTAAACACATAAATAAGTTAAGCTTCTTCCTATATATATATATATATATATATATATATATATATAGATATATATCATATAATAATAATAACTATTATTCCTGTTTTATTAAACGCAATAAACATAGATTCACAATAGGAAGTAGGTTGGTAGGTATAAGGAAAAAATCAAGTAAAAACGAATGTTCTCCTTTATTGCTTTAAATTACCTCCACAAATGAGATTTATTACAATTGACTAACTCTTTCCCTGAGGATGGGCACTATTTTACAGCACATGAAAGAAAATAATAATAAAAATAATATTGCTCTACTTAAGATACCTTATCAAACGCTTTCAAAGAAATAGGTAGACTTGTATGTATACCTATCCCAAGAAATTACAATTATATACAAAAACCTTATTCTATGCCTCATTTGCCCATATTCTCAAGAAAGTATTCCTTCCATTCGCGTATTTAGTATTTATATAGAAACATCGCTCTGGACCCAGTTTGGATCATTAATGAAGTTGAGCAGAAGACTTTGCTCGTGACGGTCTGAAACATGCTCGTTCAGAAAATGACTATTTTTGTTTTAACAACAGACTTTTTTTTCTTGAAGGGAGGGTTCTTTATTATTACTCGTATTTTCAACGATGTAAGATTAGTTTTAAAAGGTATTGCATCGCGATGTAATAAGTGTCTACTCCTTGAACAAGATTATTATTTTTTGTTTGTCAATGATTAGTACACAAACGACCTTTTTTTCTCCATTTCGTTTTCAAATTATTAAGCTGGATATAAACTTTAAGGCGCGCGTTAGTTCAGTGAATATTCTAGATTTGAGGTCACAGGTTCGACATTACATGATTAACATGACTGATAATATCAATAACGGCGAAATATGATTTTTTTATTCCGGTACACCAATATTCATTTATAAATTGTATCAGTAATTGCAACCACATATAAATTGATAGAGTCCATTAGGTTTAGTGGAGGCGTGTTCAACTCTCACTGTTGAGGGCTCGACTCTCGAGAGGGAAGAATCAACCGTTATGAAAATATCCTAAGTCTGATTGACTAACTATAATGCTTATTAATATCCACTCGGATGCAATTCCATTGAACAAAAACTGAAAATGTTCCTTCTCATATCTTTTCCACTATTTTCAAAAACGGTTACAAAGCTTATGTTGTAATTAGCCACAAAATCCGAAATGGCTAAGAGATTATTTATTATAGCACTTTATTTGCTTAACTGTTTTAAACTTTCTCAGGATTTTGAACCATCGATTATCCGTTAATGATGAAGCATAAAAAGGTTTTAACTCATAGCTTTTTAACTATTTAAAATGAATATGAGATATTGGTAATTTTGTCAGAATTTTATAATTAACGCGATATAGACTGCTGCCCATCAATTTGTTCCTGTACATAGGATATAAAAATTGTTTTAATTAAACGTCTGTAAATATTTTTTTACAGCCATGTATTTTTTTATGATAACATCATTTTAATTTTATGATGCAATATAAATTTCAATTGTATATATAGGAATATATAGTTAATGATCCTAGCAATTCCTTATCAGAACTGTTCATAAGAATAGCTGGCTCTGGTACCTGAACCGCATTCACTGTGATATTCGAACATTCCTCTATCAGGTTTTTTTTGTGTAATAACAGAATTATATCAATTACAAACGTAGTCCAAGTGATATGATATCTCTGTAAAAATATATATTTTTATCATGCACCCCACAATAAATTACGGTTGGATTTCTTAGTGGACTATAACTTGTAAGCATTGTTATTCAATTATAAAATATAAATAGGGAGCTCGATAGCCGTGCGTGCTAAGGCGTGTTCAACTCTCAATGTTGAGGGCGCAGGTTCGAATCCCGAGAGGGGATGGTCAGTTTTGGTCTACCTCATTGATAAGATCCTAGGTTCGATAGACTAATTATAATGCTATAATGCTTATTTATATCCACACGGATGCAATTCTATCGAACCATTTAGGCAAAAAAAAAAAAAATATATATATATATATAAAACTATATATCTTTATTAAAACAATATTTTTTATGTACATAGAGATAGGAAAGCCATAGAAATGAAAATGAAGAAACGAAGTGTAGTGGAGAAGCCATAATTCCATTATTAAGTGAGTGGCATTTCTAGGTCGTTCAGTTGCTTGCACGCTCAATGACATTCTAAATTTATGGACATCATACGAATCTTCGATAGTCACCAAGATAAGTCTGAACTCTAAGTGTTTTTCTTCTTTATTTGAAATATCAATGAAATATTTAAAAAGGTATGTACGTAATATTTGTTTCTTTTATTTCAAAATAGCATATTGTTGGACTCTGATATTATATCTTCAAGTCGCCATTTGTTAGGCCAACAAAGACTACTTGAAACGTTAAGTCAGATACACATTACTCCGTAAAGTAGTTGATTCCTTTAGACCAGGGGTCGGCAACCCATAATGTTGAAAGAGCCATAATGGACCAAAATATTAATAATAAATGTGTCTGGAGCCGCAAAAAAATAATTCCTTGCATTCCCTTCATACGGGTTCTCAAGTTTTGAAGTGAGTGCAGAGTGAGATTGATTTTACCAGTGCGGCAGCAGGGATTTGGTTGACGCAAGGATGGATTTCTGACAAATGACGCATAAATTTATTCAAACAAAAATATTCATTGACTTCAGGTTTAACCTTGTGAAAATTTTACTATGTTTCTATATTGTTTATTGTATGTGTTTGTGGCTTGCTTTGAGTCCATTAGGTTTCTTTTAAAAACAATATTAATAATGGACGAACAAACGAAAGTAATTTTGTTTGTTGGTGTTCGTCCGTTCAATATAAATAATTTTAAAAAGAAAACTTTAAAAGATACTTTTTGTGCGAAAAGTGTGGACGTTTTTTTAGAAATTCGATCAATATTTAATATGTCTCTCCAGAAAATAGTGAAGATGTTTTTTATTAAAGGAGTTAAATCAATGTATTTTATGTCACTCCAGTCACTCCATTATGGTCTTACATATTTTCATCTTTAACATTTTGGAAAAGCTCGAGGGAGCCACTAGGGTAGCTTTAAAGAGCTGCATACGGCTCTAGAGCCCTGTGTTGCCGACCCCTGCTTTAGACGGTGGTATCGATTGTATGTCTTGCATTTCTTCTACGACATTAAAATACAACTTGAAAGATATTTTAAAGTCAATCTTATTTCATGAAACTTCTACTGTGCAATAGATCACACATGATTGATAGAAAGTTACGTTGGACTTTAATGATATTGTCAACCATCCTTTGTGCAATTGATTCACACATTTTAAACTTAGTCCTGGGTTTTTGTTATAGAACAGAATTCTAAGGAAAATAATTTTACCATTTGTAAATAATACGTATTATCCTACCAACAGAAATAACTTGAATGTTCGTCTTAAGGACACTTATACTTAATGTGGATTTCCCTTTAATAACAATCATCCAGTGAGTAAGAATCCTTCAGAGGTTTTCCTTTATTTCAACATAGTATTCAAAATACTCGTTGGCGATTTAAAAATAATGATCTGTTCTCAATGTTTGGATTTACAAGATTAATAAGTAATTACTTAGACGTTGTAGGTAATTGAAAAGCCAAAACCGGTTGATCCCCGTCTGAATTTCAAAGTGACGAATGTGGGATAGTAATATAATTAATTGTTAAACATGACGTCATGGAAGTTCTTGGAGAAATAATTACAAAACATAATTAATTAGAGTTGGAAAATCAATTTTCTTTTTCTGTTGATGCCTATTTGGTTCGATGAAAGTGAATCCGTGTGAAAATTATAGCGTTCAAATTAGAGTATCAAATCTTGGATTTTTATATGTCTTTTAGTCAGAGTGGCGATCCAATTATCACAGATATGACGAAGCAAAATAACATTAATTCCTACTTTTTTGTGTGAGGTATCGATTCGAAAAAATTAATATGAATAAATAATATTGAATCTATTTGAAAAATTTGTAAATGAGAGTGATGAAGACACTTTGAGTGCTTTAGGATGATATTCTTAGCTCTGGTTCGATGCTTACATCCCAGATAGCCACGAGTGAAATGATGTTGTATTTCTAAATACCAACTGTAATTTAACTTTTATTCAAGCTCTTTACAGTCATTACGTTATAAACGAATGTTCTACCAATAGAGCTATATATTGATTACAAACATATTTTCTAATTGTAATAATGTATGCCCTTCAAAAAGTGAAGGGAAGCAATGGATGAAGAATCTTACTTAATATGAAATAACATTTCAAAACAGTTTATTTGATTATGGATTCTTGCCTCCTTTTGAAAAATGGAAGATATGAAATTTGAGTGGGATTTACTTGTCAGGGGTTCTTTTGAAATTTATTATTAATGTTCTGAAGGTTACCAGAACATTTGGTGATTTGGAGGTTCATTTTGCGCAAGAGTAAATTTTAAAATAGTTAGTTATTTGCTTGCTGCCATAATTTTCTCGTATGTTTTGAGGATATACAGACTTAGAATCTTAGTAAACTTAACATTTTATGTTTTACTTTATAAATATTGAAACTACTAAAATATTCATCTATGATTGTCAAATCAAATACCTTTTTTATATTTATATTTATTTTTTTGAATATCTGTTTTTTTGTAATATCTTTAAAATATTCATTAGCACATTTTTTAAAAAGTATTTTATTAAATAATGTACTTAGAAATATATAATATCATATATCAAATAAAATCCTTACCTAAAAAAAACAAAGATGTCGGATAAAAACTGATAAAGTACCATCATCAAGTTGAATGATTGAATTAAGCAAAATGATACAACATTTAAATCAAATAAGAATGACGTATAACGATATATATTATTCAAACAATAAAACCCTTTGTTCATTTTTTTTTGCCTATATGGTTCGATAGAATTGCATCCGATAGGATATAAATAAGCATTATAGCATTATAATTAGTCTATCGAACCTAGGATCTTATCAATGAGGTAGACCAAATATGACCACCCCTCTCGGGAGTATTCGAACCTGCGCCCCCAACATTGAGAGTTGAACACGCCTTAACACGCACGGCTATCGAGCTCCCTTTTGTTCATTTATATTTCACAGAAATATCACTAATTAACACGGCATAGGACCCACTTGATTTCCAACGCAATACATATTCAAGTAGTGTCTTACTTTGACTTCTCCAACAATAATATTATCTTTATGAACAGAATTGAAGTTGTCTATTTTGACATAAAAACGGCACCTTGCAAAGTATATAACTACCATTTTTTCTAGTAGAAAAAAGTCGGATATATCTGCTTTAATTTGAACGCAAAACATCCAAACCCTTTGTTATTCATTCATAATGCAGCTATATATAATATATATATATATATATATATATATATATATATCTATATATATATATATATATATACAGAGAGGTACAGCAAAAATTAGAAAATGACAAAGGCCAATTTGAAGGCTAAAATAGTTTATTTTAGAGCCATTTTAATGGTAAATTCCTGAAACAAAATATGTTAAGGATACAGTAAGTTACAATTTTTATTCAATGTGTCCTCCATTATTCCTGATGATGGCTTCAATACGTGGACGAACGGAGGCACAGCTGGTCTTGATGAAGTCCTCCGACATGTTGTCCCACTCCTTGGTGAAGGTGGCCTTCAGGGCCTCGACACTGGTGTGTGAGGTTTTGTTGGTCTTGCCTCCAGGAGCCCCAGACAGCAAAGTCTAGAGGGTTCACATCCGGCGATGAGGAGGGCCAGAAGTCCGCCGGCCAGAAGGAGGCCATGTTCCCCTTGCAGAACTCCTGAGCCTTCTTGAACGTGTGAGCCGGGGCTCCGTCCTGGGTGAACACATAATTGTTCATTGGGAATGTGCTCTTTAGCTATGGCAAGACCTTGTACCTAAGGACCTTGTAGTAGACATCAGAGTTGACCTTCTCATTGGGCCTGAAGAAGTGTGGGGGCATCTTGTTGCCGTCGGAGGCCACGATACCCAGGACCATGACTTGGGCTGGATGTTTGGTCCTGTAATACCCCTCCACCTGACCTCTTGTTTCTGCCAAGAATCGATCAGCACTGCGTCCACTGTCAAGATCTTCTTGTCGGAGTAGATCTTGACCGTGTCGCCGTTGTGCTTGAAGAAGTTGAGGACTTTTTTGGCTCTCTCTAACCTTCTGGCCTTCATAGTGGCCGCCAACAGATGCCTTGGTGTCCTGACGAAGCTCTTGAGGCCCAAGACCTCGTGGACGGCCCTGGTGACGGTGATGAGAGCAACGTTTCTCTCGGCGGCCATCTTCCTCATGGACTTGGTGGGGTCCTTCTTGATGTTCTCCTGCAGGAGGTTCAGGAACTCACCACTTCGTTTTTTGTTGTGTCCCCCAGTCCCAGGCTTCTTGAGATCGAATCCATGCCCTCCATGGCCTTCCTGATGTTGTAGACCGTGGCCAAGGATACCTTGATCTGGGTCGTGATCACCTTCGGGTCGACTTGGGCGCAGAGGAGATCAATCGCCCTTTGCCTTTTCATCTCTTGCTCAGACATTTTTGGTTATACAAAAACACAACAGATACCAGTTTGTAGGATTTTGTTTACTCTTTCGAATGGCACCAAGCTCAAGATCATACAACAAATAACAATGAAGCTAGGGCCTTAAATTCCAATTCATTCTATATATTTTGCTATACCACTATTATATATATATATATATATATATATATATCAGAAAACGACCGGGATATTTTTTTCGGCAGGGACTTAAATTTTTCCAAGCGGGGGCCGGGACTTTAATGTATTCGTTCCTTCGTCATTCTGAAAGTGAAGTCGTTTTGTAGATATTTTTTTATTTATCAAAAAGTACAACACTACTTTTTGTTTTTTTAATATTAAAAAAAATCTTTTATAAAAATGCCCGGTTATTTTTAGACACTGAGCGGGACGTCAAAAAATAGTCGGGAACTGGGCCGGGTACCCGGTCGTTTCCCGATATATATATATATATATATATATATATATATATATAAATATATATATATATATATTACTGACTTTGCTGTACCATTTAAGAAATATCTTAACGTTTATCATTTTAATGGATAAGTAATAATAATAAAACATTGTTTTATTCCCTATACGACTTGTCCTTACGAAAAATGTGCCGCGTCATTCCCAGTGTATTACATAATAGATATTCTTAAAAGGGCTAACCAACAATGCCTTACATAATCCTCTAAAAACACCATCCCCTTTTGTTGATATCAGAGATAAGGGGATGATGAACAAGGTATAGGCAATGGTTCATTCGAAACCATGACTTTTTATGTCCCCTTAGGTATGTCTTATACGAAAAATGATAAATGTTTATTGAACGATTATACAGTTATATAAAGCTAAGGTATAAGCTGAGACCAAGGGTATTGTTTCTGTGAATCAAGACCGTTACTTGAAGGTCATTCAAATGTTATATTTTAAAATATAAGTGTTTAAAGTAGCTTGAAGAACAATGTATATATATATATATATATATATATATATATATATATTATGATGATTTCATAGAGGTGCATTATATATATAAAAGGTCAACTTCGCCTAATCGATTCTCTCGGACTGTGCAAAAACAATCGACTTAGGCGAATTCGAGTTAAAAATTACACAGTGTAATGCACAGTGTGAACGGCAGGCGCAGTGCATGCGGGCTGTTTTTGGAAAGTGAGCACCCTCTTCGACTTATGCAAAGTTATTTTCTTGTTTATGTATGTGTTACTGTCAAAATATCTGTTCGACTTAGGCGAAATATCGACTTACAAAAGTTGACTTGTACGATTTTATTATACACATGTCAATGGAGAAAAAATGGGACTTTCGATTATATTCGAGTTAGGCGACTTTTCGACTTATGCAATTTCGACTTAGGCGAAGTTGACTGTATATATATATATATATATAATTAGTAATATTTAATCATTAAATAAAAAGATATAATGCCTATAAATAAAAACATCAACAATAGGGAACAATCAAGTAAAAAACATGCATAATACAAAATTATATTTAATATTACATTTCAAATAAACTTTTTGAAGAAAAATCCCTTCGATTTTATTTTACAAACAATTATTGTCTATTTACAATAAAACAGCAATGCTTCCTCATGGTCGATTTGATAAGTTTGAAGCGTTAGAGGGAATAGCAGCTCATCCACTGGTTAATTTTGGGAATTTTTTTATTTACACAGCGGAATAATGAACTCCCTTCAACATCATGATATGTCTTAGATCTTCAATTGTTATGTATGAACTATCAGTTATTTTCTTTGCTTATAATGATCTCATGTTGAGCATTGAAGATTCGATACCAATGGGATCAGAATTTTCATTTCCTTCAAAAAGTTTCAAACAAAATTGAAGATTGGATGTAGCTGACATCTTCTTTTTCTTATAAAAATATTTGAACCAAATATTTAATAGTTTTTAATATATTTAGGACCATCGACGAACGCATGTACTGTATTACATAAACTATTTTTTAAATCAAGGTATAGGTATATGGCAAATTTCAATTTTTTATACACAAAAACAGAACTATTTATTTAAAAAAACTGCATGAATAAATATTATTATTTCGGATTCATTTATTAATATTTAAAAAAATCTTTGAAGACATTCATTTCAACTCTTTCAAGTACACAAATGTTTTTTGATTAACATAGAACTATTCCGTACATTATTATGCTTTTACAAATCTTTTTGAAAATTCTGGTGTGGATTTGTTAGCAAAATAATATAATATAAATACATTCTATATTTGACCAATTCCATAAGAAATTTTTGACTTTTTAGTTTGTGTATTTTGTTTACCGAAAATCAAACATAACTTTGTAGCTCAACATACATCATATTGCTAACCATTTTATAGAGTATTGTTTTATGTATATATATTATTTTTTCTAATATTATTTATCATTTTCCCTATTTGCAAAAATATAAAATAAAACGCCTCTAACTGTTTTTACCTTTATGTAAACATGTGACCCTTTTATTTCATTTAATTCTGTTTGTTCAGCATTGGTGCTAAATTTTTAAGCTAAATTTATATTTTTATAGTTTTTACTATGCATTATCATCGGTTTTTATATATAATTTTATTTATGTATATTTTCTGCACTCTGAATAATATTAAAAACTCTGTCGTGCTTTCTTTATATTTTACAATCATTTTGCTCATGACACAGTGAGAGTCGAATGGGTTCCGAAATTGTGATTATAATGAAAACTTTGATATTTTTAATTACTTCATCTATCCTTTAAAGAATATGTTGGTTTAATTTCGAAAAACCTAAAGTGGCCAATTCTTTACATGTTCATTCACGAACTTGAGCTTATATTTTAAGTAGAATAATATAAATCGCTTGAAAGCTATACAAATTGGGACTACCTCATATATACCAGGTAAGTCACTGAACTTTCAAAAAATGATTATTTTAGCGTTCACATTGTTGAATTCTGGGTGTCTGGAAAGGAGGTATTATTTATTTAGAAATGTATTTATACATAATGGGGAAGATAACGTTTATAATATGATATATTTTTGGCTTGGTTGACAATGATATAAATACGGAGAAAATATTCAAGAACTTAAATGCAACCTTTTAAATCCTCTTGATGTCTTTGGGGGAGATTTTGGAGATGAATATCAAAAAGAGATTATATGCTATGTGAAATCCACCACCGAGTTTGAGAGAAGAGATTCAGTTTATTGGGTAAGGCCCATCTAATAGGTGCAGCCAATTTTATACTAAAGAATTGAGGCATAATCGCTGCTGATGCCTAATCTATATAGAAAAAAATCCTTTAAGCATTTTAACGAATTATCAAAACCCAAAAATGTGTTAGTAGAAACTAGTAAATAAGCTCATTATTATTTAAATAATTAATTTATTTTGCCTATGATTCTGTAGAACTACATCCGACAGGATATAGATAGGCATTATAGCATAAAATGAGTCACTCGAACCTAGGATCTTATCAATGGAGTAGACCAAAAATGACCATCCCCTCTCGGGATTCGCACCTGAGCCCCCATCATGGAGAGTGAACACGCTCTAATTAATGTGCTACTTAGCACCATGATGCGCTTAGCAATTATTGAGTGATCAAACAATTTATTAATACAGTAAAAATGGGTGAGAAAAGGAAGTATATTCAATTAATCATAAAAAATATTTTATATAATGACTTTTTATTTGACAGTTTTTAAAATTGTTTTGGTAGACCATTTTTGAGAAGATTAGACCTTAGCCTCTGATTGCACTTTTGACTTGCAAATCCTTAAATAAGATTTTAAAGATTTTTTCTTATCTTATTTCTAAAAATAAATTTTATAACAAAGTATCCAACACATTACCGCCAAGTGTGTGATAGTGTATTACAACACTTGTTAATTGTCTGTTGTTAATCGATCCTATCTGCGCGGAGGCTTTGAAACATATGTCGCCTTCTAGAAAATGTGTGTTTGTATATCAGATATATAGTCCTTTATTGTTGGAGCAAGTTTCATTATGATATATCTACCGATAGTAAGGCATCAATTTTTTTGGAAGTTTAGTATGAGATGATATAATATACCAGGTCCTTCAAAATTATGTGAACGATGCAAATACGTTATTTTTTTCATTATAAAACTTCAATGAAAAAAAAATGCCAATATTGTGTTATAGAAATTTCACTGGATTCACTTTTGCAGCGATCTACGACTTTTAACCAGTTTATGGCATTGATGCAACTAGTACCTACGGTTTCTTTAGAATCTCGACCTATGCATCCCCAGTCGTGGTCATGAGCTGGTATCTTTCGCCTTTTGGAATGCTTTGGGCCTTCTTTTCCAATGTATTCTACATATTTTTTTCCTCGAAGGTTGCAAAATAAGTAAAATGAATAAATGAGTGAGAAATGACTTTTATTTGATGAAAAAATATATATACATTATAGATTAAAGTAATATCCTTTGCAGTATTTTTTTTAAAATAATTCTTAAATATATTTTTTATGTGCATGAAATATGAACAATATTTTTTTAATAATTATTCTATGAAAACAATATTTACACCATATGTTTACATACAATTTCTGTCTAAATTAGTAAACAAAATTCAAAAACAATTTAGAATTTAAGACCTTAAATTCCTATATCATTTATAATTTATTTTACATAATACTCAGATTTATAAATTTATTTATGTTTGTATTAATTTGTATGCATATAAGATATTTTAATATATAATCAAAAATTAAAATAAATCCTAGAACAACCTTGAAATATAAGAACTTAATTTATTAATTGCTTATTTGGTTCTATGAAATTACAGTTACAAACGTGTGGATAAAAATAACCATTATAACATTAATTGTAGTTTATCGAACCTTTTTTTCCACCGATAATAAAATAATACACAAGCACAAATAAGTAAATATATATATTATGATGTTAATGCCTAAAAAACATAATTAAACATTTTAGCTTAAGAATTAAACATCACACATGAACAATAACTAAAACACAATTATATAAAACAGTTTGCCATCATAAAACATAAATTTTTGTAAAAGTTTTTTGATTAATTTTCCATATGGGAGGGATGAGGAGAAATAACGAATTTCGTCGGCTGCCAAACTCCACTTACAATTGATGACACAGGGGGGTTCTTGAGGTCCAACGCCGTGTATCTAGCCGCTGCTAGGATGATTGTCCTTACCTCCCACGGACTGATAGGAGAGTGAGATGCTAACCTCATAGCTTTGGCATTTAAAAGAACATTATTAATTGCTCTAGATTTTGCAGAGGACGATCTGCCAAGAACGAACAGGATGCTCTAAACACTTTGCTTTTAATGCTGCTAATTGAACTAACAATTCAACTTTGGCATTTCTCCCAATCACGATTTTGGACTTTAAATAATCTACTAGTCTGGACTGTTTACTTAGAAAACCCCCAACCATGCATTACTCTCCAACTTATTCTTTCCATGCATTGATAAACATAAAAGTGAAATTCTTTCAGATACACATATTTTATAAGAAAACTCCGTAAGCTCTGAGCTACTCTACTTTATATTATCTATAGAGACTTCTCTTATAATTATAATAACAATATAGTATTCAACACTTTTAAAAAGAGGACGCCTATTATTATATTCCATATATATATGCGCTTGCTCCGTAAAAGAAACTCTTTCCTTGTAAAGAAACTTTAAAAATATTAACAATATACTCTTCTTACTCTAAAAAGAAACATTTATAAAGAAACACATATTAACACAATTTAAAACATTTAAAACATTTCACAGCCTTCTTATAAAGAAGAGTTTTCCTTTTTTCCTTCCATAATCATAGACCTTAAAATCCTTATAATCAACTCTTTACACCTCCTAATAATAAGAATAACTAGTATAACATTCCTTTTGAGGAAGAAAGATACCGACCACTGTTATACATATCTTTCTTCTTCTTTCAGAAACCATATTTGAAGCCTGGATGAATGTAATGTATATATTTATTCTATTGAATGCTCTAAATGGTAATCTTCAATGAGGAAAGGGAAATTAGTAACGGAGAGGGAAGAATACGATTCCTAAATTAGACTAATGCTCATTTTATTAAGAGTTAATAAAACTCTTTCTTTAAATAGAAAATGCTTCTATTGGCGCCAAAAAAAGACAAAGATTATTCATTTTCATGTGAAAAATTTCCTTTCTAAAAAATTACGTCATCACTTTTTCAGAATGGCAATAAATATTCCCTTCTAAAAAACGTGGTCAATTTTCAGAATGACGAACGACAAACGAACGATGAACGACGAATGATTCAGTTTAAAAATAACGTTGAATGACGATATATCTATATCTATCTCTCTTTCTCTCTCTCTCTCTTTATATATATATATATATTACATTGTTCATGTAAAACTTCCAACAAATACAGCCTTCAATAATATTAAAATGAATTCATTTGCTAAATTGTTCGGCGGAACTTATTTGAAGGGTTTGGCCATTCATTATTATACGTAGATGGATATAAAAGTTTTGAAAATAAGTCAGCCTCGATGAAGCGTTTTACAAACTAACGGAATCTGCTAAACTATGTTCCTATGGTGATTAGAGCTTCTTTACTTATTTTAGTGGAATGATCTGGCCCTGAGCAAACATATTTTTAACAATTTTTTTACTCGATTTTAGTTTAATGTTTAAGAAAACCTTCAAATTTATTGTTATAGTGACTAAGCTAATTAGAAATGCATTAAGTACGTTCAATTTTTTTTGTACAACAGTGCATTATTTATATAGCCAAATTTATGCATTGAAAATGATCATTAATTTTCATCATATATATGTAGGAATGAGTATAATTTTATTTTCAATTCAATTTTCCTTAATTGGCTTAAGTAATAACTATTTATCTCTCTTATCCTTGATTTTTTGAGTGAATAATTTGTTTAATAGAAAATGGCTGTAGTAGAAAAATGCATCTGGGCTCCAAATGTGTGGAGATGATTGTATTATACAATGTATGGTGTATAATTTTGAAGTCCTGCCTAGCAACAAAAACGCTTCTAAAAATTAATTGGTTGAGGTTATTTTTAATATGGTAAAGGAACACATAATTTCATTTCACCATTGGATGAATATTTATATCTATATGGATCGATAGAATGAAGGCATTCGTGTGAATATAAATAAGCATTGTAGCGTATAAATTAGGTTACTTCACCTAGTTTCTTATCCAAGAGGTTGACCAAAATGAGCTTCCCCTCTCGGGATTCGAACTTGGTCCACCAGCATTGAAAAACGCCTTAACGCACACGGCTATTAACTTCTATTAACCAATCACGACGAACAAAAAGGTATTTTATCCTTTAGTATTTTTTAAACAATTATAATCATTAAAAACAATGGTAGGCTTAGTTTTCTGGCAATTATATGATATCGTTAATCTAATAATAGTTAAATATGAAATTAGAAGAGAAATATATTTTAACTATAGTATATTAATGATTATTCTTAATAAATATTGCGATTTCTTTCTCATTATACTTATAAATATAGTATATATTCAAATTGCAAGGTTGTTATAAGAAAGCAGTGAAACTATATTCAACTAGAGGCATATATACACTCAGAGAGTGCAAACCTCCGGCGTCACGGGGTCCTTATGAGCCTTCCGAGGCGGATTTTTCACGACTGGGGCGGCGTAGAGGGAGGGGGAGGGTTCCTCTCGACGGAAATTCCGAGAGGAAGACGCTCCCGGCACCCGATTTCACAGCACAGTGACATCTATTGACAGAGTAGGCTAACTTGAAATATTTATTAGTATTTAGCTCATTTTGCATCTTAATTCTGCACTCAGAGATGCCATAATTAATCACTTGTTCCTTTTGGCATTTCCAACAACTCCACAAAGTTTCATCCGAATCCGTTCCGTACTTTTTGAGTTATCTTGCTGGCAAACCGACCAATCAACCAACAAACCAATGCCATGAAAACAATACCTCCTTCGGCGGAGGTAATAATAAATATCATTTATTATTACAGCGTAAAATTTGTCAAAAAATGACAAATATATACATATTAATACTTATAAAGACCTAGTATACCACGGGGAGAGCCTTACACATGTATATTTACATACAATTTCCTAAAGGAACCATTTTTAAATGTATGAGAAGAATATGAAACTCGATCTTGGGCAGAATAATGTACATATATATTATATATACATCACATTTTTTGCCTCCATAAAGACATGAAGATATGTAATATGATAGATAATTTCTCAGTGCTTGCTTATTCTGTGGCTTTTGAGGGGGAAAAAGGAAAAAAAAAATGTGAATTGTTTTTATGGTATCATTCTATAAACATGTAGATGATGATGGTATTGTACTTCTTTTTATGTACTCGGAATAGAGTCTAAAATATACCAACTGCTTGAAGGAATTACTTTCTGAAAGAGGGAACGAGGACAGAATAAATAAGATCTTGAGGGTACCTGACTCAAGTCAGACATACGTAATGTACGCTTAATATCAAATATAATTCAATACAACTTTGCACAAGGTTTTTATGGTTTGATACATGATGTTATTGCACTTCGCCTAATTATGGTTATTGTTGATGTTCGTGAAAAATGTCGTTCACCAAAAGTTATCGTTCCTTGTTCATGGTTATTATAAATTGAATCGTCCGTCGTTCATCATTCGTCATTCTGAAAAAAGTGACGTTTTTTTAGAAAAAAATTTTCCCTATGAAAAAGAAAAATCTTTGTCATTTGTTTTGGCGCCAAAAACGAACGATAATGAATTTTCCTTTTCGTTCATCGTTCGCAAACGACAAAAAATGAACGAAAAAATCAACAAGTCTGATATATAATATATATATATATATATATATATATATATCTATATATATATATTATATATATATATATATAATATATGATGGTATATATGTTTATATTGAAATAGTTCGATATTTTGGATATTCTTGCAATGTATTACAGCATACATGATATTTATTCTTAAGGATCATAATCAGTCTATTACTTTAATTATATACATTTAAGGTGTTGTATTTTGGGTTGATATTTTGAGTATTGCAAAAGAATTAATACAATAGAGAGTCTCGTGGATATTTCCAGCAGACGTGAAATTGTACTCCAATATTATATCCTTATTTCGTTCGTTATAGCTAACGTTGTTTGATAGGTAAATAGGTTTAAAAGCTTATATACATCAAGTTTTGTCGTGAAGAGTCTCCATATTTTTATGTTAGATGGTCATAAAAGTTAAATCCTACATTTGGTACTGATCAATAATCTTTTTTTTAAACAAATCTCCCCAGAAAAAGTTTCATCTCATTATTCTTTTTTCTTGTTCAAGCATCGTATTCCATCATTTCGAATCTTGGATGGAATACATTCCTGCTTCCAAAAGTATACAAAGTCTCTTTTGGGCCGATTCTGCGATCCTTTGTTTAAAAAGTCTGTGTACGTTTATAGATATGCACATACACAAAGTAATTATCATCAATAAATATCTTAAAATAATTTTAAATACGCAAAAAAAAATAAAGTTCAATAGATAAAAAAAAATCATAAATATAATGTTATATTTATTTATCTAATAAAAATATAGGATTGATATAATATATTATACCTATTGAATTCTTAAGTCTCAAAACCCCAGAGATGTCTCTGTTCGAAAGCATGGCGTTTTTCATAAATGATATACTTTATGAAAAACGCCGAACATCCGACAGAGATATCTGTGGTGTTTTATAAATTAACTCCTCTTCTTACCTTCAAAATTCTCGCTTAAAACACCCACTTGTTCTAATAGACAAAGATGGAAGGGACAATTTCCATTTCGTCTATTTAGGCCCAAATCCTCCCCCTTGTTTGTGCTATGGCAGAAGACATCCAAAAGTGTACAGTGTGTAATGAGGCTATCTCTACATTGCCTCCTACGAGCATGTCTTCCAAATTGAACACATCATCTCGACTGCCCAGGGTATCCTTTATGTCGCTAAAGCCACTAAAAATTCTTTTTCACTAGGGATTGATTGTTTGACGAGAAGGAGCATGAAGATCCTCGACAGCGTCCCAATTCTCCATCAATAGTACTAGTCCAAAGGAGCAGTTATTATTTTACAAATGAGCTTCACACCTCATTCTGTTCTGGATGCCTTTTTCCCAATTAATATTATAGTTAACTCTTTTTATTATATTTCTTAAATTCTTTGATATATTTACATATTTCAAGTTCAGTCCCAAAAACTACATTACTTTTATTAAATTTTTATGGATGTTAATGTGAATATCTTAGCAACTTGTATTGAAATATAAATGTTTTGCACACATAATTACCATTTTTTTTAAATGTAAGCAATAATTATTTGCTACATATTAACAATTAATATCTCAGTACGCCCCAAACTATTAGAATTGCCTTATATAGCTTTCAATCCATCTTGTTTTTGGACCAATTAAACTTTTTTATCATAAGGAGAATACTTTTTGCGATAAATTTATAAGTAATTCCCAATTTGGTTCCATTTACTCAAAAACTACAACATTTTGTCTCCAGGCCTGTGAGTTGATATGATTTTATTTTAAGTTGCATTTTTGGAGCAAAATAAATTGTTTTTATTACTTTGAGTTTGTTAGACCACAAGTTTTATTTAAAAAATGCCTACGTGGTTCCAAGGATTTCCATCACTTAAAATAAATATTTTGAGAAAAAAGACTTTTGAGCAAAAATATAAGAGTTTTGGAGGACTTTGTCTCTTACTTAATATGAAATTAATGAATATATACTGTCATATATATCTATTAAGTTCCCTAAATGATGACGGCCAATCCTCTATTCATGTGGTGTGCAAACTATTTACATAAAATAAATTGATTAATGCTGCCAATAACTACTTGATTTCATTCATACATATGTTGCGTAACAAGACACCACCCAGGAGACAATCACCCCCGGACTAGCACCCCCGACAATTACCCCCCGGGCATTTGCCCCCCGTTACTAATATTGTTATCTTTTAAAGTCCAATAAAAACATGTGTATCGTAAACTCCATTGGAGAAATTTCTAGTCACACTGATTTATATGTAGGGAAATTAGCTTCTACTACTCTAATTGTACAGCTGCTACGATTGCAGAGATCTATATTATGCGCCCGTTGTAAGTTGGCTAACGCTGACTTTGCGAAAGCTAAGATGTTTCGTGGACGACAGTCTATATTTTAGACGAAGACAAAAACGAAAGGAAGTCCACCTAACTATTAAAGAAATTGAATATGCAATTGTAAAAAAACGCAAAAGTCAATAAGTCAACTGTTCCTTCCGCTTAACCTTTGAATTTTATAAAAAATACCTGCACAATCTATCTCCTCTCTTACTTAGTTTTATGAAAAAGTTTTAAACCGTTGGAAACTTCCCAGATGGGAGATAGTCATAATACCTAAGAAAACTAAAGATCGGAATTTTTTAAAAATTAACGTCCTCTTATTATGCAAAATTCGATTTACAAGATATATTCAAATATTTTAGCTAATCGAAAAAGGAGTTTTAAATAAAGTTTACACGATTCTCAGTATAAATTTGTTAAAAAGCTAGCTTATGGACATAATTCCTTTTACTCTTCAAACACTTACCGAATGTGAAATCATACGTCTTTAATGGCTATTGATTTTGCCAAAGTGTTTGATTCTTTTATCACAAAATTTTATGTCCCAAACACTTACAAGAAAAGTTTCGGCGATTTTACAATATAATGGTTTGTACTTCTTGCCAATACAAGAACCTAATAGAATATGGAAGCGCAGAGCACACTTTTATAATTATAAGGTGTTCGCCAAGGAGACCCCATGGCTGGAATCCTTTTTGATATGCATTGACGGTCTGCTCCAAAGAATTCACTCTGATCCGAACATTCGTGGATTTATTTTCATCAGGAAAAGTGTTAAATGTTTGTGCTACGCAGATGACATGACGCATGACATATTCTGGTAATCCACTTCAAACCATAAGATCAATCGGCAGAACCATTAAAATTTTAAATCAATTCTCTATTATTTCAGGCTTCAAAAAAAACGTTGAAAAGACTGAATTTCTCAGCCCCTTTGGAGGCATTGTAGAAAAAGGCCTGGCCAATACTAATTCGTCTGATCATATGAAGATATTGGATTGGATCAAACAGTGCTAGGTTAAATCGTGATCTCATGATGTCAACTCTGAAGAAATCGTGTTCTTTTTTCAAACCCTCTCAACTTAAACGTGTGGGATAAAGTCAGAGCTGGAATACCTATATTGTCCCTTTGTAATTCATTCCTTCCTGTTACCCCTTTTCACCAAGGAACATCCGAAGAACTTCTAACTATGGAGACTTCTCTCTTAGGCTTACACAAAAGAAGAAATATATCCAAACATCGAATTCACACTCCACTCAGACGTGAGATTGGGAGTCTTGGACGTCCAAAATTTCTGGAAATCTTTAATTGCTTTTGGTTCGAAAGTATGGGACAACAGCATTTTATCACGCAAGCTTCCACAGTCTCAACAATAGTACCTTTAAAGCTTACTTAAAGAGATGTGGGATACAAAGAAGTATAAAACGATTGTGTCGCTGCTGGGAATAATAGATTTCACGTCCTCAGAGAAATGTTCAAATATCGACTTTTGCCCGGTTCGCTGGAGGTGGCAGGCAAGTTTTTTAAAAGACGGTCGAAAGAACTGTTTCTTTTGAAAAACACCCCGGAGACCACGGATCATCTCCTTTGAAACTGCTCTGGCTTAACAGAGACTTGCCAAGCCCTCCAATCGCACTAAAAAACCCTCTTCAAGACCAAAACTTCTGAGGAAGACTTTCTGACATTCACAAAGAATGCCATATGTGACGCCGTCATAACTAAAGTTCACAACAATTATTATAAAATGCGAACAGGTAAAAAAACGACGACCTTCTTGTAGCATCCCAATCGCCTCTTTATATTGAAAATTTTTTATTAGAGATATAATTTTTTATTGTCATTTTTGTTTTAAATTATTTTAGTGTTTTCGTATATTTTCGTTTAAAGGATGTTATTTATTGATCTTTTTCACAAGTATTTGCACAACCTCTTGTATATCGTTGGTTGATCTGTCGAAGTATATGCCCTCTGGGCCAAAGAAAAAAGGAAAAAGCCACTAATGAAGTTAACATTGTTTGCTTTTGCATAGTGCTCGAAAACTATGTTCCTAATATCGGTCATATAAAAACATATGACGATATTAGGAACAAATGTTTTAAACACCAATGCAATTTATTTCATAAAAAA
>CP045890.1:9339764-9376344 GCA_013387185.1 Caligus rogercresseyi | reverse complement strand
ATATATTATATATATAAATATTATATATATAATATATATATATATATATAACAGAGTGGCTAGGCAAAATGTCCGGTTGATAAGTTTGTTTCTTGTGCACAGAGCGTACGTAAAATTCAAAACAAGTAATCAGCTACGCTTTTGAAACAAATAGCTACAATTTATAACTATAAAAAATATCTCTCAGACCAGAAATGAGTGTTCAGCAAGCGAAAAGACAACGGATTCACGATTTGCTTGACGCACAAATAAATCAAGTCGATATTGCCCGGATCGTTGGCGTTGATATCCGTACTGTCCGTCGTATCCAGCAAGCCAAGAATGATGGTAAAGGCTTCAACAGAGCTCCTGGATCTGGTGGCCATAACAAAAAGCGGACAGACGACTTTCTCAATGAAGTTAAGGCCAAAGTTGAATCGGACCCCACCATCAGCCTAAACCGTCTCTCAAAAGAGTTCAACGTGTCCAGGCGCACAATCCAGCTGGCTGCCAAGGAAGATTTGGGCTTGCAATCATTCGTTCGGACCCACAGACAGCTATTGACAGCAGCAGCGATGGAGAAGAGGCTCGATAGGTGCAAGATCATCCTAAATTGGTTGAAAAAGAAGCCGTGTCTCATCAAAATATTTTCAGACGAAAAGATCTTCACGGTGGACCAAGTTTACAATCGCAGAAATGATCGATGGCTTGCTAAGCAACGTGAGGATGTCCAAGGAGTCTTCAGGACCAAGAATCCCCAGCAAGTGATGGTCCTTGGTGTATTCAGGTCCGACGGAAAGAAGATGCCTCCATTCTTCTTTCGGCCGGACGAGAAGATCGACACCGAGGCCTACTACAAAGTCCTGAGGTATACTGTTCTGCCATGGTTAAAAAAAAACTACCCCACCGGAAACTATGTGTGGCAGCAGGATGGTGCACCATCTCATATGGCGGCTAAGAACCAAAGTTCTGCAAGGACAATATGGCCCATTTCTGGCCGAAGAACTTCTGGCCACCGTCATCCCCGGATCTAAATCCGCTGGATTTTTTATGGTGGGGCGTAATTGAGAGCAAGACCAACCGGACCCCTCACCTCAATCTTGACTCTCTAAAGGCCACCATCATCAAGGAGTGGGACAACTACCCTGAGAAGCACATTATAAATGCCTGCAAACGCTTCCAGCCCCGCCACGAAGCCTTCGTGAAGGCCAATGGAGGCCATATTGAATAATTTAGATCCTTTTATATACTACTTAAAGCCAAATAAATTTCAGTTCCATAGAAGCAACCAATTAAAAGTTAATTAAGTTCACAAAATCAAAATATCAAACCGGACATTTTTGCCTAGCCACTCTGTATACATATATACAGGGTGCGGCAGCATACTTCCTTTTTTTAAATTGGTTGCAATCAGTGTGTAGAAGTAATATTGGGGTGGGCGTGTTTTAATTTGATAGGGCCGGTCTGGAAGTTTTCTTGGAAATACAGTCAGTCACCACCATGCGTTGGAGGAGTGAGGAGCTTGCCGTCGAAGCTAACTTTTCGAATCGTAAGTCTGTTGTTGCAACCCAGCGCGCCTTTCGAATCGTGAAATCGCATGAAAGACCTCTGCATTCACCTTAACTTACACATGCTAAAAATATATATTACAATTCCTAAGTAAATCATAACTTTTAAAGCCTTTATCAGGCATATATTTATTCTTTTGTGTTTCTTTCAAGCCTAAAATATAGTCTGAATTTATTTCAAAATGAAGTAGAGAATAATATATATATACACATAATATATAACATCTACTTCTAGTCGGTGATCTTCACAAGGGAAATAAATCCGAGGCCTTTGAGAAGTTTCTTGATGAAAAGACGTGATGAATATTTAAAGACACGAAGGAATAAAACAAATCTTTTATGCTGATAAAGTAAAAATAAAAAGTAGAATACACTTTATTCATTGCTTTTTGAATATTTGTATACATACTAGAGTTAGAAGTATATAAAAATATATATGTAAAATACTCTTTTATTTCAAGAAGGCGTCTGTACGTTCTCTTTAACTAAATATTTAAACAAGATTACATTAGATAATGAAGAAATATATGTCTATGGTAAACGTGAATTGGAATAGCTAGAACTTGGTTGCTTTTTCTCGGAAATGATGTTTTATGTTTCATTATTTTTATCATACATTTTTAAAAACCTATATATATATATATATATATATATATATATTAGGGTTGTTCTTATTTTTCAAATGTTTGAAATGTTAGCAACATTGTGGATTTTCTGTTTCTTGTGATAAAAGAAGACGACATACAAAGTTTGAACAAAATCGGTCAACATTACGAGGTCGCGCAACGAGGTCAAAGTTTTAAAAATTTAGTAAAAATATAGTTTTCCGCAAATTTCTTCAAAATGGTGGACGTTACAGACTTCAATAATAATTATCAATTTAAAGGAAATCTAATTTACTACCAGACGTATGTTTGATGTTTTTTAATAAAACAAAGTTTTCAGTAAAATCAAAGAAAAAAATGGAGTGTGTATTGTTAGCTTATTTCATAGCTTTTTTGTATCAATTAACTTCACTCGCCTGTTGAAGATGATTTGTTCGCTTCAGAGTAAAATAGTACTTTTAAGCTTAGTAAACCTTTAGATGATAAATCCAAAAATGACCTTGGTTGCATTCTATCAATTCAGAATTCAGTACAATCTGAGTTTACATCATATGATTCAGAGCCTGTATTGACCTATAAAAAATCGATTATGAAAAAATAAAATAATGTGTTTCTTAGATTTGCGTCAAGGTATCCTCTCAAAATTTTACTTTGTCTCTGACGCATACATAATCCATTATATGCGTCATTTTGTACGCGAGATAGGCTTTTTTTAATGTACATATAACTCTCTACTTATTGAATTGGCATGATTTAATGTACCAAAATATTAAAGCTGGTTAACCAAGCTTTCATTTGATATGTTTGGTGTTCTAAAAATCGCTATACTTTAAGAGATATAAGCAAATACGTACTCTCCCCCCAAAATTGATCTTTTGATATGAGAATATACGATTACCATTTGGTAACGGCTGTTAGTGTGACCTGGATAGAAAGAAAAAAGAAGGGAGAGAGTATTTTACCTCACTTCTCTCCCTTCTTTTTTCTTTCTATCCTATTCTATTATTATATATATTATATATATATATATATATATACATATATGTCTATATATTTATAATTAGGAGAGGTGGATTAAAATTTTCATATACATGAACATATTATATCAAAAGTAATGCATCGAAAATTAGCTTAATATAAGCAACAAAGCTACATAAAAACTATGAAAAACAGATAAATCATATATAAACAGTGTATTAAAATTAATCATATGTAATTTTTCAGGCTTCAAAGCGTCAATAAAGATATTGTATTATTTTTTATGCCTTTCACCACGTTGCGATCTTAACAACTTCGGTATAGAAACTGAAGCCGCTTGTATTATAGTTCTTAGCTCCTTACTTGCTTTTCTTAGCCATTTCATATTATCATTGAGCAGACTTCTATACTGTAATATTATATCTGCTCCGATGCCAAAGTCTTCTAAAGTTAAGATATTTGCTTGTCCCTTTATTTTGATTATTCTCAAGCCTTATAAAAACAAACACACACACACGACTTATACTAAATAACAATTTATTTATTTCTCTTGTTTTTTTTTTTGGAAAGTGACAATACAAATTTTATAATGGTTTAAATAAAACATTAAGATAAATATATACGTGAATCGTGAGTAGTAATAAAACATGGCGGCCGTTCCTGAGATCCCTTGTTGTATAGATGTTCACAGGAAAGGAACCGGCTGCTATGGACACACACACTCTCAAATAAAGATCTTTTGGCGTGAGGTAACGATACTATTAATGGTAAGAATACAGCTTATATATAGTTGCCTTTGATTTTCCATTATTTTAAAATTAAAGCGAGTGTGAATCAAAAAATATATAGCTTGTTAATGTGGGTTGTATCTTTAGGGGAATAAAGAAGAAATGTTGGCTTGGTCACAAGTTTGGAAGAAGGGTGAAGGGGTGGGGCACAAATCAAAGGCTCATAATCTGTGTATTTTGTTCGATTAAAATATATAAATATATCGAGGGGCTCCGTGAGACCCTAATGGACTATAGGAAGAGAGGCATATAGAGATAAATATGTACCATGGATTCTTACTGATAGCTCTCTCAACCTCTTTTTCGAGAATCAATCATTTAGGTTGCTTGTTTGTTGGACTATCTATGTATACTTTTAGTAAATATTCTCTTTAAACAATTCTGAAGAGTATTTAGGGAAGGGACAATTCCTACAAAACAGATTATCAAAGGTTAACTAGGCTCTTCCTGAAAAGAGTATGGATTTTTGTAATTAATTTTGTTTGAAATGCACAATGTTTGTTGTACATAATGAGCTTATTAAATACAAACAAAAGAGGAAAGATTGAAGAGAGGTTGAGTGTGCTCATGAAGTATGTCCAGTTTATGAAGTTTTCTCTACGCCTTTGCTTCTTCTTATAGTCTCACTGGTGACCCATTGTGTGGTTTTTGCTAGAGTTCATTTTTTTGGTAAGAAAGTTGTGGAACTCATGACGACGTACAATAATAAAATTTGGTTTAACTTTTAAGAATGAAAGAAGAGAAGGCGAAGTATATGGGCTTGCAGTAGGAGCCGTAGACTGACGTCAACTGAATGAGAGGCACTTGAGTGTCCATTGATTTCCATGCTACTGCTCTCGAGGACAGAGGCAGAGGCTGAGCTGGGTGGCTGTTGGTCCGAGAGCATGATTTCGTTCCCAATTAATGCACTGGAAGTGTCTTTTGAGGGAGGAGGAGAAGGATTATTCAAGGACTTGAGGTGTTTTGTGAGTCCCTAATGTGATATATTTGGCTGTACTGGGGTCGAATGTTGTCCAAGTATCGGCGCTGAAGGATTCCATCGACTCGGCGTGTCATTCGAGAGCCGTCGGAGAAAATGGAAGTGAGTGTGGCAACGTAGGGTTCCTCCTCCGTGATTCGAACCCCTGCGACCACGACGTCCACGGACGTGAAGGGAGTTAGCTCATGGCCAACCATGAGGGTCTCTTGCTGAACAGACTTCTCTGGAAGCCCCAGAGAACGGACTGAATTTGACCCTTGGGCAGACGAACCGTCGTGGAAGGGCGCGAATCATTCCAGGAATCTGTAACAAGTAAAGTTTAAAAGCGTTATTGAGATAATATTGTTACATTACCAAAACCAATAGTCAACCATAATTTTTAAAATGTAAGAATATGTAAATTGTTATTTAGTAATGTATCTGATACAATCTAATATTTATATGTAAATCGATAATAAAATATTGAGGACAAGTTGATTATACTTCTACACAAAACACGGATTTTAAACACTATCATATTTACTTGTAGAAATCGCTCAGATTTACCATTTTTGTTAATATGTTGTTCTCCTGTAACCAATTATACACTTTTTTTTTGCCTATATGGTTCGATAGAATTGCATCCGATAGGATATAAATAGCATTATAATATTAATACACTTTTTATACACTTAACTTTTTTAACATTTTAAATAAATTCAACATATTATTATTTTATATAACTATAAAGCATTACATATATTTTATAAGACTAGTTACTAAGATAATATTATAATATAGAGTAATATAATAAATATAAACAAGTTACTTCAAGATTTGATTCTTGTTATTAAGGCAATGCTTATATTCAACTTTTATCACGTTTTTTATTTTGTTAAGCTCACATGCTCTTTTCCATTTTTCTCTTTTCTTTATAGAATAATGCAAACGTGGTTCTGATAATATTTCTGGAAATTTCATAAAATTATATGCCATTCAAAAAGAACCAATAAGATAAATCAGTGTTGTGATGTTTCTTTACATTCGCAATATCACAATTGACATCGTAATTTTGAGTGTTGACTTGTCCTTGGAATGGTTTTCTTTTGCTTTTTTTATAATGATAAATTACTCCATAAATTATTTTGACAGACTTTTTTTCTTGATGCCTTCTATTCACAATCACGTTGGAGAGCACTTTTTTGGAAACTTTGAAGATTCCTTGAATATTCAGACTGTGTAAGATGGTTTCTCAAAATATTATTGTTTCTATTCATAGAACCAATCACATTTAACTTCAGATAACATATTTCTGTAACTCACCTGTCCGTAATATTCAGACTTTTCATATTCATATGAAAGAACTTTCTGTAGTCGCGCCCCACCGGCACCTTCAATGTCTTCCTCAAATCGAAAGAGACTTGACTCAACGAGGGTCACATCCCGACTCGTCTTCCGTGGCTTTCGATCCGTCAACTCCAGCTCCAGTTCGTAGCTCTCGGCTCAATCTCAACGAGAACGTCTCCTGAGTTGAACTCATGGACTCCGCCCTTCACATCCCAGACACGGAGAATCCCAAACTCGTAGGATCCCTGAGGTATGTCCACGACACCTGGAAGGTAGAGCCCATCACTGAGATGTCGCCCGATGAATATCTGATCATTCCCTGAGGAAGCGTCCAGGCCAGCTACCGAGCCCTCGGGGACGCCAGAGTATCGACTATAGGCTCGCCACTCCAATCGGGCAGCCATGTCAATATTTATGAGGAGCTCATACTTCTTTTTTCTAGAAATATAGAAAATACTCAATATTATTGTCAGAAAATACTACGAAATACTAAATTGCTCTTTAGTTTGTAACATTTGGTTTTATTAAATGATTAAAACATATTGTAATCGTAGTGCTCTCTGAAAGACGAGGTCAAAATGTACATATTTTAATTCCATTTCAAATTGGATTTTTTAAAGGATTATATATTATGCATCTTCGTATTCAAAAATTGTAAAAATTAAGAGTTGGTTATATTATTTCTGAGCAAGCATTAATCAAACAAAAAAAAACCTTTATGGTAATAATCTCTTTGCTTACCTATACGTTTTATTTATGAATCCCACGCCACATCCCCCAAGAACCGGAACGGTCTGGCCCACAAGTAGAGATCCGTGATGCTCTGCTCGACAAATCACGGTCTTTTTATCCCCCGTCCCAGAGAAGACTGCCTCAGGAGGAATTTTATCACCAGAATAATGCTTCCATCGAAGAGTGGATGATGTGACGAGTTGTCCATATATGGATTTGATGGATGCATGTGAGCCCGCAGCTACATTCATTGGCCCCAGAAGGAAGAAGAAGAGTAGTGCATGAACCAAGGGAACCAACATGTTGCAAGCAAGTCAAATGCTGAGGGCTGGTTGGATGTGATGTGATTAAGTCCTAAAGGACTCAATGAGACTTAGATATGAGGAAGCTATGAAGAGATGTGGATATTCCGTGTCCTTGTTCTCCTATTCACAATTATCATGATTCCTGTAAGAAAATACAACAAATAAATACGTGAACATTTAGTCATACATATATATGAACATAATATTCTTATGAAAAAAGGACATTTATCATATAGCTGCAGGCAGCATGAGGATTGTATTGAAATGACACCAGCCGCAAACACACAAAAGGATAATTCATTCATTCAAAGGATTAAGTGACACCCTTACGTGGAATACGAAATATGATATAATACGTAAATAACTTTATATGTAAGTAAAGTCCCTATATACTTACTCATTGCATATAAAATGGGCAATATTTGGAATGTGCGAAAGATATATTTAGGATCGCTTTTTTTGTTATGGAATTAAGCAGGCCCGTAAACGCGCTCTTTTTAGTTTGTTATTTTATGTGTAGTGTTGAAAATTTCCTTGCGTTCTCTCAAATTTGATTGGTTAAAAAATAAAAAAGGAAATAAATATGTTGGTACACTCGCAGGAGATCCTAGATTACTCCTACTCTGTATCATAATAAACGTCGACATAACAATTCACTTCTTCAATTCTTTCACCTTCATCATGCCAAAGAAAAAGTGTATTTTTCTTGAATCTCGTCTAATGGAGGCACTGATGTATGGAAGCTTGTTATTATGCCGTTTATGTTGTTATATATACCGCCTCGTCCTTTATGGAAAATAGTTTGCTTAATTATCGTCCGAAGTATGTTTTGAAAGAGTTTGTTACTGTTTACGAAAACAGGGAATACTTTCAGTTGCATTTGAGGGCGGCCTTCTTTTCACAAGATTTTTTCCGACATCCTATTTAATTGTAAGGATAGGGAAATATGAATAAAACGTGATTGGTTGAAAGAAAAAGGAGGAGCAGTTGGTATTATGCATTAAAAAAAATCACTTCACATGCAGCTGTTAAGAAATAAACAAGGATTCAGAGAGAAGAATGTCTAATTGTCTCTTATTTATGGGTCAACATTCATGAACATCTACAAATCCTTTGATTTTGCAATATTTCACATTAATTATAAAAAATAACTGTTTATAATAATAAAAAGAATGTTTACTCATCATATTTTTTAATGTAATTATAAACGTAAAAAAAGAAAGAAAACTGTGTTGCCCACTGTGGAAAATTATGTTTATTAGATAGTTTGTGAGAACTACCTTTTTCTTATCCCTAAGTATAAAGCGTTAAAGTAAAGTAGCGCATGCAAGGAAAAAGTAAACAAAAAAAAATTGGCCAAAATTTTGTAATTTCCTTTAACGTTAGATGTCGTTGTCCATGAAATTACGTCACAATCCTATTTAAAACCGGTTTAAAGGGATTAAATTTGATGATTTGAAATATATCAAATAACTACAAGATAAAAAACGTCCCCAAATATAAATAATAAAAGGACTTTGTTATTATTTTCAAAGAGCTCTAGCATAAAAGCGCCCCTTACGGACTTAAGAAGAACTAATATTTAGTCCAAATTTTTTGGGAAAAAAGGAAGAATTTTATGTTATGCATGCGCTACTTTACTTTAACGCTTTACCTAAGTATAGATAACATCAGATAATGATCAGTACATAATAAACTGAAACACCAACTACATTTCACTTCCAATACTTCCTAACATTTTTATAAGCTCTAGAAGTGATAAATCATACCAAAATACTTTTTGAAGCTGACTTCAATTAATTAATAAAAGAAAAACGGAGTATCATTGATTGTAATATCATGACTTGTGTAGAAAATCATTCCGATTGGTATTAACACCTCTTCAAAGCTTTGCATTCAGAGAAATGTATAAATGAAATTAAATATCATGTAGAACCAAAATTGCTGAGTGTAAATTTTGTTTGTTAAAAAGTTTAAAGGGACGCTTCGAACTAATAAAAATAGGCTTATGCCTTTGGAGAAATGTACACAAGCAATTTTATAATATTATATATAATAATTGTGTATTTTATTGTTGTTTAGATATATGACAAATTCTTTTTAACTAAAGTATATTCTAAATTTAAGAGACTACACATACACTAAGGATGCTAACGTGACATGATGTCAGTACAAGGCTTTACACGATGCTATAATAATGTGTTGGAATGGTTGACTCACAATGAGCAAAAAACGCTGTGTTACATAGATGATTATGGAATGCATATTTTCACAATTTTGCGTAATTTATATTGGAATAAAAAAGACGTAAAAAGCCAAAAAAGTTTACGAGTCTATTATATCATTGAAAAAGCATGATGTAAAAACTCTTTTTTTTTGGCAAATATGAATTTGCCATAAATATGTTTATGTAATACAATATATTAACTGCACAAAATCTCCCTTCATGTGATGTCATTGTATATAAAAGTCAAAAATTAAGACAAGGGAGTACGCTAGCTCAGTGCGTTAAGTCATGTTCAACTCTCAATGTTGAGGGCGCTGGTTCAATTCCCGAGAGGAGAAAGTAAATTTTGGTCAACTTCATTGATAAGACTGTAGGTTCGAGTGACTAATTTACACGCTAGATTGCTTATTTATATCCAGTCTGATGCAATTTTATCGAACCATAAAGGCAAAAAAATTATTTTCAATTTTGAAAAAGTTACAATTACCAAAAAGCACAATCTTATTTACATATAATTATATTGCGGTTAAGCTGAATAATTGATCTAAATTTTCACATGACAAAGCTTATAAATAAAATTGTATTTTTAATCGAAATTTATATGGTTCGATAAAAACCAAATAAGTAAGGAAATGTTATATTATATATATATTAAGGACGCGTTAAAATGTCAATTAGAACAATTAGGTCATAGGGTTCACTGGAGAAGTATAAAATATAAATAGACTCATAGTAAAGCACAAGTTAACCCTTTGATTTTAACCATTATTTTATTTTCTTCCGCTAGCTTTTCCAGTTAGCTAAAACAATCTTCAATCACAAATATTTTCGAGTTTATTTTATTATTTATATATTTAGGTATGCATAGAAGGTTCTACCTTCAATAAGAAAGATATATGTGTATTTTGTTTGACTTCTTTCAATAAATATCCGTATTTAGATATTCCAATGGGCTTTAAATGTTAATATTACCTTACACTTTAATTGGTTTGTCGTTTTTTAAATAAATAATAACATATTTTTTTAATTTTATCAAATAAAATAACTAAATTTAGGCATTAATAAAGATTCCGCTTTGAGTAAGAAAGTTAGTCCTGAATTTGATTTTGGTATCGAATTTACTTGAAAAAATGTTAAGCAATAAATTTGCATAATAATTTTCTTGTGACAGTAACTTTTTGGAAGGAGGATCATGTGTATACGTACTATATTTTATGTAATACAGGTTGATAGGTATATTCTAAGTTTATTATATGTTTTAGTTAGCAGAATAGCAGATGTTGCTAAAGTTTAAGGCATGCATGGCTTTCATAAGATACTTTTGAATATATGAAGCCCTAAAAGTATTACTTTTTTTCTTGAGAAGTGATGCCAAAAGCCGAAAGTATGATTAATATTATTTACAACTAGAGGCATGTATACACTCAGAGAGTGTAAACCTCCGCTGTCACGGGTCCTTATGAGCCTTCCGAGGCGGATTTTTCACGACTGGGGCGGCGTAGAGGGACGGGGAGGGTTCTCCTCGACGGAAATTTCGAGAGGAAGACGCTCCCGGCACCCAATTTCACAGCACAGCGACATCTATTGGCAGAGTAGGCTAACTTGAAATATTTATTAGTATTTCGCTCATTTTGCAGAGAGTGCCAAATTTAATCACTTTTTCCTTTTGGCATTTCCAACAACTCCACAAAGTTTCATCTGAATCCGTTCGGTACTTTTTGAGTTATCCTGCTGACAAACCAACCAACAAACCAACGCCAGTGAAAACAATACCTCCTTCGGCGGAGGTAATAAGTGTTTTACTTATATAGGGAAAGTAAAGGTTAAGAAATCCTCTGGTTATGAAAAAGAACAATAAAAATAGTAGCAGTTTGTATAACAAAAGGACATTTTCACTACCTTTCAATTTATATTATACATAAAATAGATAAAACTTTCATATATTCAACTACAAACTTTTAACCTTTAGTTCAGAAAACTGCAGCAGCCTCATTCCTAGTAATCATATTTTAGTTCAATACAAATAATCACCGTTGGTTTCCACAATACCTTCATTTGAGGCGTAACAACATACATGGACTCTGATACTCCAAAGTTAGTCAAAGCTTCTTTTCTCTTACTCCCTTTAAAAGCCTCATGATACTCTTATATCATGTTTAAATTAAATAATCAGTCTCACTGAGGCTTTTTTCTCCAACGTGATTGGTTGAAAGAAAATGAGCGCGAAATTAAAAGAAGTAGTTGGTCTTATGAAAAAAGACATCACTTCATTTCTGGCGTGAACATCAACTCAGTGCTTATAATATATTTCTGAAAAAAAAACTATGTACCTTTTCCCATGTACTTTGATAAATGGCATAGACGACGAAACCTTTGAATAGACTCATCCACTGCAATAAATATTTTCGATTATTAAACAAAGAAACTACTCACTTGAAAGGAAAGAAGAAGAAACGCTTGTATTTTATCATGACGAGAAATATATTCTCATTATAACAATAACACGTAGCAAAAGATTGCCAGCTCAATTTCTTTTGATAATTTTTAAATAATTATTAAATAGATAACATTTTTTATCCATGTTTTCAGTCAAGAAAAAACTTGTTAACAAAAAAAAAGAAAGTCATTTTGTTTTCTTGAAGGCCACAAAGCACGATTGAAAATTAACGCTACGTCAGGGTAACGCAACTTCCTTCAATTTTAAAATTACACATAACAAAATAAATATATTTTTATATGTATTTCATTATTTGCATAATTCCTGAGCAGCCCAGTTTGTAGTCCTCCTCTGGTTCGACTGTATAACTTTAAAAAAAGTAAGTTTTCAATTCACATTTATATAAAAAAACATTAGCATTTTATAAAAAATGAACACTCACATTCCCAAAAGTCTATATTCACATTTATAAATAAAAATTACACCCAAAATTATTAAATAGTAATAATGCTAGAATTTGTATTTCAAAAATACTACAACTTTGACATTTTAAGGACACAATCCGCTATTTTGGACAAATTATAGGGTAGAGGGACTTTATTAGTTCTTAATTCATACATTTAAAATTGCACCCTTTATGTTAAAAATCATATCATTCTTAAACGAGCCCGAATAAAAATAAACAATTCCCTTATTAGCATTTGATGTTCAAACTTTTCAATCACGAGTTCCCTTAAAACATCTACAAATTTAATGACCTATGGACATTCCATTAAAAACTTAACCAAAGCTTCCCTTGTACAAAATTGGACATGATACAATAAATTTAATATTTATATTTACAAATATCATTTACATTATTCCTGAGTAGCCCTGGCGGCAAGTTTGTCGTTTTATTGATGATTTTAGTAGATGAGGGCATTTTCCCTCCTCTCCCATACGACTACTTATCATTTAATGATTATATGGAGGGCGTCGTACCAAATATATACATTTTATATACAACTGTGTAAGCTTGCTTTTATTCCCTTATATGGTACAATAGGAAAATGCTCATTGCCTTAATTACCCTCTTCTGTCTGGAAGAGCAACGTAAATATATATTCCCCATACTACATATAGCACACATTTATATGTATATACGTTTGGTGCGTAGTTAGAGAAAAAAAAGCATCATCTGGTGGATTTAGGACATTATATAAAGAATTTTCTCTTAAATGAAAGCACGACAAACACATCCGTATAGAAAATTGTTGAGGAAACAAAACAAAAAAAACTTCCCTTTCCATTAGTTTGATGTTTATTTTGTAAAGAATAGTAATCATTTTACCTTTTCATGATTCCTAAGCTTTAAAAACAGGTGGCATGCAGGGTGTGCACTTTTAATTGATTTTAATTGACGCATCAAAAACATATTACGTTCAACAGTACTGGATGTTTGGATGTTTTAGACAACTTATAATTAAGTGCAGCATATTAATAATTTTCTATGGAATGGAGGCACATCAAAGCAATACTATTTGAAAATGTTATTAAAAAGCAATAAATATATACCTTTACTTTGATGTTTTTATTGTAAAGATTTCGATTTAATTTTATTTTCCTTAATCCTTAAGCTACAAAAAAATATATACAGGGTTTGCACTTCAAATTGATCGTGATTTAATTTATGATAATATTCATAATATAATATATTTAGACACAGTATCGTAATGAAAATTAGCCTACGAGAGATCGAAATAGAGGTGTAACGATGTTATGACTTCCTTAAACCTTAGGATGGATTTGGTCAAAGTGATCATTTATAATGTAAAGAATGTAAGGATGCTTTGTTATGTATTTGTTAAGCCAGGGGCCCCAATCCGGTGATCGATTGTAAGCCCAAGGACGTCTGAAAGGTCAAGGATATGAAGTTCGTCCGTGATCTCCGGGTACAAATATGTGGGTTGGGGCAGAGACCCTGATTATAACAATAGAACTCTCTTTATAACCACTCTAGACTTCCTGGACATAAATTGTAATGACTTTTATATCCTTCAAGCATTAAAGCTCCTCCGAACAGCTGTATCTGAACCCTAATGATTGGTTGCAAGTGCAAAAAATTCAGGAGCCAACTGACTTTTACTTGAATTTCCATTAACTCGGCTCCATTATTAAAATATGACAATTAAAATGTAGATCCTAACTATAAAAATATATATTTAAATATGCTAAAACATAAAATGTAATTGCTGTTGAATCAATCGTATCCATCAAATCACGTTAGTGAAGGTATGAATTTATAATAGTGCAGTCGTCAATACTTAAAAAATTTCAGGAAGCATGTTTAAGGGCAGTTGTATTAAAATTCATCTTTCAGTATATAAAAAAATGCCCATAACCATAATTGCATTAGTAGTATAAACTACTTTAAATACATACCTGTAAATAAATACAAAACTCTTTATTAAATATATGTAAAAAACGATGTTCTTGAATCAATTATGAAGAGAGTCAAAAAGGTCCATTTTATCTTTCATGGAGAGACTGCCATAATAAACAAAAATAGCTTTAGTCAATCTTGTGACTTGAATACATGATGATTCCTATAACATAAGAGTTTAATATAAAGTCTCTCATCTGTAAAATTGATATGCAATACAGGAACCATGCAACATTGCACCCTCATAGGCCTACGTAATAAAAGAATATTAGATAAAAAGTTTGTACCTTGCATTCCTATTTTCTCTATATAAAAATATGGAAAAGTCTCATAGCATGAAAAATGCTCTAAATAGCTATTGAATGATATATAATACACACGTGAATATGCATTTAGGCAGAACTGGGATTCGGTAGAAAAAATCTACCTTCTACTGATCGATATCGGTATTCGGTATATTTTATTATATATTACAGTATCGATCGATATTCGGTACGGTAGATAAAAAAGAGAGAGAAAATTATTTATGTATCTGCTCTGTGACTTCTTCATATGCATTAAAATCGGACAATTTATAACAAAGGGGAATTAAGTACATAATTTGTTATAATTTATTAAAGATTATTTGAAATTTAATACATACTAATCTATATATATATTATATATTTACTTGGAATTCGTAGGAAATGGAAGGCTATAGATTTTTTTCCATTTACAGTCGCTTATTGTCCGATATTAAATTCCACTTTCAGGTACTCTAGTATTAAATGCATAGCATAAGAAGTTCAAGTTCTTCACACAAGGAGCGCTTGGGCAAAGCGACAGTTGAACGATGTTTCTCTGCTATTGAAGGGAATAAGCTCTCTATATCTTTATGTCTCTATGTGAATGTCACAAAAGTCATATTTTCAAATATACCGTACCGATTTTCAATTGGTATGGTATTTGGTAGTTTTTACCGAATATCGTATAGTTGGTTCGGTATTTGAAATCTACCGTCGGTAGTATCGAATACCGATTTACGTTCGGTAGTCGCAGCTCTGCATTTAAGTAATAATATAAATGACACATTTAGGTAATTTTACTCTATTCCAATGACGTCATTACAATATCCCCTATTTAAGAATAAAATAGGCGTACATAAATATTTATTTATCGATTTTTTAGTTCATTTGTTTACTCACAATTACAAATGTATCATATTGGAAGCTCACAGAGACCCTTTTCAGAAAAGAGGAAAAAGTGACGTCTGATTTGATAAATGGATTTTCGGGAGCGAGCAAGCACTCAATTTATGACAAAAAGTAATGTGTACATTACTTCATATTTGACAAATGAAATGTGTTCTTCTCTGCATATTGATGATGTTAGAATCCCCACTCAGCACTGAGTCCTCCTTTTACACGGGTACTCAAAGCCTTCCAATTACACACACATATATTTCTCTTTTAGGATCACTAAAGAAAAAAGTACGTGAGTGACTCGTCAACTCGTCAATTAAATAGACAAACAATTAAAATATTATTGGATAAAAGTTCATCTCTTAATATACATATATTGAAAAAATCTAACTTTAATGATATAATTAATTATATTTTAAATGAAATCTAAATGTACATAAAAAACTAATATCGGATGAATGAATGTTATAGTTTTTAATAATTTAAACTTGTTATGTTATATGAATCAGAAGTCAGTTTTAAAATAAAATAAAAAGGTATTTTTAACTTTTTTGTTCGACTGACATGTCATGTGGACACGAACAATACTATTAACTCTTATTTATCGATCCCAGTGTACTCATCAAAGAAATTGATGGATATTGACCTTTGTAAAGCGGATTATTCGTCTAAATATTTAATTACAATGCTATTTATATCAAAAATACAGCTACACATGCAAATTTTATTCATTAAAATAAATTTCATTTTTAATTTTCGATGAAGTCGTATAATGCAATTGGATTTGAATATACCTTATGGTATTAACATGAATACAACGAGCCCAGGATCTTTTCAATAACATTAATCAAATAAAAGCCTTTCATGTATTTCAGGAAGCGACACTCTACCCTCAATATTGACTAACATTGCTAATAGTTTGTTAGCACTATCTACAAATAATAATTATTATTATTTAGTTGCTTTCAAGTATAAAGAGATGTTTATATATATAATATTTTCTAATTCTTAATCATAAAATTATACACACTTTTTGACAACTTATAAATAATATTAAATAATGATTGAACGGAATTAAGCTGTATATATTCGTAAACATGTTTTCTCCTTATCTTTTATTAAAAAGAAACCAACTGTCTTTTAGTTGAGTGCTCACATTTATTGTTTATATTGCATATTTATTCATAGATATATTTTGAAGATGAAGAAAAATGACTCCACTTACATAAAATACTACTATAACAACAACTACAAAGCATAATAATAATATAAAAAATAGGAATTCCATCCTCACATAGGGCTTAAAGGAACTCTTCTATTCATTTCTCTCTCTCTCCTTCGTCTTATTCAAGCAATTTTCTAATATGCATACCCCTACTACTACTACTTCTATTACTCCATGATGATGGAACATCTTTAATCAAATCAAAGTCAAGAAAAGAGCGCCTTTTTCAAAATTGCTTCAAAGGCTATAGAGACTACATACTTCATACAATGGAATGCAGAGGATTGATGGTAATCATTATTATACTTAGAGTTAATATAAAGAGCTTAATAAATTGTCAATGGGTGTGAGTTGATTTTTGAATAATATAATAAATACCCAAGATCATCCCATAAATGCCTTCCCTTACTTTGTTCCCATGCATGCAAAGTGATAGTTCAAGGCATTATCCAATTGATGTTATTCCAATATAGTATATGAAGTCTGATTGTTAAACAATTACAATGATGCATTTGTTTGAAGATTCATCGAAGAAAAGAAGGTTGTATATATATTGTGTACACACACACACTCACATATATATATATATATATATATAAGTCCCTGGCCGTGCCAAAACCGGGCCGGGACTTTAAATTATTTTCGTCCCTTCGTCATTCTCAAAGTGACGACCTTTTTTTAGAAAAGAAATTCCTTATAAAAATTATCGATGGAAATGACGACGTTTTGTTCAGAAAAGAATGTTCTGAATAAAAATTCTCGGAAAAAGTGGCGACGTTTTCTTAAAAAATATTTTTTTTAATCTTAAAAAATCGTTTATAAATAAAACGTCGACACTTTCAGAATGAAGAACGAACGTATCGTTTCTGATATTTATATATTCCTATATATATATATATATATATATATATATATATATATATATATATATATATATATATATATATATATATAAGGAATAAGTTTTTATGTCTAGAAGCCGTTTATAGATAGATCAGATTACAACCTTAAAAGGAAATATATTTTTTTCCTTTCTTGAATATTTTTAATACTCTGAAAATGTATATTTTATAAAATTATAGATACATTTCTTATTCTACTATTGCCTAAAAAAATAATGAAAATGACTATGGAATTATAATGAAAAATTCACAGACTAAAGAAATAAAGCTCTGGCACAATAATTTGCCTTAAAAATATGATATCTATTTGATCATTCGTCCAAAGATGCTCTTTTTTATTTATTGGCATAAAACTTTGATTAAAAAAGAAGTTCTTCCAATCGGGACATCCAATTTAAAATTTATTTGAAATAGAACACACGAGGAGGCAACAACGAAAGGAAAATAAGAAAAAAGGGTTTTAGGCCTCTCGGCCTTGATCCTCGATTATTTTGTGTTCTTGAAGTTTTGTTTGTACTCGTTTGTATTATTTATATGTTGTGTTCATTATAGTTTATTATTTACTTGGTTGTTTTTTTTAAAGTTATGTAGTACACGTTTTTATGAATAGAGATTTGGTCTTTTATAGGTGATCTAATTTAAACTATAATGTTTATTTATGTACCATGTATGTACACAATTTTACCTATATTTTATTTATTATTGTATAGTTTATAGTACAGTTATAATAAAGACCTTAAAAAAATTATTTGAAATAAACATGTATATTTCTGAGATGTGCATTATAGTGTTTAAAATATATTAATGTTGTACTATAACTAGTGGCCAAATCGTGTATGCAGGAATCAATTTATAGCCTAATAATGGATATTTCATGAATGGGTACAGAACTTCAAATTGCATTAAATATTTTTTCTGAGCCGTGATTCTCTATCAAAGAAACTCAAACATTTTAAACTAAATGTTATTTTAAACTAAAATGTTTATTTTAAACTAAAATGTTTAATTATGTTTGTACGCATTGTCATCATTTTATATACATTCTCTTATTTTGTGCTTGTATATATATATTTTTATGAACCTTGGAACAAAAAATAAAACTTAAACATGAAATATTATCCAATATACCTAAAGAAACATTCAGATGTCATTATTATAAATAAAAATCAAACATTTGAAACTCCAAGTCATCTTCATCTTCAGTGCAATATACAGAAAGTACACAATGATGAAGGAGTTATCTCTTGCAAGAAACAGGACGATGAAGGCATATATTATGAGGTTTTTTAAATTATTTGGATACATTAATTATATTTAATTATAATAGAGATAATGCCCCAATAGGGTATCTACAATAGTCTTACATTGGATTAAGCTCAACTAACTAACAAACAAACAATGTATATATATATAGCCCTTATACAAAGATAAAACTTTTATCCATTAAAGAAGTGTCTATTTGCAATGGTTAACTTTTGTTTTATTCATCGATAAATATGCCAAAAATTATATTAATACCAAGAGATATTTATACTACAATTATGGCTATAAAGGTGGTTTAAAAAAAAGAAAAAGAGTTATGTGTGAATTCTATAGGGAATATATTTGAAAAACGTATTTTTCCGATATTCAATATTGATAATTTAGTCTTTTTTTCACTCAGCAAAGTTCAATTTATAGGAAAGGAATCATTCTAAAGAACTAGCATGAATACATTAAAGTAAAAAAACTTTTTTTTGTGTGTGTGTTGAAAAGACCTTTATTCTTGCTTTAAATGAAAAGAAAAACCTTTTAGATAAAGATATACATATCCACTACTACTCAGTTGAAAACACGGTTGAATAAAACATTTATTGAATGATTATAATGCGTCTCTTTTGCATAAAATAATGAGAAATAAGTTATAAAAAGTCCACTTCTACATATAACTTTAAAGTAAAATGGTAAAAGGGCAAATGCCTTCAGGTCAAAAATAACAAATCCAGATACTGTATGCATCGACGATCCAATGGATCAACGCCGACGACTTAATAAATCGTATCCCGATGGCTCACATTGAAGTTAATTGAGTGTGCTATTAGCCAACATGATTGCTTCCAAATATATTTTTAAATATCACAATAATTTGAAATTCTCATTATCTCATAAAGCCTTTTATAGATGATTCAGTTGCTTTGGAGGTATATTTTATAGTCTACACATATTTCATTCAATTATCGTTATGACTTTTGTTCAGGGTTTTATAAACTAATAGGCTCCTGACCGGAGCAAAATTGACCTTGTTATCCGGCCATCAACGAGGAATTGCTCAGTCATATAAATAAAACTAATCAAAACAAATGCAACAACGATAACCTACATCGCATTTGACGTTGAGTTCAATATATTTATTTACAATGCAATTATATACAGTTAATATGTACATATCCGCCGTGACTCAAACAAAGATCTCTTATACATGAACAAAAGATCTCAATACGTGGTCCAAAGCATAGAGACTCTTAGATCTGCAACAACGTAGTCAACAAACAAGGCGGGTTTCTTTAAATGTGTCTATACAAAACACGAAGTAACATGAATAATTATTTTCAAGAGTTGATACAGCTTTGCAGGCTTTTGGTTTTTTATTGTTATCTTTTAATAATAAATTTACGTGATTTTCTTTCAATCTTTTAAGACCCACTCTCATTTTTATTATACCTTTCTTTTAAACATATCAAAAGGCATTGTAATTAAATGCATTTGAAAAAATGTATTGAAATCTATATACATATTTATATAAATAATAATAATATTATTTAAAAAAATCATAAGATATCACCAAGATATTTGCCCTGTAATATAAATGCAGAAAAAGCATATAATATCACATTGTATTGTGTATGTTGGTCCTTACCAACGCTTAGAAGAATTATAAATATACTGATAGACTCATAAAGGACAATAATGTTATAGTTTGACTCAATAGCATTTTCATTTAAATTCAAACCTTAGCCTAAAATGGATGAGGATGATTTCTGATTCTTGTTCACCAACTACTTTTTATTACTATTACAGCTCAGGAATTTGTCTATACAAAACACGAAGTCACATGAATAATTATTTTTAAGAGTTGATACAGCTTCGCAGGCTTTTTACATAAATCAAATTATATATAAAAATCGATGATAGTGCATAGCAAAACTATATAAATAAGCATTTTAGCTTTAAATTTTAGCATCGATGCTCAACAAACATACATTAATATAATTAAAGGATCACATGATTACATAAAGTAAAAACAGTTAGAGGCGTTTACTAAAATATTTTAAAGTCTTCTCTAGATTACTTGAAGAGAATGTGAGATTCGGGATAGTGTTTAATCAAACATGCCGCTAATGTCCATGAAGTGTCATAGGCAGAAGGGATTTTCTTTTTCTTCTTATATAATTATCCATTTATACTTCATTCCCCATGAAAATTGTCGATGAAAAATTATCTAGGCAACTGTATATTAATAGGTCCTTGGAATAGATAGTACCTGGGATTTGATTAGCATATAAATGTAATTTCTTAGGTAGATTGACATAAAAACCCACCCTGATAATAATAATAATACATAAATATTCAATAAGATAGATGCCTCCTGGGTCAAAGGTAAAAGGATATGGAAATAAGTTATGTTAATTTATGCACTCATCTTCTAGTTCCTTAATAATCTGAGTAGATTTATTTCACCCAAGGCAATTGTAGTAAAAATTGAGCTTTAGGTTTTGAAGTATTGGTTTATTAGCCTTAAGAAACGATGACTGATGTGTGAGGCTGTATAAAAAATATAAACATGCATGTGATAGCTTTCTGTGTTGATTGGTTTATTCATCTGTCCTGATAAGACGCTGTATCAAATAATTTAATTCAGCTTTTAAGAATGTATAAAATCGCTGAAAAAAATATTTGTAAGTATGATGCAAAATATTTCGTACAGAGTTAAATGGTTCAATTTGCCAAATATGTACACTAGATACAAAAAAGGGATTATTAAAGTTTGTTTCTGAGATAAAAAAAGACACTTGGCAAGAAAATAATTTATCTTTTCTGTCATTTGCATATACAAAGATTCTTTTTAAAGAAACTTGATATAGTTTATCTCGAAAATATCTCCTTCCAGAACATAATCAGATAAAAATCACAAAACTAAAGTACTAAATCGACTTCTTTGATAGAGTATATTATTATTATTTTCAAGATCTTCCCTTATCATTCCTTGATTAAAGAGTGGATATATAACTTTTTTCTTCAATATACTACACTGTAGTGGTCCGTTATATTACTTTCTCGCTAGATGGAGCTAGTGTACCTCCCTCTTAACAAGAGGACATAAAAATCTATTCATATTACATGTTTATAGCAACAATGAAGGAAAAGGTCCTATTTATCAAGACAATAGTCCCATTACATATACAAGGTCGGCTGATAAGTCCCGAGACTAACACATAGATGGCGCCAGTGGATTTGTTTTCATATGACTGTCAGCTAGTACCAACATTCAAAAAATACATGCATAAATATAAGAGCTGTCTGAGAACTAGTTTGTGCGATATTGCGTTTTAAGTGAAGCTACTTTTGTTATTGTGAAAAAAATGGAAAAAGACGAATTTCGTGTGTTAATAAAACATTATTTTTTTATGGGAAAAAATGCCGTCAAAACTAAAACTTGGCTTGAAGAATGTTATCCGGACTCTGCTCCATCGAAAGCAACCATATGTCGATGGTTTACTGAATTCAAATGTGGTCGTGTGAGCATGAATGATGATAAACGCAGTGGACGCCCAAAAGAGGTGGTTACACCAGAAAACATAAAAATAATCCACAAAATGATTTTAAATGACCATAAAGTGAAGTTGATCCAGATAGCTGAGACTCTGAAGATATCGAAAGAGCGCGTTGGACATATCGTGCAAGAATATTTGGACATGCGAAAGCTCTGTGCAAAGTGGGTGCCGCGAGAGCTCACAATCGACCAAAAACAACAACGAATTGATGATTCTGTGCAGTGTTTGAAGCTGTTCAATCGTAATCAATCCGAATTTTAGCGTCGATAGGTGACAATGGATGAAACATGGCTCCATCACTTCACTCCCGAGTCCAATCGACAGTCAGCTGAGTGGACTGCATATGATGAACCGAATCCAAAGCGAGGAAAAATGCAACAGTCAGTTGGGAAGGTTATGGCGTCTGTATTTTGGGATGCACACGGTATAATATTCATTGACTATCTTGAAAAGGGGAAAACAATCAACAGCGATTATTATATAGTCTTGTTGGAGCGTTTGAATGATGAAATTGTTGAAAAAGGCCCCATTTGAACTAGAATTAAGTGTTGTTTCACCAAGACAATGCACTGTGTCACAAGTCAATGAAAACAATGGCTAAATTAGATAAATTGGGCTACGAATTGCTTCCCCATCCACCGTACTCTCCAGATCTGGCCCCTAGCGACTATTTCCTGTTTGCAGACCTGAAGAGAATGCTCGCTGGCAAGAAATTTAAGGACAATGATTGAGTAATCGCCGAGACAGAAGCCTATTTTTCGGATAAAACGAAAATTACTATAAAAGTGGAATCGAAAAATTGAAAGATCGCTATAATCGCTGTATCGCCCTCGAAGGCAACTATGTTGAATAATAAAATCGAATTTGGTCAAGAAAATGTTTTCTTCTTAGTTAGTCTTGGGACTTATCAGCCGACCTGTTAAATATCTTTGATCATGTATTACAATCGGGAAACAATGAACATGTGTATACAGAAGATGGGGTGGTCAGAGCATTTATATTGTCTAGGACCACTTCCACCAATCTTCTTTCACTCCCTTTCTCTCTCTCTCTCAAAGTTAAAAGTATCATTGCTCGTACCAACAACTTGGGCATGGGAATATAAAACTAGAGCAGAAAACTCATGTATTTATTAAAGGGTGAATAAAATCAAATGGTGTATCTAAGTATCATAAAACCATCTTAAATGTTTAATTAAAGCTTATCTAAACACTATATATATATATATATAACTTTTTTATCTTTTGCAAGTCAAAAGAGAAACTCATAATTAATATAAAAAATATTATATTCAAATAATGTGGCCTCCCAATGAAAAATAAAATAGGACCTCTACATTTGTCTTATAATGATTAGATTTCCATAAAATAGTAAATGATAACTTATATGCATTTTAATTCCACATAATGATTTGGCAATATCTAATTTTCTTCATCCAACATGTACAAAGAGAGTTTCTTTATGTCCAAGATGACGGGCCCATAATAACTTGACATTACCGTTGAATATTAAAGAAAAGTTATATACAATGATTTTCGTATCGTATGGATAAATATATGATTTCATGTCGTTTATAAGTTTTAAGAATGAATTCTCTATGCTTAAAAATTGTATGATAAAAAAAATGTGATTCACAAGAACAACGAAAAGTCTAACTGCAGGGATACAAATATCAATGATTTTGTAATTGATTGGATGATGAAATTAAAAGCCATTGGCAATTTATTATATAAAAATGCAAATTAAGTAATAATTATCTTTATTTAATTGATTTTGCCCTATAAGGTCAATAATAATAAAGCAAAAAAGTCTAAATCTAATTTTTTACACAATATAATCCAATAAAATCAGATCCAACAAAAAAGCTTGTATGTTTGTCAATTTTGTAAAATTATTTAATAAAAGATTCTATATGTCAGTAAAACAATTACAAAAGAGGAATAAAAGATTTTTATTATTTATACATTTTCAAAAGTAATGTTATGGTTGTATATTTACGTAAATCCAGTTTCCTTTTCAAGTTGATAAGCATGCTGTTAAATTTTAGAGCTCTACAACAACTTTAAAATATTCAAATACCTACAGTCTCAAGGCCAATTATCTAATACCGTTCTCCCTTTTGTGATGCTTTTAGGTTATAGCAAATAAATCATGTTCTTTTAAAGGCTTTTAATATGATTTATAGGTTAGGGAGTTCTATTTAAAAAATGAAAGTGAGCTTAAATATGTTGCTTAAAATATACCTCTTTAATTTGTAATGGGATTTTGATAAATGAGTTTTTATAGGAATTATGCATGCTTTAGGAAACAATGTTGAAAATGCTTATTCTTGGCGGTTTACTACTACCCATAAAAAATAAAATTTAGATATCGAAAAAAAATGGTTTGTTCGATTTAAAAGAATTTATTCATTATTCTGCAAAAATAATGTAAAAATATAATTTGCTAAAATAAATAAACAGTAAACAGAGTAAAATAATTCAGGGCAGTTGCGAAGAAACATAAACAAACAATTTAGTTCACATTTTAGATGTTTATTTTAAAAAGAAGCTTTATTCGTTGATTGTTATTGTATATGCAGACAAATAAACAATATGTATTAAAATCCTCAACAAAACTATATAAAAGTAGACACTATAAAAAACAATAAACCAATTTTGCACAACTAATTACAAGCAGCAATTAAATTAATCTAGTAAATATAATTAATATTAAGGAATGTAGTGGTTGTATAATGCTTATTTAATAGTGTTTTTATTTAATTGCTAAAAACTTCGAAAACTGATCTTCCAGATTATGATTATGGATCTTAAAAATTTAAAACACAACTATACGTAAACAATAAGACACAATGCACAAAGATCAGTTGATTCTAAGCTCGTGGATTCGACAATTACTTTTTGTGATACTATGGATTCATTTTGTATACAAAATAACTTTGTAAAATAAACATTTTGTGATATATTTATATTTTAATTTTGTTCCTTCCATTTGGTTCGACAGAATAGCATTCATGTGGACTTTATTGAGCATTATAGCGTGTAAATTAGTCAATTTAACCTAGGATCTGATCAATAAGGTTGACCAAAATTCACCTCGGGATTGAACTTGCGCCCCCAACATTAAGAGTTGAACACGCCTTAACGAACACGGCTATCGCACTCCCTTTATTATTTAGTCATATATATATAATAATATTGAATTAAAAAGTTGTAAAACATTGTTTTGAAGCAATTGTTAGTGATAGACAACATGTTATTCCGTAAAAGAGATATTAAGTATTTTGCTTGCTTACTGTACATTCAAGAACCCAAAACGGAAACCTCAGCATTAAAAAATTAATTTTTATTCTTCATTTTAGTTGCATTTTTACCTCTTCACAAAACTATTTTTTAAAGTACGTCTTAATTAAGTCAAACGAGTACCCACTTCCCTTCATCAAGACTACGTTGAACAACAACAAAATATTGAGGTGAAAGGTATAACATGAATCACATGAAATAACAATATTGTATTCGTAGTTTCTATAAATAAACCACAAAAGGTTATACCGAAAGGGTAATGCATATATCTATTTAAGAATAATTTCCTTTCTCTTTTACATCTTCTTGTGGGCGACCTTTAACCTTTAAAAAATATATTGTCTTCTTTTGTACGACAACGAGAATTATAATATTTTTTTATACATGTTGATTTTCACATCTTAAAAAATATATATATTAGATCCTATAATAATCTAAACGTATCTATTGGATCTATTACTCGAAAAAAGTTATTTTAATTATTATTAATGAATTATTGGCATAATATATCATCAAAACGTTCCAATATTATTGACTAGTTTATTGTTGTGCCTATTGATGGCTATTTTATCTTATTTTCATAATTGGAATATTATCTATGGATTTGCCCACAAAAACATATAAAAATGAAGATATCAAATTCACATGAACTTAGGATTGATAAACCTTTTATTCAGATTTTACAATTCAAATCTTCAAATATTGATAAGTATTAGTTTGCAACATTTTGGACAAATGGTACATTGGTTTGGACAGATAGTAATCAAGCCATGAACAACTCTAAAAAGATCTTTCTTAGTATATGTATCCCTTAAAATTTTAAAAGATGAAATGGATAACTATTGATAAATGATATTATATACTTTTTTGAATTTAACTTAAAAAACCATGTATTCTCCAATCGGCGTGGAAGGCTTTATCGAAAAAACCATTCTTGCTTTGCAATTGAACTATATTGGATATTGATATTAATATATGATATAATTTTACTTAAATATTCATGTCTAAAGTAAATTTTGCATATATAATATTTATAAATATACGTTATATGATTACATTTATAAATTTAGATTTTGAAGTGTAAAGACAAAGGAATTACCTATATATATATATATTCTATTTCTAAGCCATGGGATCCATAGATGATGCTATTCCAATTAATCTCGTGACGAGAGCTGCAATTCTAACAAAGGTAGTGCGAATGCTCAGGTCGTTAAGCGTGTTCAACTCTCAATGTTGGGGGTGCAGGTTCGACTCCCGAGAGAGGAAAGTCAATTTCGGTCAGCCTCATTGATAGGATCCTATGTTCAGTAGACTGTTTTTAACGCTATAATACTTACTTATATCCAGTTGGATGCAATTCTATCGAACCAAATAGGCCAAAAAAGGGAGTGCGATAGCTCAGTGCGTTAAGGTGTGTTCCACTATCCATGTTAGGGGTGGAGGTTCGAATACTCCCGAGAGGGGATGATCAGTTTTGATCTACCTCATTGATAAGATACTAGGTTCTATAGACAAGTTTAACACCATAATGCTTTTTCATATCCGCAGGATATAATTATGTCGAACCAAATAGGCTTTAAAAACATAACCAAAATTACTGACGTCACGTATTACACCTTAATCCTTTTTTGTTTGCATAAAATATATAATTTATGAATGGAAAATAGGGACAAATATTTGAATTGAAAAATGGTTAGGGACATTGAATTTAAGCCTCACCACTTCAAATAACGGAATGACAACTGAAATTAATATTTTTCGTAATATTGAAAATATATTTTTAATGAATAGAAATATAAAGTGAGCAATAATATTTTTGCATCGGTCGCTTGTATAAAACAAGATTGGTGTAATGTCATAATATTCATCTTCATATATTTTATAATTATCAATATATGTTTAAAAAAAAATAATATTTAAAAAATAAATTAACAACAAGGGAGTGCGCTAGTCGATTGTGAAAGCGTATTCAACTCTCAACAATAAGTAACTTAAACTCAATATGCATGCTCTCATAGATGCAAATCAATCGAACCCTACAAGAAATACAATAATAAAAGTAAAAGTGATCATTAAAACCAATCTGAATATATGTTCGACTATCGACATTGCATAATATTTTTTAATGATCGAAAAGAAAACACTGGGCAACAAATAATAATAATTGTATCAGAGTCGTCAAATACTTTGCATGAGTTAAATTGAATATTCTTTATTTAATATGTAATAGTATCAAAATTAAAACACAAACAAAGAAAGTGAGTTAGTTTGTAGTACGAAGTAATCAATTCTAAACCTTTGTCTCAAGGGGAAGAAAGGCATTATAATTAACCATATTGTCTAAGTAAAAAGCTTGTGGGACTTATTTTAGCACACCAATAAGTCTTTATATCTGCCTGGATGCAAGTCCATCGAATATAAAGAAACAAAAAAGTAAGGAGGGGATTGACTGCAAATCCCCCTGACATATTTATCGCTACTTTTGGTACTCGCTAGATTTAAATTGACATAGAAAAAGTGACATGAGAGTCACTAAGACCAATTGAATTCAAATAAACGTTATGCATTACAAATATTTATTTTTATTCGTTAAGATTTTAAAATATAATTGAGCTTTATGATCTCAATTTTGTCAATGTGATCATCAAAATCTTCTAGCAGTCTTCATATTTTATGAAGTAGACTGTTGATTTTGGGTCTATAGAACAGATATATATATATATATATATATTATATATATATATACTTATATATATCTATATCTATATATCTATATATATATAGGTTTATGGTAGCTGACGCTATAGATTTTCTGTTCATTTTAATACACTAGAAAAAAACCTTCACTTTTTATATCATTCAAAGCAAATGCATTGAAGAGTCCATTTGTCAAGTACATCAAGCAAGGTATATAGACTATAAGGTATGTTTATTTCATGTTCAACATTGATAGTGAAACGTCAGTCATCTGATTTTAATTTGCGACGAATCAAACGTATATTGTAGCAATAGATTCTTGATGATGTAAGCAGAAAGAAACGCAATACAATTTTTTACTCCCTTTTCGGTGTGACGTCATTAAAACATATCGATAAGCGAAAAGTCATTTCTCAAAGCAATATGGGCAGCTCTTGTATTTCAATAACCCTTGTTATCAAGCAATTTAATCCTCATCATTATGCAAAAGCTTCTGATAGATTAAAAACATTAATAAATAATAATTTGATAATTATCCAAACCAATCTAAGTTCATGCATTAAGAAGTATGAGGATCAATTCATAAAAAATATGATAGATTTGATCAAATTTCTTTCATCACTTTCTCAAAAAAATAATTTAAAGATTAAATTACGTTCCTTTATCATATCCTACAGCCTTACAAGATAGTTTTTTATATATGTATGAGCAAAATGACGTATGAGACTATTTGAAACTTTCTTATCTAAGGAATTGATTAAAAATCCATCTTTGTTATGAAAATAAATTATAAAATATAACTGTTTTCCCTGTGTTCAATGTGTTTTTCTTTAAGCCCCTCCTGTGGATGGAGTGATTTATATGTTTGCCTCTGATCTTTGATGAGAACATATTTCCGTTTTTCTCTAGCCACCGAAGTAAGTCCTTGAGAAATCTTAAACCATTGAATGGCCGTGTTCTTTATATTATTGTGGGCTTATTATTATTATTATTATTATATATATATATAATATATACCGGGTGGAACGCATAAATTGTTACACTCTTTAATCTCTAAATTAAGAGGTTTTAAAGACAGAGTTTTAAGTAATCCAAGGTATTAGCAAAATGCAACAACAAAGAAGCGTGCCTGGTGAAAATTTCAAGTTGATTACTCAATCAGTTCACGAGAAAATGGCTTCAGAACGAGACACACGTGTAAAAGTCTGCGCACTTCTTGATGCTGGGAAGACACCAACATAGATTTTGAGGCTGTTGGGCGTAGCCAGAATGTCTGTGTACCGTATTAGCAAGAAAGACATCATTGAGAGGAAACGTGGAAGTGGTAGCAAGGCCAAAGTGGACCCAAAGGTAATCAAGAAGGCATTGGAGGCGGAACCACTGAAATCAATGAGGGCTCATGCAAAGGACATGGGGATCTCGCACACAACGATTGTGAGATCGGTCAAAATGCTGGGGGGAAGACTTTGGTGAGGGTGGAGAGGCCACTTGTCACTGAGAGAATAAAAGCTGTCCATCTCCAACGTTGTCAAGCTCTCCTCAACAACCTGAAGAGTGCAACAGCTGGCCGCGTCATCATCTTCTCCGATGAAAAGACTTGGACTGTTGATCCAGTAAGGAACCGCCGGAATGACCGCTATCCAGCTTTGGGGAAATTGATGAGTCTGCTCGGACCCTGACCACCACAAAGCACCCTGCAAGTGCAATGTCCTTGGGATTTGTGGCCTCCAATGGCATCGCTACACAACTCATTTGGTTCCCGACAGGATTCAGGCTCAAGGCAGCTGATTACATCAAGGTGCTGAAGGCGAAATTCCTTCCATGGGTGAGGGAGAATTTCCCTGATGGCAATGTGGTCTTCCAGCAGGATGGGACACCCGCACACACCGCCTTAACTGCCCAAAATTGGCTGAAGAAGCATGTGGAGTTCTGGCCTAAGGACATGTGGCCGCCCTACAGCCCAGACGCCAACCCGCTGGATTACGCCTTCTGGCCGCAAATTCAGTCCAAGGTATGTACACTCTGCCACTTGAATGTTGAGGCCATGAAAGCCTCCGTTAATGAGCACTGGACCTCCATGTCCAAGGAGTACATTACAAAGACCTGCCAGGCCTTCAGAAGGCGTCTTGAGGCCATTGTGTTAGATGACGGCGGCTACATCGATGATTCATGTAATATATATGCCATAAAATATATATTAAAGCTTTTCCTTAAATTATGAATATTTACTGAAATATAAGTAGGTAAAGTTAAAACTAACAAAGTGTAACAATTTCTGCGTTCCACCCGGTATATATATATATATATATATATAAACAGCAAAAACAGCTGATAAAACCATTTCACGTCAATAATTGAGTCATCGATGACTTAATATGATATTGTCTATTTTTGGACAACTATTGTTTTTTTTTTTTTTTTTTTTTTTTTACAACTATTGTTGTTCAAAGTATTGTAAATCTATATTATATATACCATTTACTAAATTGTTACACAAGAAACATTAATAAGTTGCGCAAATACATAATTCGTCATTACTTAAGAATAAATATTATATTTTGAAAGCTTAAAGGATCAAACAACTTAAAGATTGAAGTCATTGAAATCAATAACATAACTTTTCAATTAAGCAATATTATTTCCTTAAAACCATAAAAGCGAAAAGTACTACATACTTCAAGCTATTCAAAAAAGTCCTTAATATTTAAAATATAAAAAACACGTCGTCACTTTCAAAATGAAGAACGAACGACCCGGTTATTTTTAGACACCTGGCCAGGACGTTCAAAAAACAGCCGGGAACCTGATATATATATATATATATATATATATATATATATATATATATTATATATATATATATATATATATATATATATATATATATATATATATATATGTATACATATATATACATATATATATCAGTATGGTATTCACATACGAATAAAATATAATAGAGTAATTTTTTGGATACATGCTGTTATTCTTAACTTTATATCTGTAAACACAAACACCCTTAACTTAGTCTCTTTTTCTTGACCTTTAACAAATAAAGGGCTTCTCTATCAATAATAGAATGGTATATGATTGAGGGTCCCTTTCATGAGAAGCAATAAATACTAATAATAAAGTTTTATTTGCCATTATATAGAGCGTCAAATGAATGCTAGAGCTTCATGACCTTGATAGTACTTAGCAAGAGGTCAACTTTTTTATTCCCTTCAATTGAATACAGGGTGTATATAAAAGGGCAAATTCAATAATGTTTTTAAAGAGAGAAACAAGTGCATTAGAGCATTATAGTGCATTAGAGGAACTCAATTCATTTCATGGTGGAGGCGTGCGGGTTTGTCGCTGAGGGCGGGGGTTTGATATTTATATACCTAATCGAAAATATTCGAAAAAAGACTCGTCAGACTTATTTAATGATATAAAATGAATTTATATGCAAGAGGATAATATTATTTCATGAGACCAAAGGGGCAAACAAAAAATATAAATTAATATGAACTACAATGTTCATTTATATTTTTTGCAACTATATACTCTGTTTCTGAATATAATTTTAGTGCATTTTATTTTGACACGGTATAAAATTTTCGCAGTTAACTGAATGAAATGTGTTTAATCGAAAAAAAATATATAAATCATATATTTTATTGAAGTTTACTTTCATTGAGTAAAAGAAAAGATTTGGTACAAACCTTTGTTAGTAAAACAATAAGCAGAAAACATTATATATTGTATTTTTCTTAATAGTAAATAAATATATTTAAACATTTCTTAGAACTAAATATAGAGGAAATAAATTCATACATTTAGTGTTGAACACGCCTTAACACACACGGCTATCGCAATCCTACAATATTTCTGAGTATAAGAATTATAAGAACAGATAATAATTAAGATGTAAGTGAAGAGCTTTTATAACAAATGAACATTTATTTTAATTTTAGTTTTGTTCATCAGTAAATTTCCTCACAAAAATATTTACAACCCTTTGTTCTTAGTTTGCACTGACATCTCTCTAAAATAAACTAATTTACATAATATAATTTTGAAATAAAGTTTTATCTCAAGACGTTGCAAATTATTTGTTTCTGAAATAAAGTTATTAACTGTATACGTGTGGAATTGAGCCAATTCTAAATAAATATATATGTGTCTTAGAAAAAAGGTATCCAGGCTTGCAAAAAAAAAAATGATTTGCAAATAGCTAAACTATAAGAAAAGTTGTTGTTTGAGCCCTAACTAAGTTTCTTTTCACAAAGAAGGTCTTGTTATGTGCAAAATTAAATATTTATCATTTTTTAGCAGCATGCATTAAGTAATGTAATTGAAATATTTAACCATAATATGAAAATTTGAAGTATATTTTTTTGCTATAGTTAAATTCGTCTAGTGTATTATAACAAATATATGATATAAATAAATATCTCATTAAAAAAAAATTAATACTTACCTTATTTATTTTAATAATTAACATTCCTCTTGGTACTTCAAATATCATTATGTAAGATTAACTTATAATTATATAATATACTTTTTTGTAATCATAAAATAAACAAATAAGATCAATTTCTCCAGCTTAGAGTTTAAATTTTAATCAAACATTGCACGAAGCATTTAATTTCATTTACCGTATAAAAACTTATCGCTCACACAGTATAATTCTATTTGAGAAAATTAGAATCCTGTCAAGGCAGCTGAATTTAAATTTAAAAACTCAAAAGATGAGTCATACGTTTTATCACAATATTGATTTGAACCAAAGTAAACGTCTCAATATATATATTATATTTCAGTTGTTCACTTATGAATTAATTACATTTAAATTACATTTATATATATGGGTCATTCCAAAAAAAATTAACTTTAATGAAATTTTGGGTTCATGGATTCAAATGAAATTTACACCATAGATGATTAAGTCTTTTTCATTATATGTTTTAAATTTTAGTTCGAAATTTGTTGTCTGAGCAAAGTTACATGCCTCTTAAATTTGGGCTTTTTCCCGGCCAAAATCCCGGCCTTATTTTGTATTGGAAATTTTCGAGTTCCTTATGGAGTTTTTGATAAAACTTAATAAATTGAACATACTTTAGTGTTTATATCTTATACTTGAATTGCCCATTTTGAGCATTTGAAAGCTCTATGGTAATGAAATTAAACTTTTTTTTTTTTGCCTTGATGCCACTTTTTTATAGCCAATCGGCTCTCCTGATTTCCTCTTTGTTTTGGACAAAAAAACTGAGGCCTTGAGTTGATAGAAGAGACTTTTTTCTACAAAATATCAAAAATTCAGAGATGTGTTTTTGTTTAAGCCGAGAAATTAAGGATTCATTTTGGAAATTGAGTAGATCTTTTAGATTGCCTTGTCATCATCATTATTTTTATGTATTATGATGACGTCAATGGAATATTGAATTCCTCCTTATATAGAGTATATTGATATAGACACACAGATAGAGAAAGACACAGAGAGAGAGAATATATAATTAACTTACTCCCATCCTGAAGAGTCTCGGGATCCAGAAATAGTGAATAGTGACTTTACACATCGAATTGGAATCTTGGGCACCTGGATCGTGATAAGAGGAGGTTCTTCATGACCTATCCTACTCATTCGTCTTCAAATATCTACCCTCCCTCCCCCCTCTTCCGGATCTGTCTCGGATGACTGACTACGGAGACTCCACTCATAAAGCCTCCTCCTACACTTCTCTTGTCTCCCCTCTACCGTGTCTCCGAGCGTGGGTACTTGGGTACTCCGGTTCTTCTCATGTGGAGGTGCTTTGTGAGAGCGGTGCTTACTACAGCGGCCATGTGGAGGAAGGAAGTCTATCCCTCTTCCTCCGAGGGACTCGTGAGCTAGCTTCGACTCCCGACTCCCGGGAGCTCCCCCTCTTACGCTTCCCTTTCTCTTCCGTCCGGAGGTCCCCTCCCTCCCGCCACTAGCCACCCGGGGACGCACAGCTTCAGTATCGGGGTGGAAGTGGAAGTCCTCAACACCGTACGGGACTCTGAGACCTTTGGCTGGTGGCCCGCTCGCGTCAAGGAGATATGGAGCAACGTGGCCGTCCTCTGCAGCTCCGCCTCCGCCGGGGAGCTCCTGGGCTTGAACCAAGTGATCCACCAGGTGGTCCACCGCCTTTGCCCCCGATCCAACATGCCACACATCCAGGACAAGGACTTTTATTCCTTTTGGAGCCCGCTGCCCTCGGAAATGGAGGACTCCCACGCCGTCTTTGTCAAGTCCATCAACGCCTGCTCCGTCAATTCCATGCCTGCCAAGTGGTCTGTCTCTGCGGGTCGTGAGCACGGACGAAGACACGCAGTGGAAAGCCAAGGCATGCACTTTCGAAACTTCACACAGAAGGTCCTCTTCAAGAGCAATACGGAGGAAGTCGAGCGGCACCTGGAGGCCACGCGGATTCAGAGCACCTACGGCTACACAGAGGAGTTCCACGTGCCCAGTGAGCTCATGGGCCTAGCCATCGGAGTCCACGGGGCAAACATATAAACGGGCACGTTTACGGCATGGAAAATGCGGAGGTCACAAAAACTTTACTCTGCTTCATGGTGAAGAGTCTCTGCTGCAAGTACGAAGACGTGGTCGCCATGGTGCCGCTGCCAGCAATCAACTCCTCTGTCATCAAGAAGTGGTATGACAACGTGCTACAGGTGCTCGTCAAAGTTGGCAAACCTGGAGCTGCTTGAAGATGACGAAGAAGGAAGCAGCAAGAAAGAAGAGTTCCTTCAGCTGATCAATCGCGGTGGCCTCATCACTCCTAGTGACCTTGAGTACCTCAACTGCACAAGGCCAAGACCGTGCAGCCCTGGCTTAAGAGCAACGTGTCACACTTCTGGTACCTCCAGACCTGGCCCTCCAATTCGCCAGATCTCAACCCCTGTGACTACTACCTGGAGTAAAAGTAATTCTTTTAGCCTGTTAAAACTTCAACCCCAATAGAGATAACTTCACTTTAAAAGATACTTAATAAATTAAAATGAACAAATGTCAAAATTTTGTACGAATTTATTTATTTTTGGTCGATAATTTCAAATATATAATCGTAGCTATCTTGAATACATGATACTCGTTTACAACCAATTTTTTTATCGTCAAGTGGTGTAAACTGGTGATAATTCCTTGTCCCAGGTATGGTTTTAGAATTTTCAAATCTTTTACTAAACTACTTCTTGTTTTTTCTAAGTCTTTTGTTTGCAATTCTAAAACACTTATTTCTTTTATATTAGTTTTTGAAAAATCAATTATGTCTTTTGTAGTTAAAATTTGATTGTCAAAAGGTCTTTGAAAACTAGCCTTTGTCAGTAGTCTTTTCAGAGTTCCGGCAACCCCATCACAAGGAACTATCCATGGCTGGTTGTAAAAAAATTCCAGGAGCTTGAAATTTTAAAATTTTTCGTGACAAACTAAATTAATAAGTTATTTTTGTATAGTCCAGTGCACCCATCTGAAAAATAATGATTTTTTACATTTTTATTGTTTTTCTGAAAATTTCGAATTGTATTGCATATAATTACCTCCGCCGAAGGAGGTATTGTTTTCACTGCGTTGGTTTGTTTGTCAGCAGGATAACTCAAAAAGTACGGAACGGATTCGGATGAAACTTTGTGGAGTTGTTGGAAATGCCAAAAGAAACAAGTGATTAAATTTTGGCATCTCTGAGTGCTTATTTAAGATGCAAATTAGCTAAATACTAAAAATATAATAATGAAATGGGGTTTCTATTCAGGGAGTAGGAAAGAACAAACCTTAAAAAATATACATTGATGTAATATTGTTCATTTATCAGCTAAGGACTACGTCACTGGGTGCTTAAACTTCTTTCTTTCCCGTCTTCCTCTTAATATTAAATAAATATAAAGCTAATATTAAGAGCATGATGGAATAGATTTAGTCATTGGATGAATGGATGTTTTTTAGGATTGCTCTCTCCTCACTCATTATCACCAAACACACCTACTTATATGATTGGATTGTAATTCCGTTAAGTGATTTCATTGGTGGGGATTAAAGCTTTAACGTAAAGTCGCGCATCAAGAGCTTTTTGTTCGATTTTTGCTTATTTCTTGGCTTCCTTTC
>CP045890.1:9281740-9339664 GCA_013387185.1 Caligus rogercresseyi | reverse complement strand
TGAATTTGTTGTCGAATGGGAGCTCTAAGAACTCCCTCTGTATTTTTTTGTAATACTATAACTGAAAGATCATAGATATTTTTCAATCCATGTTCAATGTTTTATATGTTTTATTCCATCTTTGCTTTGGGTTTTATATATAAATAATATTTTTACATGTATATATTAAATCAACCAGTATTAAAAAAAGATCATATATATTACAATTGTGAGACTACGACAGAGAGGCTATTACCGAAAAAAGAACGTCGTCCAAGGGAAGCTTCTGAGAACGAACACTCTCGTGGTTGCTGATGAGGTTGACTTACACATACCGTTACCAGGATTATCAAAAAGTCAACGACATAATATCAGTGTCCTAATGGAGTTAACTGTAAGCCTAAGTGAGTCTCCATCTGACGGCTCTGATATAAAGTACTTTAAGTCGATCGGAAAACGCTTCAAAATCCTCAATTAGCATAAGAATCGCCTTATTGGTTGTCTCCTGATGTAGAACAACGCATGTCTTCACGCTGTCGCTAAAATAATTTGACTTTCTGACCCCAAAGGGAGTCGTGTAACCAGTCAAATAGAGCCGATAAACCCATATCTGAACATTTTGAACGTTTTATTTCCTAAGTTATATCAACATCACTGGAAGGAACGGTTAAAGGAAGTCACTTCTGCCGTGACGATCGAAGAAGAGCCGTTCAACCAAATCAATAAGCACTGCCACGAATAAATATGAAATATCCCTTCCTTAAAATGAAAAGGAATTCACACGAGGAGAAAGGTGAAGACGTAAGAAAGGGTGGTAAATTGTGTTTCCTGCGTATTTATTGTTCATGAAAAAATGCAAAAATAGGATAAGTTAATAAGATCTGTCGACTGTGCCTATATTTGTCAATCAGCGAGGTTAAACATTTACGAAATATAAGAGGAAAATGTGAAAAGTAGCAAAATATATAAAAATAATTAGAAAAATTAAAAAGACCCAAATTTTTAATTTCCAGTTTTTCCATTTCTTTATTCCTTGTCCAGGCCCTGTACAAAACCTTTATGTTTCTCATTTGTCAACAAAGTGAAAAAATATAACAAGAACCTTTTGGGGATGGCATTCTCATGGGACAATGCTGACGTTTATCTCCGTTCCTTCCATGCTCTTAGACCTTTTATAGAATGCCACTATGATTACTGAAAGGTAGCATGGGCAGAAGATATACCTCCTATACTTTGATAAAAAAGGAAATTGATTAGAACAAGTTTTTCCTTTTCTTTTTCTGTATGATCAGCATTCCTCTAATACTTACTACACAAGTATAATTCTATACAAACACTGAATTAGGAACCTGATAATCATCATTAATACAAAAGCATCCATAGTTTATATTAAAAAAGTAAGTTCCTTTGATAAGCCTTCCTTCGAGAGCACTTCCTAATGTTAACCAAAAAGAATAGAAATAACAAAAATCGGACATAAAAGAGCTTAAATAGATTTTTGTAGAACTATACCGTATGTTTGTGAATTTATATACTCTATCCCAGTTTCCATAAAAATTAAGTCATAGTAAAATACTTGATAGAAGACCATGTATGTTTCGCCCAACGACCACAAAAATAATGGATACTCAACAGAGAATAAAAATTTAGTCCACGTAAAGAGATCTTTGATAACTAAATGGCTGCTCCTTTTGGTGAAACAATCTTGGTCATAGTAAAAAGGAAATCCTGTAATAAATGATCGATGATGTTGTCACCCTATGTTACGTTTCAACAAAAAGTAGTCCCTTATAATGACGTCACTGGACATTCCTTTTGTCATTTCTCCTTTGTTCTACTTCGTAATACTTGGTATTTAGACTTTGACTGCACAAAGATAAGTATAAGTATTCCTTCCTTCTCTACTTTGTTGTTCCATCGACTTTATTTTTAAACTACCTTGATCTAAAAGTTCCCGCCCTTTTCTTGTATGTTGCTCTAAGGCACTCAATTTAAATTATTTTCTATTCTTAGGCTTGTAAGACTGTGGTTTATAGTCCTTATAATTTTCGGGTTCTTCCAAAAGAAGGGCCTACATGGACAGCTATAGAAGAGGTTGGGTGAAAAATATGATACTCATATTCACTTCATTCTTTTCTTATTTCTTCCAAGGGCCCCAGGATTAAGAGGCGTTGTGCAAATTGAATAACATTGAGGCATTGTTTGTTATGATTTGATCCTAAAACCGTCACTGCGTAGAAGATGTCTGGAGAATACCTCTCCCAAATGGATCATCAGCATGACTGGGCTTGCAATCAGGAGTCGGTATCGAGAAAGCTGGTTAAATGTCTCCTACACTCTAACATTTGTCATCCCTCCGTGTTAGGATCCTATCAATGAAAATATAATTTTCTATCATTTTATTGGTCAATCTCTAAGTTTTATCTATACAAAAAAAGAAATCTGTGTGTTCGATCGTTTCCCTGAATATCCCGAACGATTCCTAAGATCTTGACAAAAATTTCAGCGAATAGTTTTGAGAGCTCAGGGAGTGTTTTAGTGGGGTTGTAACCTCCCGGAAAATTTGTCATCGCCATGCTTATTTTATTTGCCAAACTATTTTTTGTCGACTTTATTAAAATTGCCATGTTAGATTTGGACCAAAATGTATGTGGATGATTTTGAGGTAGTAAGACGTGCTTTTGTTTTTGAGGATGTTTACTGGAAAAATCGTTTTCCATATGATTACATAATAATATTATTCCCTGTCTTTTTCCCCCCCCCATTTAAGTTTGCAGAAAATAACTACTTTTTTATAACACAACCTCGCACTAATCAAGTTTTAATCATGTCTAAAAATAAAGAGTGATGCCATATCACCCTCAATTTTTTTAATATAGATATTATGTCGCACTCTTTCTAAGTTTTTTCTTTTGCTGCCCCCCCCCCCCCCCCCAATAAAGAGACCAAACAAATACTCTGATATTCAGCGCTACATATATGTTCTCTATGAAATGACTCAAAGAAATGACTTTTTATGATGTTTAAATACCCAGCCTTAAGGAATAGAAAATGGAAGAAGCGGCAATGAAGGCGCAATGACAACTTTTTAAGGAACTACTTTTCATAAGAAAATAACATACGATGACATCACTGGAAGCCCGGGTAACATCCGCTAGTACTATATTAAACCCTGATGCATTAGGAAAATAAAAAAATGCACAAATAAGCATAAACGTTTTGCATTAAAATCGAACATACATATTTAAATAAAATACTAGTAGGGGGATCATGTAAGAAATAATTTTAAAACTATTAATCAAATCTATATTTAGCTTTGACACATTTCATGTAATATTTTTTATGAGTTTCCTTTTGGTTAAAGAAACCATTGGAAAATTTTACTTCCTTCGGACGTCATTGTCCTCACAACTATCGTGAAGGGAAGGTGCTTTGAGGTTTAAAGCGGTATGCCTGAAGCAGATGATTGTCTTTCAACTCAACTTTTATCCATTTTTACGATAAGGGTCTTTTTGATTGGTCATTGAGCTATTGAGTCAGAAACTTAGTAAGGACTATGATATATATAAATTACGTTTGAAAGGTTAGTGCAGTATTGAAAGTATATTTCTGAGAATTAAACTTTATATGTGTTTATAACTTTTGATAAATCTAATAAATGTGTGTCAAAATATATATGGTTTAGAGTGTTATGAGGATTTTATATCTATTCATTAATAAATGTGTATGCGCACACTGAAAAATGTTTAGCATGATAGAAAATAGTCTAGTATCAGTGTAATATCTGATACATGCCAAAAATAGAAATTAAAAACCATTATACTTTTTGATAGAGCATTTTAAAATAATAATAACACAACTTTGTGTGTAATTGCGCTTTTTACTGAAAGAATACTCGTTTAATAATGTATTTTTTACGCATTAGCATTTTATTTTATATTTGTTATTGTATATATTCATGAACTGTGAAAAAATAATAGTCGTAAAGTTTAAAAAGTTAAAACCATTAAATTATTTATAAAGTGATCATTATTTTAAACGAAAGCCGATATTTAAAAGGAAAAATGAAAACCAACAATAAATATAATATGTTTACTATGAGTTAGCATAAGGAAAAATATCAGACATTCTTTGTCAACGGCATTGTTATTTAGAATTGTATTAAAGCGTTTTATCTAATAGATAAACTCAGTGCCTTTGCTGCCGCATGGACGAAAATATATGTATGTATATAGAGATATGTGGCCTTTATAAAGCATGATACACTGTCATATATGTATGGATAAAAGCATATATGTATATATTATTTGTATATCCAAATAAACTACTGATTATCTCATAATATGGGAGCTCTTAAATTGCAAGATTACATATAAATATAGTAGTCCTTGTCGCTCGGCTACGGTTTTCTCATTAATCTATATAAATATAATGTGTATATATATATAAAGACGAAAAGGGTACCATAAATGTATACACCATACTTATATGTGTGGTTGTATGGGTGACTTATGTGTTCACGCAATAATCTACAAGGGGGGGGGGGGGGGGGGGAAGTAAATTGGTATTAAAGAGATATCATATATAATGAGAGGCACAAGAGACATGTTTGGTGGTGAAATAAAATATGAACTGATCGTTATGACTTCATATATTGAATGGATAGGATTAATTTATTCACTCCGTTCTGTCAAAGAAACAGAGGCATTATGTTATTCTAAAGAATAAAATAATGTCATTGGCTGAGAAAAGGAGAGGGGATAAAAAACAGTTGGTAAAATGCTTCAAAATATGACGTCACTGGTGGCTGTTGAGGAGTGAATATCAGGAATTCAGAGAGAAGGAATTCATCCTTAGTAATGCTAATTGTCTCTTCTTCAGTGCTTATACCATGACGTCATTGTCGAATCCAAGAAATTGACTCCTCCCCTTTCATCTATTAATTGAATAAAAGTAACTGATCATGTTCAGGATTTTTTTGTTTTATTTACTCACATCTGTCGATAAATGGATCATTAGTCTCACTATCAGAAAAAATATAGAGTTACCAACTGAAAAAATCTTGTTTAATCGATGAATCATTTTCTCTATTCATTCCGTACCGGTGTGAGAAGCAAAGGCATATGAGTTTGTATACAGTGAGGTATTTAAATTAATAAAAAATAAACCACAGAGTAATGTATGTAGTAAGTGAATACACAATAGGCTCAATCACAGAAATAAAGAAAAATATTATATGTCATCCTCAGTCACGAAAAATATATATGCTAAAAATCCATGGAACAAGTAGAGAAGGAAGGAATAAGCCCTGTTAATATCCGTAGCAGTCAAAGTCTAGATAGTATTCATTCTTAATCCTTGGTCTTTACTAAATATCAAGGATTAAGGAATAAACAAAGGAGAGAAAGGACATTACTCTTCCTGTGCCATCGATGCTAAGTATGTAGAATAACATTTTTTATGACGTCACTGCAATTTTATAGTATGATTTCCTTTTTTCCTGGACTACTTAATTGTTTCATGCGGCAGCCATTTTAGGTTGACTTACGTCATCAAAAAAAATATTCAAGTCGAGCATTTTGTTCCCTTCTTTTCGAATGATTATCCAGTTGTTATTTAGGTCAGCGAGTAAATCTCTTACATTAAAAAGCTTGATTCATTTGTATTTTCTCAAGATTTATAAAATGTCTGATTACAAGGGACTAAATGTTTCTTAAAGCTAGTTACTGAGTACATCGCCAAAGTCAAAATCAACCTAATGACTTGCAAATGATTCAATTCGCAACTTAACCCTGGCTTTTGAGTCACAAACTTAGTAAGGGCTGTGATAAAATATAAATTACTTTAAAAAGGCGTTGTGGATAAAGAAAGTATCTTTCTGCAGAGCTTAACCTTTCTATTTTGATAACATATGTTTAAAAATATATGTTTTGTGTGTTATGAGAAAATATATATTGATTTAATAAATCATAATTATCAAAATAAAATACTTAGAAGAAAAATAGTCTTATCAGTCTTTTCATCAGAATTCGATATCCTTTTTTGGTAGAGCATTTTAAAATAATAATAATAAAAGTTTGTAAGAAGATATTATTCTTATCAAGATTGTTAATATAATACTTACTGTATATACCCTTTGTAAGACAAACTGCACTGTTTGCATGTGATTAATGTTGAAATATAAAAATATTATTTTAAAATAAATATTATAGATGCCCCTCACATGATGCAAGCGATTAAACAAAAGATAAGAGCATAATATGTCGTTATCGATAACTGGTGTGAAATAATATGGGTAAGAAATGCTTCTAAACATTGTGAAGGTGCATCCTATTCCAATTATATTTCTGTGTAAAATATTACTTCAATGGGTAATAAAAAATATAACTTCAGCTTTCTTAGTGACAGAAATACACTTATATCACGGTGAACGGAAAATTGTGCAAATAATAAAATTGTCAACCGCAAAATGCTCCCCTATTCACTATATAAAATGCATAAAACTTTAAATAGCCTTACAGGCCCTCAAGCTTAGAGGTCTAGCCCCACCTATATTAATAATTGAGGAGTGAAGGCAAATAGGGGTTACGCCTATAACACCAGTAGCATATTGTGGAGTGTCCAGTAATTTCATCACGCACAATTCTTCGTGGAACCTTTTTGTTGCCGCCTTTTTGTCGTGTGTATTTACCTCTCTTGCTCTTTTGTAGACAGTCATTTTCCTTTTTTCTCCTTTTTCTTGTGGATATTTTTTTATGAAGCATTTTCTTTTTTTCTCCTTTTTCTGGTGGATATTTTTTCATGAAGCATTTTCCTCTTTTCTCTTGGACATTTTTGTGGCAAAGCTATTTTGGTGCAAAGTATTTTCTTCGCTATTTTTTTTTGCTGCTTGTAAAGAGCCTAATCTCTTGTGGGCTCAGTCTAGGCGTAAAGTACAACTTTTAATTACACTATGCAACAAAAAAAAAACGCAAAAAAAAACAAATGAATCTAGTAATTTAGAGAATGGGATTACAGATATATGATTATTTAGTCGTGATATTCGTTTTTCTGGCCACAATTTAAACTTTAAAATTTTCATGTTTAGGCCAATGGTACATACGGATCTATGATTTTCAGGGACAAGGCAGCAATTAACATTAATGCATTACCAATACAATTTCAAAGAAAGATCCAATAAATCTATTGGTAAAGTAATATTTCCAAAACTCTGATTATGTAATGAGATAATTGCATTATAGTCGTAAAAAATGGGAAAAAACGGACACTTTCACGTTATGATAGATATATCACTCATGGACAATTTTTTCAGCTGCAAAGTTATATTTACATACGTTCCAGGCTTTAGAATAGCCATCGAGACCATTAGAACCATTAAAAACGACTTTATTATCGAATAATTGAGCAAAAATCATTAGGCACCTATGCTCCTCATATCTATGATCATCGTTCTAAAGGTTTCGTGGATTGTTAAATTTTCTTCGTTCCGTAACAAGAGGATAATATCAATATATATATACATTTGCATGTATTCTACCTCAGTAAGTTACATGTCCTTAAAATTAAAACAATAAATTTTTATTAATGGGAAAATATAAATACAAAATATAAATATTGAAAAATATATTCGAAATAAGTGTTTAGTATAAGTATATTGCTATTAATCCTTTTGTTACGGAACGAAGAAAATTTTAACAATCCACGAAACCTTTAGAACGATGATCATAGATATGAGGAGCATAGGTGCCTAATGATTTTTGCTCAATTATTCGATAATAAAGTCGTTTTTAATGGTTCTAATGGTCTCGATGGCTATTCTAAAGCCTGGAACGTATGTAAATATAACTTTGCAGCTGAAAAAAATTGTCCATGAGTGATATATCTATCTTAACGTGAAAGTGTCCGTTTTGTCCCATTTTTACGACTATAATGCAATTATCTCATTACATAATCAGAGTTTTGGAAATATTACTTTACCAATATATTATTGGATCTTTCTTCGAAATTGTATTGGTAATGCATTAATGTTAATTGCTGCCTTGTCCCTGAAAATCATAGATCCGTATGTACCATTGGCCTAAAACATGAAAATTTTAAAATTTTAATTGTGGCCAGAAAAACAAAAACCCATTGTTCGAAATAGCAATTTATCATTGCATGGACTCCATAGAATCAATTTTTTGAAAGTTTTGGCCGTTGGCAATTTTTTTGTTGCATAGTGTTATCAATACAAAAAGGGATATATTGTGCACTGAAAAATTAGGATCCCCGATGTCAGTGAGGGTTTTTGGACATTTGCGTATAAGATAATACGATATTTCACTCCTAACTCTACACACAATGTCCAAGCGTTTGAAGAGAATTATGAAAATTACATGAAATCCTGAAGATTTTTCTTATAAATTTTGGTAGAGTGAAGCATTTTGATTTATTTTTTTGTCAGTCATTCAATTTGCATTCTTAGTGTGCCGGACGATTGGTGGGAATATATTACTCCAAATTATACCAAGAAGTAACTGGCCGTCTCAAGAAGAATCTTTTCTAACTGACAGCAGGTTCCAACTTTTTATTTTGTTATGGAAGATGCTGACTATATATGAAAAAATGTATCTTTATACAAACGAAACAATCAAAAACATTTAGTTGGTCTCGATTTTTTCGTCCTAAAACATCCTGGCTTCTGTTCTCTATTCGACATTTTATCTTTTTAACTGAATTAAAGCATTTTGATTAATATTTTTTTGTCTATCATTTAATTTGCATTCTTAGTGTGCCAGACAGCTGGCGCAAATATATAACCTTAAATTATGCCAAGAAGTATCTCTTGTAACTGACAGCTGTTTCAGACTTTTTATTTCCAATGGAAGACGCTGACCATATTTTAAACTAGAGGCATATATACACTCAGAGAGTGCAAACCTCCGCCGTCACGGGATCCTTATGAGCCTTCCGAGGCAGATTTTTCACGACTGGGGTGGCGTAGAGGGACGGGGGAGGGTTCCCCTCGACGGAAATTCCGAGAGGAAGACACTCCGATTTCACAGCACAGCGACATCTATTGGCAGAGTAGGCTAACTTGAAATATTTATTAGTACTTAGCTCGTTTGCATCTTAATTCTGCACTCATAGATGCCAATATTTAATCACTTGTTCCTTTTGGCATTTCCAACAACTCCACAAAGTTTCATTCAAATCCGTTCCGTACTTTTTGAGTTATTCTGCTGACAAACAAACCAACCAACAAACCAACGCCAGTGAAAACAATACCTCCTTCGGCGGAGGTAATAAAATATATTTATATACAAACAAAACCTTGAAACACATTTAGTCGGATGATATCCTATTGGAGTGAAGCTAGAAAATACACTAAAAGTTCAGTTTGGTTTGAAGTCTCATAAAGATTTAAAACTCAGTGGATTGAAGAATGACGGTTGTTGTAATGTAAATAAATTTGTTGATTCTTAGGGTTATATACATTAGAGATGGAGTACAATTACAGTTTGGAAAAAATAAATAATACTTATTAGTAGTGCTTAACACTTTGTTTCTTTTTCAGCCGCAGAGTACATTTCCCTTCCCGCCACAAATGTGTATTACCTCCGCCGAAGGAGGTATTGTTTTCCCTGGTTTGTTGGTTTGTTTGTCAGCAGGATAACTCAAAAAGTGCGGAACGGATTCGGATTAATTAAGATGCAAAATGAGCTAATACTAATAATATTTCAAGTTAGCCTACTCTGCCAATAGGTGTCACTGTGCTGTGAAATCGGGTGCCGGGAGCGTCTTCCTCTCGGAATTTCCGTCGAGGGGAACCCTCCCCGTCCCTGTACGACGCCCCCAGTCGTGAAAAATCCGCCTCGGAAGGCTCATAAGGACCCCGTGACGGCGGAGGTTTACACTCTCTGAGTGTATATATGCCTCTAGTTAAGGGTGTTTTTGCATCTCTAGTTACAAGTACAATGCTGAAGTTGTTTTTTTTGTAATATATTGGATTTTAAAAAAGTAAAATTATTATTTTCGATGTTCAATCTACCGTTTCCAATTGGCTGAAACCATGCCAAAATTTGGTCTTAAAAAGTAAACTCATTTTAAACTAAAATGTTTCTTAACACAAAACACAGTTTTTTCTTTATACAATACATACATATATATTATGTACTATATTGTCTAATAAAGATGTCGATGGGAAAAATCCATGCAAAAGACTTCATCTTATTATATAAACTCCCTCCCTTGTTTTACTTCTCATGCATATTAATTATTGACAGACCAAACATCAACTTATAATTTTTTTTTAGCTATCATTGAAGATATTGTAAAAGGTCAGATAATTTTTTGTAGCATAAAAAATATATAAGGCTCACACCAAATCATGGAAAAAGCAAATGCATAGTTTATTTTAATGGATGGAACGCTCTAGATAAAAGTGTCAAAAAGACGAAATAATGTAATATGCATGCACAGGCAAACAATTATAATTATCAATACAGGTTCGTATACATTACTTACTCAATTTATATGATAAATATTGGTGAGGTGTCACTTCCAGCTTCCATATCCATGTATTTAAACAATTTTTCATAGTTCATTATTTTCATCTTTTTGACTGCTTATAATATAATTTTTTTCCTAGTTATTTTCCGTTGTATTTATAATAAATCAAACATATTTCTTATGCTTTTAGCCCATTTGTGCCTAAAGCATATTTAAATACGCATAAAATATTCATAAAAGTTCACCAAAGTTTAGGAACATATCTTTTTTGCATTATTCTGTTTTGCACAGTTTTATTAGTCCTTTTTATTTGTGAATATAGAATACAAAACAGAATATATTATTAATTATAAACAAAATTGATTTATTTTTCCCAAAATGAATATGAATAAAATTTAGATCATGGCACAGATGGTTGCAGCGATGTAACAAACAAGTAGATAATAGGTTTTTTAATTACTGGTTGAATTATTATGCAAATCTAAAAACAAGATATACATACAACCCAAAGGAAATATGTATTAAAAACATAAAGAAACATTTTAGTTTATTTTTTTGCTCTGGGTAGAACATATCCAATACAATATCATATAATATAGAATACAATTATATCATATAAATATAGAATACAATTATATCATATTAAACCTTATCACAATCAATTTAACAGCTATCCATTAATTTAAAATCCCATACTTCAAATAAAAAATAAACATAGAATATTAGGCTTAAAAAAAACTTTGGCTTTTCTTCAAAAACTTCAAAGTTATTTGATTAATCTGCGTATATTCTTGAGTAATACTTTAATTTCTTTGAGGCCAGAGTCCATGAATCGTCATGTAGATTTGGAATTGTCTTATCCAACGCCAAATCGCTTATTTTCTCTAACAAACTATATTCTAAAATAAGTTATGTCTTTGAATTCCCTATAAATACTTTACCTTTGACAATAAAGTTAACTTGCTCTTTGTAAGCTATGACATCATTTTTTTTTTTGCTCACAAGAATACTTAAATGAAAGGATGGCTTATCAATGAGACGTTCCCTGCTGCAAGAAACTATTATAGCTGCTCAATTACTATAAATTGATGATTAGAGAAGATGAGCCTCAGTGCATTCAATGTTAATATTTTATGATAAACGTGAAAAATTACATGAAAAGAGTATAAGAAAGTTTTATGAGGATTAAATAAATAGCACTTCATCTATTTTTAGATTAAATGAACGCTTCAAGGACGATGTATTCATTATTACTTATGAAACCTTTTGGAAAATCTTTCATTGTCAAGTATGAAAAATAATCATTTAATAATCCATAACAAAGAATATGCTTTATAATGAGATTCATTTTTAGAATTGTGCATTATTTTTAATATTGGTGAGTGCGTTTTTATGTTTATGTCAATGGTCGTTCATCTATCACAATTTTAGGTACCGATATATATATATTTTTAACGAGATTACTTTAGATTATTTCGGAATATATTATTTTATGTATTATACAGAGCCATGAGAACAGTAACCTGTTGAATTTATCAAACCACATAATCAATCATTATTAAGTCGATTTTTTAAGTTCTATACAATCAATTTTTTTGGGTTAAGGTGTTTATTTATTAGCTACAAATACATACAGTGTATAAAATATCAATAGGAAGTAGGAGATAAAAAAATACATTTTTTATTTAATATGTTGAATTAAGCCTTTAATTTTTTTTAGCACTTATTTCTTTAACTCTTGAAAAGATGCGATATTCTTCTTGTATAAACATGTAAAGCATATTTGCTATTCAACAAAAGGCTTTCCATGAAGTTAAGCCAATAGCAGCAAACAGTGTGTTTGCTCCCGTGTTAAAAAAGTTAAATTATATAAGGGTTTACTATGTTTGTTTGTTCAACAATCAAAAGATGTTGTGTATTGTGGTTTTTTTTAATCCGTATGTTCAAGGTTTTTTTAAATTGTTTATTTAACTTCAATGAGATTTATCCTCACAAAATAGAACTATATTTTCCCCCAAAATTCATATTTTTTAATGCTGAAAAAAATAAATAAATATTTTTTAATGAGTTGTAAACGATAATTTTAGCTCTTAAACATACAACACTTCTTTTTAATCTAAATTATTTATATGATATATGTTTGAGCATAAGATATATTACTGGATTAGGTTTCTGTGAGGGTGGACCAATTTAGGGGCATAACAAAAAATCCAAAATTCATCTTTTTAAAAGTCATGGGTTGTTTGTTACAAAAAAAACAATTGCATAAAACTTGGGTTGGTAATAATAATTACCACCAAAGACTTGAATATTGGTTTTATATATTGATTAAAAGTATATGTTTTGATACTTCAAGAGGATGTATCCATACATAAATGCTTCATTCTTTGAAATTTAAAATAAATAACAATTATTTTATGTGTTTCAAAAGTACTATACAAGGTAATATCTCTTCAGATTATGAGAAAAATATTAATCATTGTATCATTAGTCCCTACCTAATGTTTTCGCTCTTTTGAAATATATTGCAATAAAATCGTTCATTCAAATAGTGTAAGATATAATTCTTTTATAGTGAATTTTTTGGATTTCTTTGTCAACTAATTTATCAAAAAATCATAAATATTGAAAAAAAGGAATATAATATGAACATTGGGTTAGCTTATAAAATTATACTCGACACTTGTATGATCGCTACTAAATATATTTTAGGAGTAGATAATATAGTTTAGATATATAAAAAACAATTTAATGGAGAAATATTTTTTCAGTGATGATATCTCTTACACGAGATACACGGGATTCCTTCATTGTCTAGTAACTTGATACATTTAATACTATATATTAGAGAGATGAGAAAAATGAGTGAAATAGAACTTACCGAGTGACCAACAAAATCATCATAAAAAGGCGAGTAATTCTTTTGTTTTCTTCAGTATTAACATTATCGGTGATTTATTAGGTGCAGGGATGCACAAAATATTAGTCTCAAAAGCGGTTACTGTTTTTCATTTGATGCAATTCTATCGAACCATAAAAGGCAAAAAAAAAAAAAAAAAAAAAAAAAAAAAATTTAAACAAAAAAAAAAAATGTTATAATATATATATTATATAATATATATATATATATATATATATATATATATATATCTATATATATATATATATAATATATACAGGTGATTCACTTAATTGAGACTCACATATTACAACTACAATCTTTGTATAAATTTTACATAAATAATTTTTAAACAAAAATGATAGCACAATGTGTAATTTACAAAATGTATTTCAATAAATTTTCACATATCCTCCTTTGGACTTCACTACAGCTTTGAACCTCATGGTGGAGGCAACACAGGCAGGAATCTCTTCCTCAGACAAAGATTTTCACGGTCCAGGCCACCCACAACAGTCAGAATGACCGGGTTTTATCTTGAAAAAAGGAAGACATCCCCGTGCAGCTGAGGACTCTCTTCAGAAGGCAAAAGCCACCCTCAGTCATGGTCTGAGCTGAGAAGAGATTCCTGCCTGTGTTGCCTCCACCGTGAGGAGGTTCAAAGCTGTAGTGAAGGCCAAAGAAGGATATGTGAAAATTTAATGAAATACATTTTGTAAATTACACATTGTGCTATCATTTTTGTTAAAAATTATTTGTGTAAAATTTAATACAAAGATTGTATGTAGTTTGTAATATGTGAGTCTCAATTTAAGTGAATCACCCTGTATATATAATATATATATATATTTAATATCGTTGACCCCATCTATTATGACAACATATCACATTAAATTATGCACTGACTATTCAAGCATAACACACATAATTAGACAATAATTAAGATTGTTTTATAGTAGTAACTTACTAATAAAGCCGCTTGTCCATTACATAGTTTTCATCAGAAGAACAATAATAATTTTTGGTTAGTAGATCTCCTCTTTTTTATTCCTTGAGCTCTTGTATGACGAATATTATGTTATGTGAATTCTGTACATTTGAGCCATCAAAGCATCTGCAGTCAACTCATTACAATCTTCCATTGGTGTTCCCCTTGAATGAAAGTTCATTAATTTAATAAATAATATATTATGAAGGACAATAGCAATGCTGAGGCAAGTTCTCGACGAATTCCAAATATTTTTATTACGTTTTCGTGCATCTTTTATTTATTTCAATCACCTGAAAGAACGAAGTCCAAGGTAGCTGATGGGATCTCCCTGTTTTGTATGACTTTTTTGATCTATATTTATTGATGTTATCGTCAGAAATGGTTTTTAGTTAAAGCCGAGGTCTCCTTCCTCACAAATGTGGCTCAATGATCTTTGGAGGATAAATAATATAAAATATAATCGCCTTGGACTCATTTCATCATTTCGGCAGGGTATTTAATTACCTCTTTACACTCCCAGGTAACTATGTAATAGTTCAGAATCCCTTGTCAGTAAATGAGATATATATACAAATATAAAAACCATTCGGTATTTTATGCAAGAACAAAGAAATATTGAACCCTTGGAAATTGTTATACTTTGCTTTTTGGCTATTGAAAAACAAGGTACGACCAATATTCCAAGAGAGCAGCCTTTTTTGCTTACCGGTGATATTTATGACATCATACGGCAAGAGAGAAGAATAACATTTACTAATGTGTTTATTCTTTAGAGATATAAAGATAGAGAGAGCTTATTCCATTCAATAGCAGAAGAAACTACGTTCAGCTGTATTTTGATGTATTACGTCATCGTAAGCTGATCATAGAGATATTTTCTATCGCTATGATCAGCTTACGATGACGTAGTACAAATTATTTTGTTTATATTGGACACAAAAATACAAATGAAGGGAAAAAGCTCTCTATATCTTTATATCTCTATGGTTTCTTTTTTTATAAGGTCTTTATTTAAATTGTAATACCTAGAATATACATAAAATACAATTATAAAATAGTAGGTAAAATTGCATAAAAATACATAAATTTATTCCTGCTGTCGTCATCAAAAATATAATGCTGCAATAGACTTCCTAATGACGTCAAAATAATAATTTATGACGTTTCACTATACATAAAACATAAAATAAATGTAACTGATATTCTATATACATTGATTCCTTCGACCAACGTCCACGACCGTCCGTCTTTTTTAATCCAAAGAGATTGGTAGCACATTTATCGTTTCCGATAAATATATTTTTTTAGCACATATGAATATGGTTACATTACTATTTGTAAGCATAATTTAATTTGATCCCTGGTTCGACATATCCCTAATAATAACATCGAACAAACATGAACCAGCCCATTATATTTTTTCTTGTAAGCAAACTATTTTATAGTTTTCTATCATTCTTTGATTGAGGCTCAACAAAACTTTTTTTCTTTTCACAAAAGTAGTGAAAACATCAATTAGATAACAAAGTTTTGTGGTTGATTATTATTATTTTCATCATCAACATTATTAGGCCACATATTTTCAAATGCTTGCTTTTGAAAGGCAGCTTCAACAAAATACTTTTTTGGGGGAGTCTAAATACTACTCAAATGGAAAGTTATAATTTATATAAATGTACTATTTACATAGCCATGGCTCTACGGTTTTGAAAGCATTGACTTCAAAGGCAAAATAAAATAGTAATAATAAAACTAAAGTTGTATTTTTGTTTCGCTCGGTTTTAAAACTTTGGTAAAAAGTTATTTCTTTTATTTATTTTTCACCCCATATTTCAAAGAGACTAGAAAAACAATTTGAAAAGTCACATGTATATATTTTGTGTTTGTATCAAGACAGTTATGTCTATTTCTGAATATACCCAATACATTACAGAACATGCTTCAGTGTCATTTATTAAATATAAGATTCAACAGTACACTTTGCTCTTGGAAAGAAGGATCTCTCCGCAAGAGCAAAGCTAAATTTGAGCTCTTTTCGGGGCTAAAGTTTCATTGCCGGAGATTGACCACATTTAGGCCGATTAATCCATCTGATTTAAGGCCAATTTGTTATCTACTGCAGCTCCGTACGCAGTTTTAGACCTCAAAATCCCTATACTTGTACTATCCCGGCATCTAAATTTTTTTCGAGGTACCTACAGATGGCTTACAAAATATTTTAATTCTTTTACTTTTTTTGCTTTTATGTAGACATTGGATTCTTTAACAGTTTTTAATATATGTTTGTTTAGCATCGATACCAAGACTTCGAGCTTTAATAGTTTTTATTTTGTACTTCCATATATTTTTATATACATTTGTATATAATTTTATGAATTAATATTAAATATGTAAATAATAATAAAAGTATTATATATGATGGTATCATAGAGAGGAGAGAGTGTAACAAGAGGAACGTTTTAATCATTGACCGATAGGTCACAAAATAAAATAAGATGAGTGTGTGAGGGTGTCACCCCATTTATATTTTATTTGACAACCTTGAGTCCTTGCTTGGAATGGTGGGTAAACTAGGACACATATCCAACTTTATAAGTCATCTCATTAGAAATCTTATTGCTCATGATTAAGGATGTTTTATTGATGTTCTTACAAACTCACAGATAAACAAGCGTTATCTCAATCGGAAATACCCTAACCTGGAGTAAGAACTCCCTCCTTTTTATGTCAAAGTTTAACTACCTTCGTAAAAGAGAAAAGGAAAGAGTCCCTAAAGGGAACTCCCTCTTTTCCTTTTTTTTACGAAAGTAGTTAAGCTTTAACATAAAAAGGAAAGAGTTCCTATTCCAGGTTATGTAGCATTCCCTAGCTCAGTAGACGTTCGTCTCCCGAGGGGGGAAGGTCAATATTAATTAACGTCAATTAAAGGATCCTAGATTAACTGATAGAAAGGCTATTATGCATATTCAATTCTATCGAATCAAATATACATAAAAGAAAAAAAAACATTATTTTTCAGTTGCAACAAAGGTATCTTTCTTATTCTCTTTATTATCCTCTAAGCGAGAATGTATATATTGTCATGAATGACAATACAAAATAAACATACATGCACTATCACCGAGTGTAAGAAGTTGTGAAGAGAAGTAATAACTTATATGATATCAGCTGATTATTCTTTCTTTCAACAAATCAAGTTAGAGATAAAAGGTTTTGATATCATAGTGTTTTTATCAAATATAAAGCCCTCTTGGTCATGAAATAATCTAGTGATAAATGTCCACTGACGTCATCCTATGTTATTTATCAACAAAAAGTAGTTCCTTCAAATGATGTCGCTGATTTTTACTTTTGTCATTTCTCCCTTTTTTCTATTCCTTAGGACTCGAGGGATAATATTTATTGCTTCCTTTATATTTACAGTGGATCCAACCCTCTTTTTTCGTAACCTCCATAGAGCCTAACGTCATAATGAGTCTGATAAAGAAGAAGCCTTGGAAGTGGCGAAATGACCCAAACAAGTTTAATTTATCCTTATTTATTTAAGCATTGATGATCGACTATAAGCAACTTTTGATGGGATAATGTTAAAAACATGTATTCATTTAAAAACATGGATTTCTTCCTTTACTATTACTAATATGCTTCTTTATATCCAGTCGGATGCAAATGTTTACTTTTTCATAATAAAATCCTAATAATTCAACTTCTTTCTAAAGAACATATAAATCCCATTAATATACAGAAAAACTCAAAATATATTCGTCCATTAATAAAACGAATAAATCTTATTTTATTAGATCTACCTTTAATGGGATCGTAAGTATATAGATAAATATATATTAAATATGCATTTTACTTACGAATTTTAAAGCAATTAATTATAATTTATAATGAACCAAAATTTATACTTCATTTAGAGGCAAAGGATGCAAGGCCGTAGATTTAATATATTTTCAAGATATTCTAAAAACGTTCCTACCTATATAGATTTGCAGAGTGAGTTAGTAATGTTGAATCTTATATGGGAAAGAATTCAATAGTATTCAGCTTCATCTAGTGAGCATTTTATAAACCTATTTAAATAAATTTATTGAAAGTATATAGAAATATTGTTAGTTGTATTGTTTGATGGGCATTTAATGTCCTAAGGAAAACGTAATATCTAATCGATTTATGATATTTTAAATCTTATTATAATTTCCGAATGAGGATACAAGGATTAAAAGCACCATGGCCAGAATGAACTGATTTGAATAAGCTGCATTTATTTCATTAAAAAACATTGCTTTGTTTCAATGCACACTTCCATGAAATACATCTTTAGTGGGCCTTAGGTTGGGGCCAAAGATAATAAATAATACAAAATGCGCAGAAACGCAATGTTTTGATTCCTCTGATTAAAAAATAAAACTGGAACGTCACACATGACGTCACATTATCGATTTGTTATGATTTATAGCATAAAAATATATATATTTCTTTCTTTTCTCTCATTATCTTTCTGTCTGTTTGATACAAAGGACTACTACTTTTATGGACTAGTGAAAAATATAAATTATCAAACCTTTTCAGATGTTAATAAATTGGCTGAGTTTCGGCCTGAAAATTGAAAATTTAATGCAAATAACATATTATTAACCAATTTCATTTTTTGCTGAAAATCATGTGAATGTAGTTACACAGAGTCATAAAAACCTAATTTTTTATATGAAATTATACACGAGGTTGTGTGGCTTCATCATATTAGTCCACCATAATATTATTTATTTAGATGGTGTAGGTATTAGATATACAGGCAAATTGTCTAAGTGATGACGACACATTTTTTTTAATTTTTATTATTGGAAATATTCCTCTTTGTTTAGATGAGTTCTGCCCCTCCCTGGTTGAGGCCTACACAGAGAAGGAGCAGGGCCAAAGACAGTCTCGAGGGGATAAATATTATTTCAAAAATACTTGCATTGGTATTATATTGACTTTGCATTTGACATTTTTTTACGAAAGAGAAAAAAAACTTAGTATAACTATAAACAATAAATTTATTTTGAAAATAGGAATGAAAAATTAAAAAGTTAAAACTTGAATTGTGAAAAACGATAGCAATAAAACGATAACCCTTGTATTTTGAATTTAGCGTTCTCTATTTTGGGGGACTAGCGACAACTCTTTAAAACTTAACGGTAATCAATTACAAGTTTAACCTCATCGATAACTATCGCTCATTATTCATTTGAGAACTCTCAGATTATCACAGTAATTTCATAAGCTTTAAAAATTTATATTGTTTTAAAATATTTAACTTTGAACTCTTTAGTGGTGAGTGTATAAACAAATCTATTTGTATGTGAGCTCAACTTCCCCTAAAACTAAATTAGTTCAAATTATAATGGCAAATATGAAAAGTTTCAGCATATATTTCACTACAATAAATAAATGACTCCATAAAAACAATTTTTATAGAACATAGAAATACAGCTTCTTTCTTTTTCTATGATGTTATTTCCAACTCCGAAATAAACTGCTTAAGCTTCACACAATTTAGGGCATAAAGCCAATATAATAATTATTACTATTTAAGCCAACACGAACATAAAAGGTCAATTCTAGATTATATATTTACATGAGAGCAAAGCTTTATATGCTCTATATATGGTCAATTTCAAGGAACAATTAATAAAGCAATGTTTTAAAAATGTGGCTTTTAACATGTATTTAATTATTTGATTCATGACAACAAAATGCGTTATTTCTTATTATTCTTTAATTCTGTAGACCTTCCTTTTTAATAATTGCAAAGTACTTATATCAGCATTGATGTACTTTTATGTAAAAAGATCCTTTACAAGTTACTCCTAGATTTTTTTTACGTGTATTTAATATTTAAAAAAAGTTTTATTTAAGACGAGTAGGGTTGTTCTTATTTTTCAAATGTTTGAAATGTTAGCAACTTTGTGGATTTTCTGTTTCTTGGTGATAAAAGAAGACGACATACAAAGTTTGAACAAAATCGGTCAACATTACGAGGTCAAAGTTTTAAAAATTTAGTAAAAATATAGTTTTCCGCAAATTTCTTCAAAATGGTGGACGTTACAGACTTCAATAATAATTATTAATTTAAAGGAAATCTAATTTACTACCAGACGTATGTTTGATGTTTTTTAATAAAACAAAGAAAAATGTAGTGTGTATTGTTAGCTTATTTCATAGCTTTTTTGTATCAATTAACTTCACTCGCCTGTAGAAGATGACTTGTTCGCTTCAGAGTAAAATAGTACTTTTAAGTTTAGTAAAACTTTAGATGATAAATCCAAAAATGACCTTGGTTGCATTCTATCAATTCAGAATTCAGTACAATCTGAGTTTACATCATATGATTCAGAGCCTGTATTGACCTATAAGAAATCGATTATGAAAAAAATAAAAAATAATGTGTTTCTTAGATTTGCGTCAAGGTATCCTCTCAAAATTTTACTTTGTCTCTGACGCATTTATAATCCATTATATGCGTCATTTTGTACGCGAGATAGGCTTTTTTAATGTACATATAACTCTCTACTTATTAAATTGACATGATTTAGTATACCAAAATGTTGAAGCTGGTGAACCAAGCTTTCATTTGATATATTTTGTGTTCTAAAAATCGCTATACTTTAAGAGATATAAGCAAATACGTACTCTCCCCCAAAAATTGATCTTTTGATATGAGAATATACGATTACCATTTGGTAACGGCAGTTAGTGTAACCTGGATAGGAAGAAAAAAGAAGGGAGAGAAGTGAGGCAAAATACTCCCTCCCTTCTCTTTCTCTTTCTATCCAGGTAACACTAACATAATTACCTGATGGTAATCGTATATTCTCATATCAAAAGATCAATTTTTGGTTAACCAGCTTTAATATTTTGGTATACTAAATCATGTCAATTTAATAAGTAGAGAGTTATATGTATATTAAAAAAAGCCTATCTCGCGTACAAAATGACGCATATAATGGATTATAAATGCGTCAGAGACAAAGTAAAATTTTGAGAGGATACCTTGACGCAAATCTAAGAAACACATTATTTTTTATTTTTTTCATAATCGATTTCTTATAGGTCAATACAGGCTCTGAATCATATGATGTAAACTCAGATTGTACTGAATTCTGAATTGATAGAATGCAACCAAGGTCATTTTTGGATTTATCATCTAAAGTTTTACTAAACTCAAAAGTACTATTTTACTCTGAAGCGAACAAGTCATCTTCTACAGGCGAGTGAAGTTAATTGATACAAAAAAGCCATGAAATAAGCTAACAATACACACTCCCTTTCTTGCTTTGTTTTTACTGAAAACTTTGTTTTATTAAAAAACATCAAACATACGTCTGGTAGTAAATTAGATTTCCTTTAAATTAATAATTATTATTGAAGTCTGTAACGTCCACCATTTTGAAGAAATTTGCGGAAAACTATATTTTTACTAAATTTTTAAAACTTTGACCTCGTTGCGCGACCTCGTAATGTTGACCGATTTTGTTCAAACTTTGTATGTCGTCTTCTTTTATCACTAAGAAACATAAAATCCACAAAGTTGCTAACATTTCAAACATTTGAAAATAAGAACAACCCTAAAGACGAGTAATTATCAAGTAAGCCTTATACTAAGTTTAATGTATTTCAATTAAACAAAGTTTGATACAGTTAATAAAATATAATCAAGAGGATTAAAATACTTATTCGTCCATTCACCCTAGCAAGACATCATTAAAATTTTCCCACTTCTAAACCACCTGATCCTTATCTCGACCACCCTGCTGCTCCCTTAATAAGAGAAGCATTTAATAATTATTTTTATCTGTAAAAAAATACCTTCAACGGTTTTTAAAGAGGAGAATTTTTCTTTATTAGATTATAATCACTATTTGCCCTACTATTCGTTGTTTTTAGTTCCTAGATAGTTACCACTTCAACGATACTTAATATACTATATATTGGTACAAGTCTACCTCTGAGTCCTTAGCTTTTTATAGTTAAATCGCCGACCTATATAATAACTGGATGCACAATAGACAGCATAAAAAAGGAAAGATCAATGTCCGAGTGGGCAGCGGATGAAACAGAGAAGAGAAGGAAATAATACTTATAATCATTTAAGTAATCAAAGACTAAGTACCGGGTCTTAAGGAGTGAAAAGGGACAGCTTTTCATGACTCACAACACAAGGTACATCAAGTGACATTTATTATAGGATTTCTTTCTTTTTCATTTCCCAAGACCCTCCATTTTACATTAAGTGTTCATAAAATGATAAATTAAAGTTAAAAATGTGTCTTGTACTTGTCATCGAATAAAAACGAATAAGATAATCTATATAATAAGTAAAGTGTCTGTCTGTTTGTCTTTCGTTACAGTAGGCGACAATTCAGCTCAAAATTTGCATGCACGTCGCTTATCATCTGGGGAGGACATGAGCTGCTTTGAAACCGCCTACAAACTCTTGCCGGGCAGCGCCGGGTAATTTTCTAGTAATAAATAAAATAACTCGCATATTTGGTCCCCTACGGCGCCCATATGTTCGCCCTCGGGTATGGGTAGGTTTTGTACAAGCATTCCTCATAAAAAGTTTGACTTTGTACAAAGAATATGTTTTAAGCAAAGAAAATATAAAAGAACTAGAAGCGCAATGCAGGCTGGAAAGGAGTATTGGCTGTGTTGCCTTCAATAGAGTTACACAGCTGACCTCATAAGATTCACAAAAATGTAAACAAATTGAGTTAAGAACCTTTTTCAGTATAAGTATGACTCTCCTATATTCAGATCAAGGTCTGTATAATAAGGTCTGTGCAATACAAAATAAACATGTAGCAGTGCGACTACTCAATGACGTCACTGGAGAACGATTATATTTATCTCTATATATATAAATCAATCTCTCTATCTATCTATAAATATATACATACATATATATATATATATGTATGTGTGTTTGTATAGATAAATAAATATAATAAATATTTATATAAATATAAATTATATATGTATATATATTCGTTCTACACTGACGTCATGGAGTAGTCATACTGCTAGGATTACATGATTGTTTTTGTATTGCCCAGACCAAACGGAAAAGGGAAAGGCATATGAAGTGAAAGAGGAGTGAAGAAGAAATGCAAATCCTTTAATTCAAAAGATTTAAATTTATCCATCACAAGATGTAATAACTGTTTGTCAAGAAGCGTAAAGAGTCTTTTGTCATTTTTTAATTATTGACAAAGCTGCTATATTAAAGAAAGATAAAATTCACTTGCATATTGCTGCCCAAGTTTTGCAAAACATTTGTGAAAAACAACGGTAGGTTTTTAATGATCTTAATGAACATATGCTAGACGTTAGCCCAACAAACAATCACGTTTATAAATTCATAAAATATTTGGCAGCAACTTATTCCCGAATAAGACTTTATCATCAAGGAAGAGTGACGAATATAAAATTACCCTCCGACTACATAAGAAAAAGTCATGATAAAACAGTATTATTCAAAGGACAGTAAAAGTATTCATCAATATTATTAAAAACCTATCACATTGTTATTTTCATGTTTATTTATGTTATGCAAATATATTTATACAATAATTACATATCTTTAAAATTGTACCATGATTTCCCTAAATATATCAATAATATTTTCTATTTTACAAAAATTATTATAGGACTAATATTTAAAAAAATATAGCGAATCTTTTAAAATCGTACTACATAAAAATCTCAGTTTTCATTCTTCATTATGGTTACTAAGTTTTTCTTCTCTTCTGTTGTTCATGTTTTTCCTTCGGCAGACGCGTTGCGCTTCTAGTTCTTTTATATTTTCTTTGGTTTTAAGTCACAATGAGATGCGTTTTTCTTTTCTATTTCTAACTCTTTAACTCCTCCTCCTTTTCTTTTTCTTTTTTCCTCTCGTTACCTTGAACAGTAGGTAGTTCAAATCAGACAAGGTCTGAATTTTTTTCTTTCATTTCTGGTCCCATCACTTTGCAAATAGTTTTATTAGGTCCGTCTTCACCCAAAGATTCATAGGTACCTTCAAAGTTCAAATCTGACCATAAATGGGGAGGAGATAGCGTGCGGACATACAGACGAACAGAGATTGGTGAATTATCATATAGATATAAAAAAGTAGGAAGTTGACAAAATAACATTAAAAGATTACCCTTCTTTATGTGAAATTGCAAATAAGGTTTCAAAATTTAGTACTGCGTATCCAAAAAGGACCATTGAAGAGGGGGGGGGGGTTCTTTCTTCATTTTCTAATGATTCCTAATAAAATGCTTTGTTCCTATATAGGACATAAGTAAATGAGCTATTATGTCCACGAAGAAGTTAAATGACAACACTTTCATATTTTCAAGTAAGACAGTGCAGATGGCAGGCAATACATTTAATGAAGGGCATTTGTCATTATGACAGTTCATTTATTTATATTGATAGTGTAGCCTTTTTTTAGTTTAATATTATTGGGATTTGTTAAGAAAAAAAAAACAGGTTTGCCTTTTTATTTGCAAGTTCCTTAAATAATTTGATAACAATATTGGAATGCAATTTTCCAAATCACAGTAACTCTCTAAAAAATAAATAATTTTTTGACACTTGTAAATAATTACATGTAAATAAAAAGGCATACCTGGTTTTTTTCTTCGTAACAAATCACAATAATATTTAATGCAACCTCAATGTATCACCTTAAAGTAGTTACTTAATATGATCAATACTTCGTCCTACTAAATTGATATTTTCTTTACTTATCATGCCAGATATCGAAATCATAAAACTGTTCTGAAATGCATTGACATATACCAAAAATATATTACATATTGATTATAGTCAATAGACTCGAAGCAAAAAAAATATAGCCGCTTAAATAGAACACTAAAATATGGTCAACTTTTTTAAATATAAAGCCTATTTTCTCGAATAGTACAAAAGATATTGAAATTATAAAACTGATTTACAATGCATTGACATACTAAAAAATAAATACTTCTGACATTTGTGGTTATTCTTACTTTGCATGAAGATAACTGGGCCTGAACCATTAAAATGATGAAAATCCTGATTTTTCAAAAAAAGGCTTTAAAGCCCAAACCTTTTTTCGGACGATATTTTGAGCGGCATTTTTTGGAATCTATGTAAAAATGGGACTCAAATTAGAAATTTCAGCCCAGGGGCCAAAACCTGTTACATAGTGTAATCATCGAACAACTTATGATTTTCTTTGAAGAGTGTCCCGGATAGGTATAGAAAATAAAGGGCTTCATTTCAACAATATTAGAGTGTACTCCAATCATTTGCACTTGAATAAACCTATTATTAGTTCTGTGGGTTCTTGTAATCTTTAAAAAGTAACTAAAGTGCCAACAGATTGACTTTCATCGGTATATTTGTCAATTATGATGAATTATTCCTAGAATTATAGAATTTGCTATGAGTCATTCCTTGGATCAAGAAGGTTGCTGGTGATCGTCCATATGTTTTCTAGCAGGATGGGGCGCCTGCACATACCTCCAAAGCCACTCAAGCTTTCATGGACGAAAATGTGAATTTTTGGGCAAAGGATATGTGGCCTCCCCAGAGCCCAGATTTGAACCGTTTGGACTTCTCCATATAGGCGCGCGTAGAGACCAAGGCCTGCCAAAAGCGCAGTAAAATGTTTCAACCCTGAAACGTTCAGTTAATAAGGCCTGGTCTCTATGCCTGCTGAGTACATCCATGATTTCTGCACCAGTTTCAAACCCCGACTGGAGCGAGTTGTGGCTGCATAGGGGGGATATATCGTTTAAATTATAAATTATTATATTTCTAAAAAAATATTTTTTTTATTGTATGATAACTAATAGCCTCAGCAGGCCATGATTACTTTTTTCACTAAACTGTCCTCGATTTTTTTCTACACCCGGTACGATAATAGTAATGTCAATACAATTATGCTGATGTCTACAAAAGTAGATTTATTTGTAAGGACGTTTAAACAAAAATGAGATGTAAACAATGTTTTATTAGTATATAAATAATCAATGATTGATTGTCGACCCAATGTGCTAACTACAATCACTTTTGTAGAAATAATTAAACCAAGCTAAAGACATTAGTGATCTTTTGACTTAAAATGGAATAAAATGCATCTTATCCTATTGTTGTTGATTCAAGTTAAAGTATTTTTTTAATCCCAAATGACATAAATTCCTTGAATTGTATATATATATATATATTATATATATATTAGGGTTGTTCTTATTTTTCAAATGTTAGCAACATTGTGGATTTTCTTTTTCTTGGTGATAAAAGAAGACGACATACAAGGTTTGAACAAAATCGGTCAACATTACGAGGTCACGCAACGAGGTCAAAGTTTTAAATTTTTTGTAAAAAATAGTTTTCCGCAAATTTCTTCAAAATGGTGGACGTTACAGACTTCAATAATAATTATTAATTTAAAGGAAATCTAATTTACTACCAGACATATGTTTGACGTTTTTTAATAAAACAAAGTTTTCAGTAAAACAAAGCAAGAAAGGGAGTGAGTATTGTTAGCTTATTTCATAGCTTTTTTGTATCAATTAACTTCACTCGCCTGTAGAAGATGACTTGTTCGCTTCAGAGTAAAATAGTACTTTTAAGTTTAGTACACCTTGAACGATAAATCCAAAAATGACCTTAGTTGCATTCTATCAATTCAGAATTCAGTACAATCTGAGTTTACATCCTATGATTCAGAGCCTGTATTGACCTATAAGAAATCGACTATGAAAAAAATAAATAATAATTTGTTTCTTAGATTTGCGTCAAGGTATCCTCTCAAAATTTTACTTTGTCTCTGACGCATACATAATCCATTATATGCGTCATTTTGTACGCGAGATAGGCTTTTTTTAATGTACATATAACTCTCTACTTATTAAATTGAAATGATTTAGTATACCAAAATATTAAAGCTGGTTAACCAAGCTTTCATTTGATACGTTTGGTGTTCTAAAAATCGCTATACTTTAAGAGATATAAGCAAATACGTACACTCCCCCAAAATTGATCTTTTGATATGAGAATATACGATTACCATTTGGTAACGCTGTTAGTGTTACCTGGATAGAAGAAAAAAAGAAGGGAGAGAAGTGAGGCAAAGTACTCTCTCCCTTCTTTTTTTCTTGCTATCCAGGTAACACTAACAGCCGATACCAAATGGTAAAAAAAATTAAACTTTGACCTCGTTGCGCGACCTCGTAATGTTGACCGATTTTGTTCAAACTTTGTATGTCGTCTTCTTTTATCACCAAGAACAGAAAATCCACAATGTTGCTACATTTCGAACATTTGAAAAATAAAACAACCTTATATATATATATATACCAGGTGGAACGCAGAAACTGTTACACTCTTAATATCTAAATTAAGAGGTTTCGAAGACAGTTTTTTAAATAGTTCAAGGTATTGGCAAAAAGCAACAACAAAAAAGCGTGCCTGGTGAAAATTTCAAGTTGATCACTCGATCAGTTCACGAGAAAATGGCTTCAGAACGAGACACCCGTGTAAAAATCCGCGCGCTTCTTGATACTGGAACGACACTAGTGTTGTCCATCGGGCGCGATTTTCGAGCCCGAGCCCGCTCGAAAGACTAATAGTTGAGCCCGATAAGTTTGATATGCGCCCGACTTGCGCCCGCCCGACCATTAGGAAAATATATTAATAGAAGAAAGAAATTTAATTCAACAGATCCGAGAAAAGTGAGGACGTTTTTTTTAGAAAGAGGTCTGAGGAAAAAAATGAAGACGTTTTCTTTTAGAAAGAGGTCCGAGGAAAAAAGTGAAGACGTTTTTTTTAGAAAGTCATTTAATTAAATATGTAAGCAATGAAAAAAGCCCGCCCGCATAGCCCACCCGACTTTCATATTTGTGCGCCCGAGCCCGGCCCGGCCCGTCGGGCGGGCGTGTGGGCATGCCCGCCCGATAGACAACTCTAAAAGACACCCACAGAGATTTTGAGGCTTTGGGCGTAGCCAGAATGTCCGTGTACCGCATTGACAAGAAGAACATCATCGAGAGGAAACATGGAAGTGGTAGCAAGGCCGAAGTGAACTTACAGGTCCTCAAGAAGGCATTGGAGGCGGAACCACTGAAATCAATGAGGGCTCATGCAAAGGACATGGGGATCTCGCACATAACGATTATGAAGTCGGTCAAAATGCTTGGGGGGAAGAGTTTGGTCATGGTGGAGAGGCCACTTCTCACTGAGAGAATAAAAGCATCTCCAACGTTGTCAAGCTCTCCTCAATAACCTGAAGAGTGCGACAGCTGGCCGCGTCATCATCTTCTCCGATGAAAAGACTTGGACTGTTGATCCAGTAAGGAACCACCGGAATGACCGCTATATCAGCTTTGGGGAAATGATAAGTCTGCTCGGACCCTGACCACCACAAAGCACCCTGCAAGTGCAATGTCCTTGGGATTTTTGGCCTCCAATGACATCGCTGCACCACTCATTTGGTTCCTGCTCAAGGCAGTTGACTACATAAAGGTGCTGAAGACGAAATTCCTTCCATGGATGAGGAAGAATTTCCCTGATGGCAATGTGGTCTTCCAGCAGGATGGGGCACCCACACACACCGCCTTAACTGCCCAGAATTGGCTGAAGGAGCATGGGACCTCCATGTCCAAGTAGTACATTACAAAGACCAGCCAGGCCTTCAGGAGGCGTCTTGAGGCCATTGTGATCGCTGACGGGGATTGTGATTGATGTATATATATGCCATAAAACTATATGTTAAAGATTTTTCCTTAATTTATGAATATTTGCTGAAATATAAATAGTTAAAGTTAAAACTACAAAGTGCAACATTTATGCGTTCCACCCGGTATATATATATATATATATATAATCTCTACTTGGCCCCGTAGAGCCTTATATCCAAGAGAATATAAATAAAGTGAGGCAATGGGAATCGACGTAGGCAATAGCAGGGCGACAGCTGACTATTTTGTTGTGATGTCACAGCTACTACGCTTAATTTCTAGTTCAGTTTGCATTGTAAAGCCATTTTCTCGAGGAAGTATTCGTGTTTGTGCCATCCCCTCTTGCACTAATCCTCGAAATGTACAATATTTTGCACTTCCGACGAAGGATCTCGATATCCAACCTTTGTGGATTTCAAGATGCTGAAGATCCGACAAGATTGGCCTGAAGAATGTGAAGATCTGTGATCGTCATTTTACTCCAGATGACTTCCAAAGTAATATTCAGGCTGATCTTCTTGGCATTTTTGCCAGGAAAAAGCATAAGTCTCAAGCTGTTCCTTCACTCTTCATCCTTGGATTACCCACCCTCAAGTGTGTCGAAGTCCTTCAGACAGATCCGTCAAGCAGCCCGTGAACCAAAAAAATTGTGAGGAGGAATGAGGAACTCTCACTCACGAAAATGAAGCTGTCCTGCTACACAGCTAAGTGTCTCTAACTTAGGTCGTAAAACTCTAAGGAAACTTTAATTAGAACCTCATTGGAAAATAATTACACAGTGATTCAAACAAGAAGGTTCATGAATCCTTCGACAAAGTTAAATCGTGGCCATTCACCTACGGAGTATATGTAACCGGGCCTTTGAGTACTTACACGGAAACTCCTTCCTCTGCCTAGTCGACAAACACAGGAAAATTCTAATGACTGTTCCAACGAGGGTTTCTCCTATATCGCTGGATACTTAGCCAGATGGTTAAAGATCTCCACCCAAATTTGGAGAAACAGACGAGTAACATTGAAGGATTTGACGAACCTCAAAGTCCTTGGAATTAGTTATTACCACCCCTTAACCCGATTTTTGAAGTTCAGCCACCTCTTAGAAAACATTTCCAATTTTTTCATAATAGCCATCAAGACACCATCCCCATGTTTTTCAAAGCCTTTTTAAGCCACCTACCTTTTGTTATCCAAATTTGTCCAAAGAAATTATTTTTGCTTTTGTAAAAAAAGAACACGGATTCGAGTCAATGTTCTTAATAAGATGAAAAATGCTTAAGAACTTAAACACATAGGCCAGGTTACTAATTAGCGTTATCATATTTATACTCTTATGTTCCCCCTTTTTTGTATGTACATAAGTATAATTCTATTATTGTGACTTATAAATTACTTTAAATAAATTAAAATCTTGATTGTAAAAATTATTTTTATTATTTGAAATTATTAGTTACTAATTATTTAAAATAATGAATACTAATGATAAATTATTTACATAACAAATTTTTCATGCAACATGGGTTCTATACACTCAGAACAATATTGTAATGAAATATTTTCAATAGAGATATAAAGTTGAGAAATAATTAATAAATCATAGCAGTAATAAATATTGTTTTTTTATTGTAGCATTCGTGATGTCACAAAAATCTCCCTTTTGAACAAGAGCATAAGTCAAAGATATCCTCTTTGACTCACCTTATTTATATTGTCCTTGCTTACATCATTGTATAAGTAATTTTAAAAACTTCCAAATGATAAAATACCTTCCCCTACAACTACAATGACGTCTAGAAGCTTCTTAAGTTGATCAAAGCGCTCGTATTCAATGATCCCATTCATCGCCTTTTGCAAGAAGTCTTTTCTTAATCTCTTGACAGTAGAGAGGCCAGGAGAAGGGGTCAAGGAACGTACAGATGAGATTTATGTAGTTCTCTTTGACTGTATAATAGAGCTTGTACCGATAGTAGGGCGATAATCAGTTATCTTTATTAACAGCGGCGAGAATGACGATATGCAGGAAGGGTACAATTTTAAACGGTGACACCTTGATCGATTCTGCAGTATCTATCCCAGTAAAAAAATGGTCAAAAGTGATGTTATTATTTAAAAAAAGTATATATTCAAGTCTAAAATTGGGTTGGATTTGTTTATCATTTACTTATTGCTTTATCTTTTATGATACATCCTAGTGTTAAATGGAGAAGTACACATAAGGTACGAGTCTCTATACATAGAAATGAGTTCTCAGCTATACTCAATTGAATGAGAAAAGTAGAAAAGAGACAACAAAAAACAAGATGAAAAAAATCGTCCTCCCCTTCCTCATATTTGCAATCATGACGAATCCTTTTACACAATCCCCTAATAGTGCGTAGAATAGGGGATACATAAAAAGATAAAGCCAGGATTGATGACATAATAATCTATTAGATTGGCGACGTTATTTGAGAATAGCAATTATTCTATTATAGAATTTGAAAAATGAGGACTATGTGGAGAACAAGCTATTCCTTCATATAATAAAAATAACAGGAACTATAAATTTATTCGGAAACAGAGTCATTTTCGTTTGAAATACATTTTGCGAGCAGAAAAAAACATCCTGCGTAAATTGATGAGTCATGACTTTGTTTAGTGTTTACAAAGGCTTCCTCTCTTCCTTCGAAACTAATGTGTCTAATGTTTTTTGCATTGTCCCCCTAGGGGATAAAGGGCTCCTTTAATTAATTTAAATTTTATATGAATGAATGAGTCATTATAACGTGGAAAAGTATTGTTGCGAACTGTCACAGAGATTTATGATATTTATTTATGTAATAACGTCTCACTAATGTTCATATTCCTGATACTTAAGAGCAGCCTTTCTCAAACTTGAGGCTCTGAATCCCAATTGAGGCTGCGAGATGATTTGTGAGGCTTACATAAATGTGAAAAACCATTCATATCGGGATCAAACACATAACATGGATCTACAAAGCCATTTAGTTATTAGGGGGATTGGTTTCATAAATAAATAATCTGATTGTGTATATCTATATAATAATTCACCAATCTCTGTCCGTCCGTCTGTATGTTCGCACGCTATCTCCTCTCACATTTATGGTCAGATTTGAACTTTGAAGGTACTTATGGAATTTTGGGTCAAGGCGGACCTAATAAACTATTTGCAAAGTGATGGGACCAGAAATGAACCAGAAAAATCACCTTTTCTGATTTTACTACCTACTTTTCAAGGTAAAGAGAGGAAAAAAGAAAAAGAAAATAGCATCTCATGCGACTTAAATATATTCTTTGTAAAAAGTCAAAAAAATATTAGGAATGTTTGTACAAAACAGAAAATTATTGTAACTCATTTGACATTTAGAAAACTTATTTTATCTCCACAAAATCCATGATCCAAATCTTAAGAAACTTATATAATATGAACATATGGGCGACGTCCCAAATATGCGAGTCATTTTTTATTATCTATCTGATTTACATAAGAAAATGACGAATATAATAACAAAAAAGGACATTATTGTCTCAATAATTATATTATTGACTCGATAAAATATCTTTTCGTTTAACCTTATAGTATAATTAAAAGTAAATTGAATGCTACTCTTGTTTTATCTCACTTGTTGCTTTCTATAGAGACATGAAAAATATGTATTTACATACCTTTAAAGAGATAAAAATATTCAAAGAACATTAAATATTAATACTGGAATAACAAAGTATACATCATGCTTTAGGAGACATGAAGATCTATAAAACAAGGTTTAAGAAGAAGTAGAAAAAAGAAAAACATACAATAGTAATTTTTATTATTAATGATAAATTAGTATTTAGCTTTATTTATTTTTAAATATTTTTCGAATCAGTTAACAAAAATATATTTGCTTTTCTTCCTTTTTTACATTTGCGACATCTTGTTATGCAGGATTCCTAAAATTATATGAAAGAGGCCAAATATTTTTTCTTGTCCAGCAAGAAACTGATGTTTTGCTAAATGAATCTTTTCAGTTTTTCACTTGTAAAAATCTGTTATTCTCAAAGTTCTGACTTTTTTTAATAATGAAAAGAAAATTAATACTAAAAAGTCCATTTTTTATTAAAGTGCCTATATAATGAAGAAGTAGGAGTACTTACCAATATAACTTTATTTGGATGTACTTGTATCGTGTAAACATAGAATTACCGTGACATTAGAGGTAAGGTCTTTTTTTGTTGTTTATACATTTTAATAATGGCTAGTTTACATTTCTGAAAGTGTTAAGTGACTCTTCGTTCACTCGCCAGATATTTACAAAACTAAACAATCTAATTAATCCCTGACGTCAAAAGCCATGTGATCGCCTCTTCCGAAAAATGGTCATAGTATCGTTTGCTGTCTGGAACACTGGAGGTACGATCAAAGTTCTTCAACGATCAGGGAAGCATTTGTATTTTCTGCAAAAAGAAAGAAAAAGAAACAACAGATCACATCTTCTGGGCCAGACTGAAGGACACATTTTCATAATTACGTAATATATTTATCAAGAGCTTTTGAGCCGTGATAGACAAAGAGGATTTTTAACCTACTTCCTGGAGGAACTCAAAGTAACTGCAACGATAGCAAAGGCGCAGCAAGTTATATACGCAAAGAGATCCTGCCAACGATACAAAACTCCAGGATATTATCCCCATTATCAAAATATACACAAAAGAAATTAATGAAATTGATGAACTGCTTACAATTTACAAGTTTTATGCCATGTCACTATATTTATCAATACTCTTATAATTACTTTTTATACATATTATGCCCACCCCATATTTTTTTTTGTTTCATATTTTTATTAATCCCCATTGTCCTTTATAGTTGAATATGTTCTAGTGTAATGTAAAAAATCTCTGACGTCACAGTAAATAGATACATCGGAGTTACAAGCTTAATTTATTGTGAAGAACTTTAAAAACTAAAAAAAATTACTTTATAGATGACCACTTCACATATATTAGAAGACATTTTAAATATTATCAAATAACGACTTTTGGCATACATTCAAAACACTTTCTACAAACTAATTGATTTATTTCGGCTCCATAAAAGTTAACTTTTAATCCAAACAAAAATAACAAAATTAGAGCCCGCTTCTAAGAGAATAAGTCTTTTTGGAAGCATGAGCTGGAAGGTTTAAAAAAGATTAAGAGGACTACCAAGTTCTCATTTCGTCTCTTTTTGTAGTTGAGGTTGTAAACTTTTGCTCTTTTTGTATGTAAATATACAGATATTGTTTTGTCATCATATGAAGTTGAATGCGAGGAGGAATGGTCTTCAACTTGTTTTTCTCCTCTCCCTCCGTGAGGAGCAAGTAATTCTTATTTCCATTTCCCCCTTACCCTTTTTGTGTCTGCCTCCATTCATCAACGGGAAAAACTTTGTTGTTGGTAGAAAGTTGGATGAATTAACTCATTTATAGAAATAGTCGACGCAGATAGAATTTATATATCATATTAGCTGAATGAAGTAAATAGTAGTTCAATAATGTACATCAGGGTTTTTAATACCTTTTATGTGAATAAAAATATGTTGGGTCAATATAAGAGTCCTCGACCTGTCAACGTAAAACGGATTTTTGGCAAAAGCTGTTTTTGTCTTCAACATGATTCTTTTCAAGTGTAATGCATTAAATATAAAGATTATACAGCTATCTTCCACCATTTTTGTTGTTTGACATGTTTTTTGTTTCTACATCATTTTAAATTTAAATAGTCACCTTTTTATTCTACACAAAAAATGCTAACATTCTTTTGAGGTCCGAGAACATAGAATAGTAGCTGGTAGCCAGAGTGGACTATATATATATATTGAAATTTTGTCATTTGGAATATTTTTTACTTTAACTTGAGCCAACAATGACAATTAAGGAAAATATACATTTTGTAACATTTTTAGTCAAAGAATGTCTTTAGCTTGGTTTAATTATTTCTACAAAAGTTATTGTTGTTAGAACATTGGGTAGACAATTAATCATTGATTATACAATAATAAAACATGTTTTCATCTCATCTTTTATTTAACATCCTTAGAAATAAATCTACTTTTGTAGACATCAACATAATTGTATTTCTATTATTACCACCATAGTTCTATAATTCTAGGAGACACGAATCTAAATCGACAAATATACTGATGTGAGTCAATCTGTTGGCAAGCCTACCAGCAGCCACCTTAGCTACTTTTGAAAGATTGCTAGAACCTACAGAACTAATAGTAGGTTTATAATCTATTAATTTGCCAACATGGCACTTTGTACAGGAATAAACCAAAAACTTAATTGTTTATGTCTACAGCATTGTTCTTCATTCCGTTAACTTATAAGTAACACGCAATAGAGGCATCAAACATTTTTTAGTAGCCTCAAACTTCCAAAAACTATTCTTTAAGATGAGTAGTATAAGTTGGCTCAATGTAGAACAATACAAGAAACTCCTCATATACTTTTTTGCTTTACAGTACAACATTATTCTTCAGCTCTTCTAATCAAATTGATAAAAATATTTTTCATGACAGGAACAAAATATCTATAGATAAATTTTCATCTTTTTCCTTAGAGAAATTGCTTTAATCCTTTCTATTTACGGCAAATATAGAAGTTAAGTATAACAATTGTTTAAAAATATAGAGTGATATCCAATCATCATAGATTCCATATACCTCTATGTTATTTCTTAGGGAATGCATGTTCAGACTTTTTCAAAATATGTTGTCTGGTTTGCAGTAATATCCATTTTATTTTTTCGTGAAGAAGTCAGAAAAATAATTGCATATATTTTTTCTTCCATTTATTGAACACACATATTTATTTGTTTTGTTGGTTTTTCCCCTTATATAGTATCATTATATATAGGGGTAAAAAAGTAAAATAAGTAGATAATCATATAGACACTCTATCCACATATTGTGCAAAAAAATCGCTTCACCAAAACTTTGTTTGATGTTCAATCATTTGCACTTGAGTAAATGAAAGGGACTAATTCAATTTCTATCAAATACAAGTTATTGATTTTCTCCTCGAGTTAATGCAGTGCCTGCTTCAAACTTTTAATTAATCATGAGTGCCTCCTGCAATTGTTTATTTTTGTACTTAAATAAGTAATGAATAAACGAATGTATAAATGGATAATATTCAACCAAGTCATAAGCACCAAATCTCTTATAATTATTTTTAAGTATTTGATGTCAAATGAACGACCATTCATGGCTAAAACATATGTCGAAATGTTAGCTATACCTTTGTCAAAATAAGAGGTACAAGTTTTAAAAAGTTGATAATGCTATGAAATCACACATTTAGTGATTATATATTTTAATCGAATAAACAATTTAAAGGCTAGCCTTCAATAATAATCTCAACGTCTCCTCCCGAAACAACTATCCAAATAAGCCAGATACACTTCAAGTGATACGTTCGAAAACGTTTCTAAGCCTACCGGAACATATGATCCCTATCCACTTCCATAATTTACCTCTCTATCTTGAAGCATCTGGCTGGGACGGAGAATAGGATATGATGCATTTCTGGGATGGTTGCACTGAAAGCAGTTCAGACGCATCACCTAATTTATGAGAGGTCTCACTCAGCTTCAATCCACAAAAGGATGACTGACCTATAAAAGGTAAATTTTCTCGGTAGATAAAAATCCTGTCTTTGATGAACTATTTAAAATCTTCAATTGCCATGCATATACATAAAAACACTAAATAAAATTTTATTGGACTCATTTGCCTTAATTTTATAAATTTTATTTTGGTTTTATAATACTTATTTCTATATATTTTTTGTATGTACAACGCTTAACAAATAAAGTTTCAAGAATAATTATAAATATTAACATTAAACTATTTGCATAGTAACTAACATAACATACAATAACATAATTAAACAATTATTACAAAGATAAAAAGAGAACAGTAATAAATGATGTAAACATGAGTATTGATTTTACGTTAAAATGATTCATACACCGTTAGGTTTAAGTTAGCTTTGATTATGAATGACAAGTTTAAAGCAGTTAAAAACACTTAGCAGGTACACACCTTCTTAAACAGTTTAAAGAAGCATTTATCAATTATTTTGAGGCTACATTTTCTTCTTTAGACGACAAAATAATCATAATATGAGTTTGAAATAGATCCATTTGCGTCTGCCATATTTAGAGTAGTTGATTTATGACTTTTAAAAATGTTCTATTAATAAATATATATGTATATAATATATAGGGTATCAAGACAGATATTATATGGTAGCGCTTTTAATGGGTTCTATAAGAAATGAAATAAATGGGCTTGAAGGTAAAAGAGTGAAGAAGTTTAGACTTTTTCATAGAAAAAATACCATAGTAAATAAGGCTCTCCAAATGAACTAGACATGAATAATTTATTAATAATACATATATATAATATTATATATTATTAATGTTTATATAAGATTTAGAAGGAAAATTAAGTTTTATTGCATTTGTATTTTACGTTTATTATTATAATCGCTTTTAGATATATATTCACATTTTTCTAGACGTACAAACTTATCAAAGGAGATTTTATATTTGTATTATATATATATTTATATATATTATGGTAAAAATATATGTGGATATTACATATATATATATATATATTATAGTTAATATATACGCAAAATAAAAATGTTTTATTATAATTTCACATATACACTTCTTCAACTATCCAAAGGGCACATTTTTGTGTTACGAAAAAGCTTCACTTTGTTCCCCTCAATGATTGTTTTGAACGATAAAATAAATCTTACATAAATTAATTTTGCTACAAAACCAATGCTTTAAGAACTATTTTACAAATTGTTCTTATAATCTCATAGCTTTAAAAAATGATTATAAAAAATATATTAAATAATGAAGACGATATCTAAAACATAAAGAGAATTGAAGCAAAATTCAGTCTTGAAAAAGGCATATTCATCACGCAATAATATAGATTTGTTAATTTATTTTCCAGAGATGGAATGAGGTATATATAGTGTTGGTTTCACTTAATCGGATGTTTATTCTAAAATTAATATTTCAGATGCTCTAATGATAGTTCTTTCTATTACATTAATCAGCACCATTTTTTAATTTTCCAACTTTTATTCCCATTGTATTTTCTTCAAATTGAGAATATTTTTGTAGGCATCCACGGTACAAAAATAACCAATATTTATTAGGTTAATTAGAGCGAGGAGTTTCTTTTTAATCTATAATTATGTGTAATACTGGGATAATCTATTCAAGTGAGTACAAAATGCTATTGATCGAAGTCCTTATATCGTAAGTATGTTCATCAGAATGATATTATCATCTCCAATTAACATCACAAGGGCTACGAATACAGTGATACATCATTAAAAATGCGATTGTGTATCGTTTAAGGAGAAACGTTCAAGAAATAAAGCCCATGTGTGATATTCTTCAATAATATGTATATAAATATTTCATGAACCCACACAAGAGATGCCTCCTTTAATCGACAGACATTCATGCTGATAATTTAAGTCAGCTCTGACGTAACTAGAAATAGATTGAAATCCCAAAACAGTGGATCTAAGAATGAATGCAAGTATTTACAAATAGATGTCATTCGTTTATAAATGAGTCGGTTGAGGTAAATACGTATAAGACTTAATATGTCTCTTTCAAATTGTAAGTACATTTTATTGCATTACAAGAATGAAATTGGTTTATTTAAATGGAGTAACATCTAACTAAGTATGTTTGTGCAGAGTGTTATTTTTTCTTCTTGAGTGTGTACTCGCACACGTCTACCATGGAAGCTTATTTAATGTAACTAATAGAAGTTTGGGGAAAGGAGAGAGGGGGGGAGGGGGGCTCGTAAACAATGTGCATTGAGTGTATACATATGAGATATATATCCGTTTCACACAGTATTCTTCCTTACTCGATGTATATTCTCCTATATATATATATATATATATATAAATATATATATATATATAAAGCAATGAGACAAAAAAAAGAAAAATTATAATGATGCTCTACACGATGTGTAAGCGTCAACCCGTTTCTACAATTTGAGGAAAACAAAGTATCACATCCAAGGAACCCACTCTTTTATACTTTTTATTGTTAATAATATATTAAGTTTTTGTTCAAATTAAACAACATCTACAACAGGTTTTCCCTTTTGATCAAATAAAAACTAAATTCAAAGAGGTTATATTAAAAGAATCATTTAACAAAGTCCAGAAACATGCCTACTTTAAAAACCTTAGCCTTGGATAAATAAATCGGGATCAATGACAAAGCCCGATCTTCAAACAAAACCTTTCAATATTGAGGATAATTTTTATAAAGTAAATTGTCTGGCTCATATTTTTAGCTTTTTAATTTCCATATGATTTACAAAAGAAAATGTCAAATGTCATAACAAAATAAATTAATCGACTAAATCAGATAGTTATTGAGACGATATGTTACTTTTTATTATAAGCTACTTATTTTCTAATGTAAATCCGGTAGAAAATAATAATAAAAACTATATACATAAGACAGAAAAGGTATGTACTGAAACGATCCCACAATAACTGAAAAGTTTTGTAGATGTAGATTTAGTCATTGATCATGATTTATTTTTCCAAGGCTAAGACCACTGAATGTATATACTTTGTTATAAGTATATATTTGCTTAGATTTAATAAATAATAAAACATTTCAGTTTTAAATTGAGACCCTAAAGAGTCGAAACAACAGTATTATTAAATACAATACGGCATTCGCCATATAATATACAATAAACAATATTTGGTTAATGAGCAAAACAATAGCCCATGTCTTCATAAACTGCCACAGAAAATCACAGGCTTTGGGAAAGTGGACAAAACCTTTGAGGAACTGTGGGGAGACAATCAACGCGAGATGAGAAAACTTTACGGTTTTCATCCCAAGTCGAAAGTTTTCAGAACCACCCCTAAAGTAATTGCCAAATTCAAACCCTGATAGGTTATGCATATTTTACGAAAATAAAGTTATCCAATTCCATTGTCACCGTTGCTTTAATGAATTTAATTTTTTAGAATGTTTTTGATGTTATTTTTTTTTAAGATCACTGTCCTTTATATACTTTTTGTATGTCTGTTTTTTAATTCGTTTTATGTATGGTTGTTTGAAAGCTTTATCTTATTTGGTACTTTGGTGCATGAAAAAATACAATTCTTTGTTGTGGCCCCAGGGAAAGTCTTTATTTATACCCTCCTATACAATTACATATTTAGTATTGTTACGAAAGTAATTTATTACGGATGGGGGTAAATAACAAAATGGTTCGTAAGTATTACAAAAATGAGGTCAACTAAAACAATAGATTAGAGGACATATTACACTGATAAATTGAGTTTTAAAAAAGCTTGTTATATTACGATTGTTAGTTTTATAAAAATCTGCTGAGTTCCCTTAACTATTGCAGCGATAATATCATTTGTTTGAAAATTAAGAAATCACAATAAATAATAGCAGATTTTATACAACAAATAAAATAAGTATTACTATTTCTATTCTCACAATTGTTTTTAGGCATTTGTGATTATTTTATAGAAAAACATATGCAAGCTTTATATTTCTAAAAAGCGTGTTTTATAAAAGTGATGGATTTTTGGAAAGCATTTGAAAGATATATTGAATACATTCATAGTCATTTCCCATATGAAGCTCCTCGTTTAAAAATATTTGAAAATATAAGATGTGCAGTTTCTCAACAAAAGGGGACACTGAGTGTATATTCAGACTGAAGTTGTATCAACATAATAAAAAAAAATGCATTAGACCCAATCCTTTGAATTGGCTGCATCTCAGATACTTTTCCCCATGTTTGTCTTTGCATTTATACAAACAAACTGGGTCATCATGTATATAAAGTTATCAAAACGTTTTTGCATTACATTCGTCGTGTTTTTATTTTTATAGTTCCATTTGCAAAATTGATAACAGAAATTTGCAATCAATTCAATGTGCCATAATAATACAATAGTGTGAATATACTAATATGATTTATAAGCTAATGTTTTGACTTGTTGAGCCCTCACGATTCCTCGTCTCCTAGTAAGATGTAAGATTTATTAGAAAGATTAAAAAAATTATCATAGTCCTACCCGGAAATTGAGGAGTTTGATAATTAATAGTATGCGAAATGAGAGGAGTCCAATCAATGGCGCGTAAATCTCATTATTCCATGGCCTCATAAAAACAGTAATTTTGAATTAAATGTTCATTTATGTTTGTTTTTAACGTAACTGTCTTGAGATTTATGTTTTTTATCTACTACTTTCTAGTGAATTCTTATATTTTACACTGTATGGAGTTTAGTATAAAGGAATATCTTAGCCATTAAAAAAATACTAGAAACATTGTTTTAATGGATTATTTGTCTAAGGATAACAAATTCTTCTTCTTCTTTCACGTAATGGTGGGGAACAAAAGAAGCGTGATTAAAAAACACTTCACTTTGAAATATGAATATTTCTCACAGAGACAAGAATACCATCCATCATGTCATTTTCTTGGGCTTCAAACATGATGAGCCTTTGATTGGACTCCTCTATTTCGCATATTATTAATTAATCAAACTCATCAATTTCCGGGTAGGAATATATGATCATTTTTTTAATCTTATATCACATTAATGGACCATAATTCCAAAAAAATGATCGTCAGTTGAACAAAATATCTATTGGCGAATTCACGAGATTACCATAATGACAATTCATTGAAAAACTGCATTTTGAAAAAACAAAATTAAAAGAATTGTATCAATACTGATGAGAGGGATTCAAGGGGGTAGATTGGGATTCGATGGGAAAAATCTACTATCTTAGTCGTTTTAAAAACGTATTTAAAGATAACTTAAAAATCAGCATGAGTACCCTCTTTTTCTTTTTCCTTCTTGAAACTATAAAAGAACCCTAGTAGGAGCTGTTATTTAAAAAATGGTTGGTGCGTCAGTACTTAGTTCAATTTATTGGCACTAAATATTATTTGACGAAAATTTGCAAAAAAACGAAAGTCATAAAATTGATCATATCTAAATTTAGTAAAACTAATTTTTTCAAAATAAGTAACAACACAAAAAGTTTTGCTTCATAACGAAACCTTTGACACCAATGACGTCCGATTTCTAACAATGGCAAGAGTTTTTCAATTAAATATCGTTTTCAGCATCGAAAAATGGACCAGAAATCGGTGGGACTATGTAAAGAACTAACAAAGTGTTTCATTTTGGGAGGTCTAATAAGCAATGGCATTATAAAAAACCTCTAGGGTGCTATAAAGATTCAAATGTTTGAGCTTTAAGGTTCATTCGAAACAACATTGGGACGCTTTAGATAAGTAGAATTAGAATATAAAAATTGATGTATTTATCAGGGTTGTTTGATTTAAATCAGGCGGATTTAAATCATTGATTTAAATCGCGATTTCAATCAAGTGGATTTCCAATTAAAATCATTGATTTAAATCAATTCATGTTTTTTTCAATAAATTAATGATATTTTAATTTTATGTCAATTCTCAATGACAGAAACAAAACATTTCATGTCTGTCTTTAATAGTAGAGCAGTGGCCTTTTCAATTATATTTATAGCCTCAAACTATAGGCCTGTATCATATAAGATATATATTAAGCTTTGAGTTAGGATTATTTGAATTTAAATCAAGCAATTTGGATTGCGATCAAAATTAAGTTTTTTTCCAAAGACATGTATAATCAATGATTAAAATCGAGAGTGATCCATCTTGTAGTCATCTTTGATCAGCCGTTGGCAGCTCCACCCAGTAATTTTTTAAGGTAGAAAATTGTCATGGTCTTCGATCCTCGCTTGAATTTCGAACTGTCACTTGATTAGCGAGTATGACTCATTACAGGCCTTTGAAGTTCTGTAATTTATGTTTACATCCTTTGCATTATTTATTAAATGAAATCATAAGTAAGGCAACTAGAATTTAATCAAAGACAACATTTAAAGTCCCCTGAGTAAAAGGTAGGCCTATATGTATATTGGGGCATGTTTTAAAAAGTTACAATTTAAAGTATGGACAAAATGATTACACATTGAAAAAAAAAAAATTTGTTCACATAAAATATGGTTATCAATTAAAATCAAAAAAATCTGATTTAAATCAAAAAAATCTGATTTAAATCAAAAAAATCAACAACCCTGGATTTATTAATACGACACTTAATCTTGTAACTCAAAAAGTAACATTTAGCTTGGAAGTTATATTTTAAAAATAAACAAGAGTTGCTCTAGAATAAAGTTTATATTTAGTTTAACATTTAGGATACTACTTTTGATAAACAAACTATCGTTAAGATGCCCGTGTATTCGTGGTTCATATTTCTTTCCTGTCAATATAGAAAACATTCCATTTTTATTGTGAACCCCTATTACATTATAAACTAGAGGCATATATACACTCAGAGTGCAAACCTCCGCCGTCACGGGGTCCTTATAAGCCTTCCGAGGCGGATTTTTCACGACTGGAGCGGCGTAGAGGAACGGGGGAGGGTTCCCCTCGACGGAAATTTCGAGAGGAAGACGCTCCCGCACCCCGATTCACAGCACAGCGACATCTATTGGCAGAGTAAGGCTAACATGAAATATTTATTAGTATTTAGCTCATTTTGCATCTTAATTCTGCCAAATTTAATCACTTGTTCTTTTTGGCATTTCCACAACTCCACAAAGTTTCATTAGAATTCGTTCCGCACTTTTTGAGTTATCAGCTGCACAAACAAACCAACCAACCAACAAACCAACGCCAGTGAAAACAATACCTCCTTCGGCGGAGGTAATAAGAACAATATTATATATTACTATATAATATATATATATATATATATATGATATATATATATATATATATATATATATAATATATATATATAATATGTGGTGTGTGTATATATATCTATTTTTATTGTGACCCCTTATTACAGCATCAATGAGAACTTTGCTCTCGGATGCGATTCGCTCAAAGAAAATCAACATGAAGTAATAATAAAACCAGTTTAGCATTAAAAAATACTTTAACCACAGCTATACCCACGGAAAACTGGTGAATTATGGGGGTTGCTTTCCTGCAAGAAATACAAAGAAACAGCATATCACTTTTTAGCCGAGTGTGAAGCGATCAGTGATTGTCCGGGGAAAAAATGCGTTAGGTTTATATTGATTTTAATATTGTCTGAACAAAAAGCATTTCTCCTTTATTTATTAGGTCCTTTTAAAGAGAAAATAAATTATCTTTTAACTAAAGTTTTCATTATTCTTTACAAATACAGATGTACCAAACACTATTCCTAAAAAATTTATAACAATTTAGACGATATTTTTAAAACACATTTCATAGTAATTTTTAATCATAGTGTATACTTTTATTTTACGTTCAATACCCCCCTCCCAAGAGATCAATCATTTGTCCTTTTATATATTTTTACGTTCTTCTTATTGAGTTATTTCTTGTGATATTGTGTTATATAACGTAAAGATAAAATAAAGTCATGTTGTACTGAGGCATTAAAAAAAGGCATCAAGTCACTTAGAGCTGTAATGGTGTGATCATCAACGAAGGAATAAGAATGTCATCCCTTAGAGCAATTAAATTCTCCTCATGAGCTGGATCTATGAACTTTAGAATAATGTAAGTAGGTTTCTCCAGTATCACAGCTATTGGTAATAATATATGGAAGCCACACATCACATTCGGGGCGTGGATTTTTACCTCCCCGAAGAGGTATGTTTCACCTGGCGTTGGTTTGTTGGTTGTGGTTTTGTCAGCAGGATAATCAAAAAAGTATGGACAGATTTTGGGATGAACTTGTGTGGAGTGGTTGGAATGCCAAAAGGAACAAGTGATTAGATTTGGCATCTCTGAGTGCAGAATTAAGATACAAAACGAGCTAATTACTAATAAATATTTCATGTTAGCCTACTCTACCAATAGAGTCGCTGTGCTGTGAAATCAGGTGCCGGGAGCGTCTTCCTCTCGGAATTTCCGTCGAGGGGAACCCCCCCGTCCTCTACGCCGCCCCAGTCGTGAAAAATCCACCTCGGAAGCTCATAAGGACCCCGTGACGGCGGAGGTTTGCACTCTCTGAGTTATATTGGCCTCTAATTTATGTATTTTGTTTGATTATATATGACTATAGATATATCTTTACTCTGAATAGGTGCCGAATGAAAATCATGATACTTATGAATGTGTTGCAGGAACTATTCGAAAAAACTTCCTTATAACATAGTCAAGGCTCCCTAGGTAAAAATAATTGTAATCTTGGCTCCCTGCTATCAAAACAATAAAGCAATTCTATTTGTTAGTTTAGAATAATAATAACAATAATAATAAGATGTTTACTCTCCCATGAAACTATTCATTAATTTAATATATATTTATTATTATTATAAAATAAAACAATATCATACTTAGGCATACAAATATATGGAAAATGCCTTTTAAAAAGAGCCAATGCCTTCACATGCCCAAGTAATATTTTTCCTCCTCTTTTTTTGAATCCCTAGGATTTATTTTATGTATTTTTACATAAAAAACTTTATATATTGTTGTTCCTATTGCTATGCTTCTCTCTCTTTCTCTCTTCTTCAACTGCTGTAATAAAATAATAAAACTATATGTATGTATAAGATTAAAATTTTCTTTATGATTATTTATTGTCAAAGATGCAGCCTCATAGTTACTATAAGTGTATGTATATAATTATGTTATGTTTCTTGGAGAAAGGGCCATTGTTGTAGACATCGTCGTCATCCATTGACGCACTTATTTCTTTTATTTTTCTCTTTAAAGCATAAAAAATGAGGAAAACATTAATGATTGTTTTATAAAGGCCTCTTAGGACTATTTAAAGAGGATTTCATAAGAGAGTCAAGGATATAAATATGACAAAAAGAAGAGTTGTTTACATATATATGTGTAATGTATGAAATACTCTAAAGATGTCTGCAACCAGGGTAGTTTTGGGGAATTAACGTTAATTATTGTTTTATAATTGCCCGTACTACGGGCTGCATGTTAATAGTATAAAGGATATAAAATAGATCCATGAAGATATCTTGTGGTAAAAGGAATGTCATCATTAAGTAAAAATTGATTCAGCTTTTAATCTCCTTAAAGTGAAAGAGCGGCTTCGAACAATGGTCGAGAGGCCTGGCTGTTATCCTTGATATCAATGGAGAGCTTAAGGGGCTCTTAGATATTGCGAAAGAATAATTGAACCAGATGTGGTGAATTTGAAAGAACGTCGCCATCTAGCAGAAATGTTCATTCATCAATGATTAAAATCCTACAAATTGATTACTCCATGTTCCATAGTCCTATTTTTTATTAAAATAATCTTGAGCACACGAAAATGGACTTCAACTCATCTTCCCCTGCACACAATATTCGAAATTGATTCCACCCCACGACCAAATGAATTTATTAATCACATTCTATTGATTATAATGACTCTTTTGTAACATTTTTTTATAAATAAACAAAAGTAAATATTCGAATCTTCCTGACGAGTTGTTTTTGTCTTTCAATGGCATATAGTTACTGTTTCATCTACAACACATCTCCTATCCCAGTCCAAATAATTGTTCTTTTATAAACAAATTATCCCCACCCACCTTTATAATACTAAATACTCAACAGAGAAGAAATCATTGCCTGAGTTAAATAGCTTTTATGATGACGTATGGCGACATAAAATGACTGCTCCCTTGGTAAAGAAATTATGTCTTTATTCCTTTATATATTTCATTAATAATTGCCATTTTTTCTCTTTCTTAAGATCTGGTATATAGACTTTGACCGTGCAAAGAAAAACTAACATTACTTCCTTTTTTTTCTTTGTTTCACCTATTCGAAGAATAAATATTTCGTTACAAAAGCATAAGATGGCTAATATAAGTTTCCGACAAAAGTATTTTTCTTTGATTTTATATAGTTTATGTGCATCCAGTTATTATAATTGTTAATATTATATACATACACACAAAACATTAGTCAATGGCTCCTAGGTAAAAAATAATTGTAATCTTGGCTTCCCTGCTATCAAAACCAATAAAAGCAATTCTATTTGTTAGTTTATGAATAATAATAACAATAATAATAAGATGTTTACTCTCCATGAAACTATTCATTAATTTACAATATATTTATTATTATTATAAAATAAACAATATCATACTTAGGCATACATATATATGGAAATATGCCTTTTAAAAGAAGCCAATGCCTTCACATGCCCAAGTAATATTTTTATATAGTTTATTGTGCATCCAGTTATTATAATTGTTAATATTATATACATACACACAAACACACACACACACAATTATATATATATATATATATATATATATATATATATATATATATATACATATATATATACCTGTTAGATGATGATACAAGTTCACATATATAATATATATACATATAGCTCCACCCTGGGTGAGGAAGGGAGACTAATCTTAGGAAAGACGAGACGTCCTGTCGACGACAAGCCTCCCCAAGCCATCCAAGCCTCCCTTAAATCAAAAGTACATCCCATCCTAGATCCCTAATCCACAAAGTGGGTCATGGAATATCTACAAAAAATATTGAGTTACAAAGCGATTCCAGAGAGGTGCATGTGTTTCTTTCAGGTATGACTAACTGTAAACAAGGTTCCTTCCCTATTGATTTGCATAAATATATATTCAAATGTATAATAAAACATAAAGGGTTAAAATGATCTCTAGGCCGATTTGTACGTTAAGCACTACGACTACTTTTGACATTAATGGTAAATACTTACATATAATTATTTCTAATGTATTCACCACCTGACACAGCAAAATACATTTTTTCCATGAATAAATCGAAGGTGAAACCATAACATACCATTTGTATAAAAATTCCTCTAATACTTAAGCATAGGAGTATTCTACTAATTTCGAATAAGAAAAAATCCCTTATACAAAGGCATGTAACATCATAATGCTTAAGTTGTGTAATGATCTATAAGCATAGGTAGTCTAGGAGATGTATCATGTTTGCAAATAGTCAACTGGGAAATCGAATAAAGTACGTTCAAAAAAAAACAATATTTATTATCACGACTGAACTACATATATATTCTTTTGAAAATAAAATATCGACACTACATAATGAATGATTTATTGGTCATTGTTTCTGTTCATACGGGGCTACGTGTGGGTCCATACAGCGTGAGCAATCAAACAGTAAGGGAACTCTGGTATAGACCAACCTAACTCTAAGCAAATTACCTTAACAGATTAATACCCTATGATGATGATGTCACTTAAGTTGATGAATTTTCTTTTGAAGTTATTTTCCTAACTATATCAACAACATGGAGAAATTCGAGTTTGATGTGCAAAAACTTTTTATGCACTTGACCCCAAAAGTAGGGACAGTCTTCTTCTTTGTTTGTTTGTACATTTCATTATAATTTTAGTATGCTTCTCTGAATAAGCTCTTTTCGTCTCTCTTAATTGAATTAAACTTTTCATCACTTGCGACACTCACATTATGACGATTTATTCTTAATAAAAATGCGGCATTTAAGCTTGCTTCATTCTATGATGAATATATTCATGACAAAAGATGTAAAAACCTATGACGCTCTATAAGCAATATATGATTTGAAAAAGAAAAACACGAGTAAAAGCCTTGAAGTTGAATCGATTCCAAAAGAAAGGATATAGGGAAAATGCTTCAACAGATAGGTTTCATTTGATTATGAGAGGTTATAAAAAGAGTTATAAGAAAAACATGTATTATATATCACTGATTTTGAGCAATTTCAAAATATTTTTGCAATTGCAATTAAATTAAACTCACATGGGTCCAAGCAATTTGTCCCTAGCGTTAATGGAAGAACTACCCTTATTTTATTTTATACATATCATTACAATTTAAGTACAAAAACATTAGTAATACTGATTGTCATGTCGTATATATATATATTCAAATCTTTCTTCATTTCATATGAAGACAAGAGAATCACAACATTATTATGGGCGTGAGAACCATGACACCTTAAATCCAGATTTTTCTCACACATGGGCATGCACAGACAAAAAATATATCTTAGTATTAAAACAACATAATGGAAGATGATAGCCAGCATTGTTTTTTTTTAGGAAGGAGACATAAAAAGTAGGAAAAGAAAATCTTCTCTTGGATTTTTGGATTCCCCTAACAAAATATTTTATGTTTGCTTTAGTTATGGATTAGGTGATGTTATGAGATTCATTTTTTCCTTGTATATTATTATTATTGTTGTTGTTGTCCTATTTGTTATTATTTCTTAAGGGTGATGCATCTCATGTATGTTTTTTTTAAATATATGTACATGGTTGGGATATTAAAATGTTTAGTCCTTATGCATCCATATATCATATTGGAGATAAATGGAATTTAGATAATTTTTGAACTTTTGAAGTATGTTTGAAACTAAGATGGTTCATTTTTATAAATCATTGTTTTTAATATATAGAAAATACCATTTGATTTATTCATAGAAAACCAAAACATGTCATAATTATATAAGATATTGCATATGGAACTGCATTTTGTCTATATTTTTGCCTATTTGATGCAATGGAAGGGCATCCTTGTAGATAGTAATAAATCCTATATGTTAAATTTGGCTTAAAGATACCATGATCTTTTCTTGGGGTAGGTTAAACTTTGAACTTCCCCTCGCGGTAGTCTAACCTACGCTCTTACAAGTGTATATAGTATTGGATAAAATATACATATAACGGTAATATAAATTCATTGAATGAGGTTGAACAAAAAGATCTCCCTCTCATATAATCGAGTTTGCGTTTTCAAAATAGAGAACAAGAATAATATGAATAGACGGCTCAAAATTTCAAATGAACCCGTATTATATTTTGGCTTAATCTGCAGATAACAATTTTGTTTCAATATTTATAACTCACTGAATTTTTGTTTGAATTGTATTTATTTTAGATAATATTCCTAACGACCCAACAAATGTCTTCCTGGGAGTCATGTATGATCACCATGCTGAACTGCTTATGTCACGTGAGGTCATAAGAAGCCAAGATGCCAGAAACGCAATGCTTTGGCCAAGGTCAGCTATATTGTGGATATCCTCGAATGGGTTATAGTCAGATCTCAGTTATATGTACACCAAAAAAGAATATTTACACTATCATTATACGTTATAGATATATAAAAGGGTCAAAAGAAAATAAATACTATTAAAAGTATTTTGTATTAATTCATATACAACATAATATTCCTAATAAGGTACTGATCACCAACCTATATAATAACTGGATATTCAAAAGAGAAGAAAAAGTCGGTCCACTGAAAGAGCTCTTATTCAATTACTAAGATGGCCGTCCACTTGATGAAAAAAATTGTTTTCATGGAAATAGAAACAAGGAAAATCCTGCATAAGTGTTCAGTGATGGCCAAAATGCTTTAACAAAAATAGTCCTTCAAATGACGTCACTGGCTTTTGTCATTTCTCCTTTTTTTATTCCTTAAGACTTGACTGCTCAAGGTATAAGTATAATTCCTTCCTTCTCTTCGCTGTTTCATCAGCTGCCCACTCGGACACTGCTCTCTCTTCCACTCAATCAGCCCATGCATTTATTAATAAGGTACTAATATATCAGCACCTTCAAACAAAAATGTTGATAATGCGTTTATGGATCAACAAAGTCGGGTAGATTGGCTAGCGCATAATACATGAACGGATAAGAAGGAAAAAAGTTTTATTCTGTTGAAGAAATACCTGAAGCCGCTTAGTTTTATTGTGTATTACATCAGATGGCTGCATTTCATTAGTTCTTATGTATTCAAACTGCATGCCTTCTACAAAGCTCTTTAAGCTTTTCCTAATACCTTCTACATTGAAATTGAATGAAAAGGAAAATAGGTTGGGCATATATATATGAACCCGCATTTAACTAAAGCCCTTGAAGTGTGAGTATTTCTCAACGACACATGAGTTTCCACAAAAGCCTAATAAATACAAATATTGCTTACATTTCATGTTTGTTTTGGCTTCTATATACATAAGCCTAAAAAATTGAAGAGTGCCCTAAGAGACTAAGATTCTCAGTTCCTTATAACACGTTTGTGTTAGGAGCTTCCGAATTTTTAAAGCTTTACAAGAGATGAAAAGTGTAAAGGAGTTTATTATAAAATTCAATTGTATACTGAATATTTTGAAAAAAAAACGACAAGCATAAAGTCATTTTGTCATGAGCCATTTTTTAAATCTACAAAAGTTCGTACAATTTTTTATTGACAAAATTTATTTTTTATTAGATATAGCTATACGATTAATATACTTCAAATATTAGTTATCGATATATATATATATATTAGGGCTGTCAAAATTGCTCAAAAATGACATTCGAATATTCGTTAAAAAAAATCACGAATTCGAACGAATTCGAATTTTTTTAAAGAAAATAATTTCCAAAGAAAGTGACGACGTTTTTTTCTAGGGTTTTTTTAGAAAATAATTTCTAAAAAAAGTGAAGACATTTTTTTAGAAAGAATTTCCAAAAAAAGTGACAACATTTTTTAGAAAAGAATTTTTCAAAAAAGTGACGACGTTTTTTTATTTAGAAAAGAGTAAAAGTGTTTTTAACATTCGAATATTAATTTTCACGTTCGAATTCGCTTTTTGGGATACTATTCGAATTCGAACAACGAATATTCGTTGACAGCCCTATATTATATACATAACTTTTTCTTATTTATTGGAAGTATATTGAATGCGGAATAATTGATTTAACCGATAGGTCTAGTCATATACTTTACACAAAGAGGAAGTCAATCGTATGGCGTTGCTAAAAGAAATTATTTCTTGAATGGTAGACTATAGAATATTATTTGTTTGTTTAATACTTTGTTATTTGATTTATGGCGATATAACAACGATTTACTTCTAAATAATAATGGCTATAACTATATTTTTACACAATTACTTATTTTTTGATATTTTATTAGATAATTAATGTCTATGTATTCTAAAAGATTGGGAAAAATCTAACGAATAAACGAGACCAGACAACATCAGCTTGCTGCAAGGACTTTCGACTTTATAAAAAAAGATTAAATATTGAACATGACATATTACTGGCAAGATATTTTTTATAAACCCTTCTTATCTTCACAGATGGTTTTCTGGTAAACAAAAGGGCCTTCAGCCGTCAGCAACAATGGACGTCGATGAGTTAATTAAAGTGTATTGTCTACTGTGTATCCCCTGACATCATCAACAATGAACTCCCAACATGTGAAAGTTAGTATAGTTTTCTTCATCAAGAGATACTATGACTTTCCTTAAGTACCAGAACTCCTTTAGCTTTCATTTCTTTGAAGATAAATGACGACAAATAACAAAAGTTTCCTGATAAGATACAAAAATAAGTTTGGTAGCTTTTATTTTTATCCGACACAAGAATTAATAATTCATTTTGTAAGGTTTGGAAAGCGTTGATTCCTTAAGTGGTATTAAAAATAAAATACCATCATATAGAAGAACGAGATGCAACTGTCAATAGCAGAAGTTGTATGCCAAATAGTCAAATTAATATGTCTCTTTAACAAAAACAAAAAAAAAATCTAACATAAGCTTTTATAACATTACTAAACTAATCTATCTTTGAAATTGTTTGTAATAAAACTAAAATATATCACTGTAATCAAGTTTTGAAGTTCAAGTTAATGACATCACAGGCACTGTCATAATTTTTTTGATTATGAGAGTCATCCTCCTATCAGTGGCAACACGTATTCAATATAATGGGTTGATATTTTGATGTAATGTTATATCTATAAGAAGTGAGATAAATAAGTCTAAGTATTTATTTTAAAATGAAGAATTAGAAAAAAATGCATATGTTTATGTTGATGAGTGGAATGAAATTATTCATATTAGTTCATGGATAAGCCTATTTTCGGGAATGAAAAAAATAATAACATTGATTAATTCAAAATAGCAAACCTTCATATAAATGAAAAATACATATTTCTACATATAAGATATGTTTTTAAATAGAATATATATATATATATATACAGATAGATAGGTAAATATTTTTAAATAATCAGGCAAAATAGGCAGAAAAAAAAGAACTGTGTTTCAAAAGATTCAAATATCATGTTTATAGCTGAGGTTGCGAGAAAAACCTATTTCCTATCCTATATGATATTTATGGTCACAAGAAATCTTTAACTGAAAACCGTATAAAACGCAGAAATTTAAACAAAAAACGTCCAAAAAGCAGGAGGAGCGCCTCTGGGTTTTTCCACATATTGTACCCTCTGATTCATTCTTGATAATAAAAAAGGATATATTATTTACGAAGAAGAGGGTTCCAAGAGCTTCTTCTTCTAATATAAGTGAGTCCCTCTCCCCTTAGAATAGTGAAAAAGGGGGGAAGACCCCATCCTTCTTCTTCTAGAAGCTCTCTTTCCCCCCCCTCCACACCCTCTCCCTAAAGTCTCCCTTTTTTTTGCTGCTCTTGTTCTGTCTATAAAAAAACACGTCCAAAAAATTGCGTCTTCTCCTCCCTCACTCACTCCCGGCCGGCTACATGATTTTTTCATTGAATGGAATTCTTTTTTCTTTCGTCTATTTTTTTTATATGATACATTTTCAGTGCGACATTGCAAAGAAAGTTGAAAAGGGGTGGTGGTAGTAGTGAACTGGTTCAGTTTTATAATTCACCTATTCTACAACAACATTTTTCTTATATTTACATACACGGTAAGAATTGATTCTTCTTTGTCTATGCATGTGGTTATATGTTTTGCAAAAAAAAGTTTTAATAACTTTAATAATTGGAGATTTAATCGAAATATTCATTTACACATTCAGTGTTTATAGTTATAGTTTATTGGATAAATCACACATTTTATAATTGATTGAGAAGCAATATTCTTCAAATTACTTATTCACTTAAAACACTTACTTTTTAATATATTTTATCTAATGAATTGTTCATTTTTTTAAAGTAGTTTTTATTATTTTAAGAATCGGTTAAAAATAATTTTGTCTGTATTTCAGTTCTTACATACAAGTCGAAGTAGTTGCGTGCAAAATACATAATAAGACATATTTATTAATCTACTAAAATTTTAAAAATGTAAGAAATCAAATACGCTGTAATTCAGAATTCTTTATTTAGAAAGATATTTCTCTTTTTTCATAAATTGTATTTTTTTATCTTGACGCGTAAATCTACCGTTTTATATCTAGTTGTTTTCGATCAGGTGTTCATTCTTTAAAATAATTTTAGTATACTTAATCACTATTATTTCAAACAGTGATTGTCAGGATCTTTTTAGTTTTTTTTTTTAGTTCAAATATATTTCAAAGTATTATAGAAGTATTTTTTGAAAAAAAGCTGCATGGTTTAAATTATATATAAAAATAAGTAACTACACAAAAGTAATATAAGCGCTTAAGAATTATTTGATAAATCCAATTTGCATACTTTTATGAGATGCGTTTGTTCAAATAATTTTTTACATAATTTGTCTAGTTTGCATAATCAACCATTTCAAATGTGTTCTGCTCAGGGTATGTAACAAACCCAAAATTTTGAAAAAAACCCCGAAAACCCGGTTAAAAACCCGGGTTTTACCGTGGGTTTTTTCGAAATTCGGGGTTTTCATTACACCATTAATTAGATAATAGCTAATTAATGGTGTAATGAAAAACCCGAATTTCGAAAAAAAACCACGGTAAAACCCGGGTTTTTCCGGGTTTTTCAAAATTTGGGTTTTTTACATACCCTGGTTCTGCTACATTATTAATTTGTCCAAACCATCATTAATATTTGCAGAGTTCATTATCTTTTGTTTAAATATATATTATTTCGATATTTTTGATCAAATAGTTCAATTTAAATTTATTCACTATAAATCGTAATCCTTAAAAGAAATTGTATATGATAGTATTTTTTATTTCTTAAAATATTATTCAAAAATAATAACTACCCCGATTATTAAAGTGTAAAAACACAAGTTCTTATAAAATGAAATTAGTAATAAGCTAGGTTGAATTGTTAATTTTGGTTTCCGAGTCTATGTTCTTTTTAGGTTTCATGTCAAAATGACAAATATTTGAAATTTAGTTATTGTGGGGTTCCTTGATAAATATAGCAGATGTAAATAGATATCCTATTTACAATGTTACATAAGTTTACTATATAGCTTTTGGGTCGGTTGAGGAGACCCTTAACGTTTTCGATTTCGTTCAAACTTTCACAAGATGATATCTATGAACTAACTAAGGTAAAGTTATAGGGGAGCTCAACTCTCAAAGCTTAAAAACGTGAAATAAGAATCAATTATATATATAAGAATCAACTATATTATATATATATATATAAACGTCACAGAACAAATGATATTGTTCACATGTCCATCGTGAGTGGACGCGGCATAACAGGACCTGAATTAATTTTTTTATGACATAACTCTACTATACATTTATAGACCGACATTTAAACTTTGAATTATAAACAAAAACCTAAAAAATATATCCGTTTCCACCATCATATTTTATTTCAACAATTTCAAACGGGATTAAAGGACTGAGGGGGATGTCCACAATGTTTAGCCACGCTATTAATAATATATGAAATACATATAAACACTTAAGTATTATTTATTATTCAATTATTATAAAAATGTAATGAATTGTGTAAAGCGAAGTATATTTTTGAATTCCCAAATAAGAAATGAATTTATGGTACGTTGATGTTCACACTGCTTCTTAAGCAAATATTATGATGAAAACATTTTTTACCTCCGCCGAAGGAGGTATTGTTTTCACTGGTGTTGGTTTGTTAGTTTGTTGGTTTGTTTGTCAGCAGGATAACTCAAAAAAGTACAGAACGGATTCAGATGAAACTTTGTGGAGTTGTTGGAAATGCCAAAAGAAACAAGTGATTAAATTTTGGCATCTCTGAGCAGAATTAAGATGCAAAATGAGCTAAATACTAATAAATATTTCAAGTTAGCCTACTCTGCCAATAGATGTCGCTGTGCTATGTAATCGGGTGCCAAGAGCGTCTTCCTCTCGGATTTCCGTCGAGGGGAACCCTCCCCCGTTTCCTTTACGCCGCCCCAGTCGTGAAAAATCGCCTCGGAAAGCTCATAAGGACCCTGTGACGGCGGAGGTTTGCACTCTCTGAGTATACATATATGCCTCTAGCTTTATTACTATTATTAAAGGGATAGTCCTTGGTGAAATCCTTAAGCAAGGCATTTTCTTTTCAAGGACCTTGACTGGAAGCTCACATAGATTGATCCCCCCTCAATTAATTCATCATCACAATTGACAATATAACTTTTGTCATCCCCTCCCTCAACATGAAATTCGATATATGTATTTACTGTGTGTCTACTCTTTTATTTATATATGACTGTATTAATGTATATATTTCGGCTAATAAAATGAACATAAAGGGAACATTGATGAAATGTGATGATGGATCGACAATGGGCCTTTGAAGGGAGAGAAACTAATTATAAAGTAAACATCTTTTTATCATGGTTCACAGGCATAGAGCATAACTCTCATAGTCTGTTTCAATAGTATATATGAAAAGTCGATCTTTACTTAATAATTTTGATATTATAGTTTTTGAGACTGTCTAAAACATATCAATATTGTTTGAACTTAAGTTCAACATCATTTATTATATTCGACAAAAACATACAACATACATGTAAAATATGATCACATTCACTTTACAAACAATGACGTTATAATAGAAATACGTATCTGCCCAAAAAATTATTTAATGATAAATTTGAAAAATGTGAGGCGACTAAAGATTTATCTATAATTTAAATCAATTTTTCATCATATTTTAGTTTTTGTACGACAAATTTAGATAAATACAAACCTTTTGATAATGAAGTAACATATTTCTGCATACCATATACTATATATATATATACAATAAGCGTAAGGGGAGATGTTTGGTTTGGGGGGCAGCATTCAATTTGCCCGAATTTTAACAAGAACTATTAAATTGGTTGAAAAAATAATCGAAAAGAAGAAAGTTATGTGATTAATATTTTATTTATCGTAATTACATACTCTAATTACATTATATTTATTTGGTATTTTTCAAAATGCAGTTTTTTTCATAATTTAAATTGTTTTCTTCAACTTAAATGCCAGCAATACCTCAACTAATTTGCCCGAATTTGAGATCTCACCCGATTTTTTGGGGGCAGTTGCCACCCCTTGTCTCCTACGCCTATGGATATATATAATATATACTAGCGAATGTTACCCGGTGCTGCCCGGGATTTTCCAACTTGACAATAGTCTGGATGGAAAAAAATCACACCAATAATTTCAGTGAAAATCATACATGTGATTTCATATTAAAACCAGTTCTTTAAAAGTTGTCATTGAGTCTTCATTGCCATTTTTTCCGTTTTGTATTCCTTAAGGCTGGGTATTTTAAACATCGTAAAAAGAAGAAAACACACAATAAATTCAGATGTAGCATCGAATGTGATTTTTCATATTAAAAATAAATTCTTTAAAAAGTCGTCATAGGGTTTTCATTGCCATTTTTTCCGTTTTGTATTCCTAAAAGCTGGGTATTTAAGCATCAATAAAAAGAAGAAATCACACGAATAAAATTTCAGTGATGTCATCGCATGAGACATTTCATATTAAAATCAGTTCCTTCAACAGT
>CP045890.1:9249368-9281640 GCA_013387185.1 Caligus rogercresseyi | reverse complement strand
GCATTTAAAAAAAATGATATATTACCAATCGAGATTTGACGCGTTTGAGAACCAACACATCAATCAAAATGAAATCGAGCCTTTGATATTCCAATTTATCAGAGAGGTCTTTTATGGTTAAGCAACGGTTTTCCAACACCAAATCTTTAATTCTTTGGACGGCTACGGTTGATGGTCACCCGAACGCTCCTCGTCTTCAACATGTTTTCGACCTCCACGGAAGTCTGTGTACCACTTGTATTTTTTTTACATAACTTTATCGCCAAAGGTATTCTGCAGTAACTGCAGGGATTCAGCAGCGAGGAATTTGATTCGCAAACAAAAATTAATCCAAATTCCTTGCTCAATAAATTTAGACATGATCAAAAACGAGAAATTTACTTTGTGCAGCTCACAAAACAATGCATATCTCAAAACTAATGAATTTTATAACATGTAATTTCTCTTGGATGTCGAAGACAGTCTTACCAACCTAAAAATATTGTTCCTCTTAATCTGTGCACGCGGGAGATTTAAAACTGCAATGCCATCTAACTTTTTGGTACCTTTGCTATTTTATGTGTTCGGAAAAGGCAGTGGACAAGAGGGTGCTCAATGAATCGTCTTTCAAACCTTTTCTACTCCATACTATCTCTATGATATTGACTTTTAAGAGTCCCCTATCGGTCGTCCACTTATTAATATGCAGATATTTATAAATAACTAGACTTTATCGACATAGATAATAAAAGATTTATGAATTTTTTTTATTATTGTGTAAAAAACATTTTACTTTTTATTCGGTCATGAGCAAATAAAACTATTTTTAAAGCTTTCTACCGCTTATTTCTTGAGGTGCCATAATTTACTACATGTAATAAAATAAGTAGCTTGTATTAATTTTTTTTTTTGCAAGTCAAGGGAATAACAATTATTGAAATAATCGATCAGTATAGGGATCCTCCCCCCCCCACTCCCCCCTCCCACATGATGTTGCAAAATATTGGAGTTATTGTACATGGATTTCGAAGACACAAAGGATCCAAGAGAGGAAAGGAGGAAAAAAAGTATTGATATTATTTGTCGCTTTGCTTTGTTTAGATGTTATCAATAATAATAACAATAATATTCTTTCAAAAGAAAGAAAAAAAACGGATATTGAATTTATTATTGTCGATACCACAAGGAAATAATGGACGTGGAGTATTGAGAAACTACATTCAAAAAAGCAAAGGGAGATAATACAAATAAAATATGTATTGTGAGGTTCTCATAACTTATAATCTCATAGAACTCTTTGAACAATTCATCATCGATTCACTTTTACAACAAGGATACAATGGGACTTATAAATAAGACTGGTTCTAATCTGATATCTTGAACTGAACAATTCTTTGCTGAACTGGGCAGGGCGTAACAACATGAAAATATTTAGTCTTTTAGATGGTGGCCGATGTGACACTCATATTTTCGTTCTTGCTTGTAAGTACCTTGGGGAAGCTATATTGTATAGGTGGATCCCTAATCGACGAACTGAGGTACTAACGTGTACCTAGTCGCGGTCCTTTCATGACTCAGATTATAAAATTATATCCTTTTGGACTTTTGGAAAAATTTGGGTGAAAAAAAAACTGACGTGTATTTTGGTCTCAAACGTATTTTACATACATACACTAATACCATAGTTCAACATTTTATGTTAGAATCTATGTTTTTTTTCTAAAAGGAGTTCTTTTAAATGTATTTACATACTTCATATATAACATAGAGATATAAGATATAGGAGCTGATTCCCTTCAATATCAGAGAAACATCGTTCAGCTGTATTCTTTGTGCCATATAAACAAAGTAATTTGTACAACGTCATCCTAAGCTGATCATAGAGATAGATTCTATCTCTATGATCAGCTTACGATGACGTAGTACAAATTACTTTGTTTACATTGGACACAAAATCAGATGAAGGGCATAAGTTCTCTTTATCGTTTATCGCTACGCTTGAACGATACACAAATGTCCGAGAAGTTTTCCTGAGCATGGGGAGTCAAAAGGACGTTTTGTTTCTTCTGTCTTCTCACCACTATATTATGTCTCATAGTGTGCGCTTAAAAAACGAATCTTCCCCCACTAAGTAGTCTGTGACGTACAACCGAATTGATCCCTCATTTAAATGACGCCAATTTCTCAAAATGGTCACAACTATCTAGTAAAACACCCTACGCAATAGACAAAATACCAGCCACCTCTTTTGCGGTCGATACTTCCTCAGCTGAATATGTTATTATAGACGATAACAAAGTCTCCGTTTTTTAAGACTATGGTGCTACGACACTTAATATTCTCCATGCTTTGTCTCCTAGTTAGTCTCCTTTAGTTGGTGAAGAAGACAGAAGAAACAAAAACGTCTTTGACTTCCCCTGCTCAGGAAAACTTCTCGGAACAATTGTTTCAAGTCGTAGCATAGATAAGTATAAAGGTATGAATTGTTAATTATTTTAATATTCAAAAGAGATAATATTAAAATGCTCGTCTTATGGTTCAAGTCTTTTTTTTACTTATGCCTCTTGGGTCATGATCTGACTAAAAGTGGGTATTTTCGACATGTTTATTTAGATTTGAATCAAGGAATAATAGAAGGCAACAGGGTTTTAGGTTAGCTGAGTAAGATGTTCATTTTTATCGAGGATTCATATATATGTTTATTTTCTTGTCACGAGAATGACACGCGTATTTGTACAAATGCAATTGCATGAGTACAAGTCCGAATCCTTAATATAATTGTACATGAGTACCTAGTCAGAATCGTTAAGATAATCGTGTCCGAGTCTTCACAAAAGAAACACGACTCATCTATTCAAAGTCTTTTAAAATTGACCGAGTACTATAAGTCCGAATCTGCAGATAAATGTGTACATTTTTCATTCCGTAAGCCATCAAACATCTAAAGAAAAGAGTGAGAGAAAAACCTCTTTACACAACTTCTAAATACTAGTTCAGAAACACTCAGATATTATGTCGTATGCAAAGAAGAAGCCTTAAAGCATCATAAATGTTTTTGAAAAAAGTGCATGTGGGTTGAAACAAAGGGCTATGGTATGGATAATATTATGTTCAAATCAGGCAACATATTTCATTTTTTTTTCAAGTTTAAATGCACTTGTCTAATATGAGTCTAAAAATGTAAGGAAAATAAAATAATTCATGTCTTCATATTTAATGGATCTCTATAGAAGGCTTCCATTATAAGAACCTTGTCTCCTCCTTCTTTCCTTCTAATCGACTGATGATAAACGACGTCCAAATACCATAAATTACTCATACGCATATGTACGTAGCTCACACATATTGATATTCATTAGCATTGAAAGCAGTCATTTGGTTTAATGAGTCATAAGACTATTATATCTAATATGTGAAAGGAAAAACTATTATGTCATATAGGTTTTATGCGGAAGGTATATATATATTATATATCGTCGCTGTCGGGCGAAAACCTCCTATGTCCAAAAATCATGATTTTTATTTTTTTTCATAAATCGGTACTATGGTCAACCTTTATGTCTGTCTGTGATTTTACAAATATTTGACCAATGAAAAGTATGAAAAATGACATGTGACTAAAACTCCCAACTCCATTGGATCCTGAAAACCACAGTTTCTTTTTCATTTCCTGAAAATAACAGTTTTGGACATAGGAGGTTGCGCCCGACAGCGACGATATATAAATATATATATACCTTCCGCATAAAAACCTATATGAATAATATATCAAATATGACAACGACGATATATAGTTTGTGTATATGAAAATGAATTAAAACCGTAAATATAATACTATATCATTCTTCCGTTAAGAACTTTCTATGCCATCTAAAGCATTTGCTGTTCTTTAGACACGCTACATAATGTTCTTAGTACTCATTAAACTATTCCAAAGACTTTATTCAATACTATTGATAATATCAATACATGTATGTTATAACCATATATGTTATGTATGTATTAAAATTGTTTTTGATTTATAAAATACCAATAGAATATTTTTTAATGTAAACTTCTAATATAAACTAATATTAGTAATAAATGCACATTGAGCCAAGGACGAAAAAAAAACTCAATCCGTACTCTGACCAATTCATAGTAGATTTTACAAAAAAAAATATTTTAGCGAATTCTGACACCATTAGTTGCCAATATATGATATGCCTTAAATTTTAACCTGAACTTTACTTCAAACTATTCCTGATTATATTTAAGTGTTAATTATAGAAAATATACTTTTTGTATAAAATTTGATAAAAATAGGCTCAAAGGATTGAAAAAGTTCATTGTGTTCAACTTTCGATGTACTGCTGAGAAGGTAAAGATTATATTGATCAACCTCATTGATAAAATCTATATTCGATCGACGAATTTTAAAGCAATTATAATTATTTATATCTACACGAATGCAATTATATCGTACCTTATAGGCTCATAGTAGTCATAAAAGACGGTATAACTTGAAAAACGTCCTGGCGTGTAGAACTTTGTTCTCATTTCCATTGCAAAAAATGACAACAAGATGTTTTATATAACATATAAAATTATTTATTTCTTACAATCTTACTTTGGCATTACATTTGTTCCTCATTGAATAACATCAAGATACTATCGGCTGATTAGTCGACTATCGGTTTTATATCAACCTTAAAATCAACTACCTCTGATTCTTGTTTTCTAACAAACGAACACAGTTATTATTAACATACATTTCCTTATAAATATGGATATTAAAAGTCACAATTTTGAGTAGTTTTGTAAGTACTTTATTATTTAGAAAGAAATCGTCATTCTTATTCATAAAGCGTCGGAAAAAAAAAAAAAAATATATATATATATATATATGGTATCCTTCAGCTGCTGCCTGAGCTCAGCAACTCTTCTTCGTCGATTCCGAGCAGCTCAGATACCTGGGTGTTGCTGATGGTGTTGCCCTTTATACAAAGAATCTGGATAACGGCACGCTTGCATTCTTGTTCGTTCCAGATAACAGGCTGTAGATTTCCATATGATAAAATTCAACTGAAATGATCTCTCATATGTTGGCTGTCTGCTAAAAAAATCAGCTGCGCGTATCGTATGACGTCATCCTTGTTAAAGGATGTCCTGAAAACCGCGGATTTGATCTTACCACCCTATATATATATATATATAGTATTTATATCAATTGTAAGTCTTTATTTAAAGAAAATCGTTAATTCTGATTCATAAGACTCCAAAAATATCTGAACAAATCATTTAGTTTCTAATTTTGAGTGGACATAAATATTGCACGAATACAAAGGCATATATTTTGTTTTTAGTAATTATATCAATTGTAGGTCTGTGGTGCTCACACCCTGGGTTTTATACCAAAGATTTTTTTGTCTATCGAAACGAATGTCTCAGAAAGGGCGTTGGTAATAGTTGTTCAGTCATGGGAGTTGCTAGGAAGGAAGAGCTCCTGAAGAAAGTTGAGAAGCTTCTTTCTTCCTTACACGTTTTCTCTCTCTCTCTCTGTCATGGTTAGGAAGCGGTCATACCGGGTGTGTCGCTTAAAAAAAGGATAGTTGTTTAATATTCCAAGATGTTATTTTTCAATGAAAGGTCTTATCTCTATGCAAATATTTTTTTTCCTATATCAAGCTATATATTGTAATATCAAAGATAACGTAGGATTTTTTATGGGTGAGTAGATGAATAGGCATATACAAACAACAAATCACTCCATCGAACTTAGATTATTTTCAATAAGGCTGATCGATAATGACCTAAACCCATCGAGAGGAGATGAACCACTGTCGTCCTCAACATTTAGAGTTATTACGGTTTTGTTTATGATTATCTAAGGAGACTAGCCAATGCGTTTTTCAATCAATCTATTTAATATTGATGTAAAAATTGGACAATGTAACATATTTGATGGAAAATAAATTGTTTTAGAGAGGTACCCCCCCAAAAAATCTATTTAATAATTGTTTGAGCAATCGACTCAATAAAAAAGCTATATAACACACGAGATATTTTTTGCGATTTAATTGCCTTTCTTATCCTCAATTTTATGTTGATGAGATATATAAAATAAGTTATTGTTTTTCCTAGATATTTTTATTTGATACAGATCAGCACATAATAAAATATGTGATTAAGGGACTGAATAACTCTTCGTTTACGTGGAGCGTCACAAAAGATATTGTGAAGCAATGTATAAAAGAAAATGTATCAATTCCTTATTTTAGCGTTATATGTATTTTAGTATAAGCATGTTTGTATAAAAATTATTTTAGTTTATGAATTATCCTATTAATGACAAAAAATAGACCACTAAATAGAAATTGATTAGTTACTTTATTCATAACTACAATAAAAATATGATTTTTTGCTATATGGTTCAATAGAATTGCATCCGACGGGATATAAATAAGCATTATAGCCTTAAAATTAGTCTATCAAACCTAAGATCTTATCAATGAGGTAGACCAATAATTGCCATCCCCTCTCTGGATTCGAACCTGTGCCCCCAACATTGAGAGTTGAACACACCTTAACGCACACAGACTACTAGATTGAAACAATAAAACATTTCAACTCCAAAATCACTCTAAACAGATTCATACACCGTTATAGTCCTACTTAAAATCCTTCGTTCCATGATGATATCTGCTGCCATCCGATATACCGTCTTCTCCTTCAAGATTCCATCCGACTCCGATGATTCATGGACAAGTGACGGGAACGATATCCAGTTTTGCCCTTCATAGTCAACGAAATATTTTAAAATTTTGAAAAAATGAAACGTTTCAATTAATCAGCAATTAAGTAATTTTTTTTAATGTAACGCCTTTTACTTAGATATTTGATTGTAAGCTATAATGTTTGATTTATTTAAATAAATAATAAAAGATATTTGAAAAACCCCTAATTCATACAACGTTATAGTAAATACAACAATATCCAAGTATTGAACTTTAAGCTATTATGCAATAATGCTTCTTTCTTAAGTATGAATTGAAGTTTTATTTTCAATTCCATATTTGCCATATTTGTACGTGAGGTCAATGCAGTTACCAAAGGAATTATGCATGAATCGTGACAACGTTTCTGATAACCCTGCACTATATGAAATATGGGAATATTCTTCTTCCCATTATTTGGTCAATATTCTTCATTGCACCCAGTATAAATACGTTTGTCTCAAATAATAATATAAAATATACACACACATACAAAAAGCATTTCTATTGTGGGCTCTCTTCCTTTCATATCCACAGGAAGGAGAAGAAGGGGTCGTCTTCCCCCTCTTGTCTTTCTTTCTGTTTTCGAAGAGTTGATAGCGTCTTCTGACGCATTTCCTAAGAACAACACAAAGTTGTTTTCTTCCCTTTCCCATTTCATTAATAAAGAATAAAACACGACTTTTGAATGTTCGCAGAAATAGATATATGAAAAGAGTCTTGTCTAACCATGGAGAGGAAGGGATTGAGATGCTGGCATTCATTTCGATCAGATCAAAGCATATTCGAAATTTAAATCGTTCGAAAGCATTGCAATAGCTCATATGTGTGTTCCTTAATAGTAATAAATATTTTTTAAACACATTCAAACATAACTTTAAATAATCTTTTGACTTTGTATGCACACCATCTGTATATATAGGTATATATATATATATATACAGGGGGCAGAGTGGCCACCGGGAGTACTGGGACTATTCCCGGTGAGTCGCTAGCCTCAAGAAACATAAATGGCCGTGAACAGCCTCCCAATGCCATATTTGGACCTGTATAAGGCCGGCGAGGGCATAATTGTCCCGATGGATAAATTCTTCCCACTCCGTTCCTGTATAGGTATATATATATATATATATACAAATTCCTAATAAAGTTTATTTGAACTCTACATATATTTCTATTAATCTGATTAAAGTGTTAACATATAACTGAAACTATAATTATTATTTTATATCCTTAAAATTATTTTGCCATTCATAAAATAATTTAAATCAAAGCAAAATATTTAATTAACTCCCTTCATAGAGTATTGCAGAGTAAACACATATAGCATTTCATTAGACAGCAGGAAAAAATATACATGTAACTTAAAAGAGTATATTCTATATCATAAAACAACATTTTATTCGATAAAAGCTCTATTAGAACTTACGAGAACGTGGTCCAAAAAGAAAGCTTTAGCAGAACTAATATCACTTGACCATATCCAACGTTACGCAATAAAAATGTGCTTGTGCAATTACTTTTTATTATTATTTAAATAAAAGTAGGGCAAAGGGGATACAAAATATTTAGTTACTGTTATTTAATCGTTGCAAAACTACAAAAATATTGGCTTAATTGGACGAAAAATAATTTCTTCTCCACTGCAGAACCATGTATACATTAAATATTTATGCTTGAAAAGGAGTTTACGCTAACCCCTTGTTCCCGCATTTTTTTATATTTGAATTGAGGTCAAATGAGTCATCTAAGCTAAATGCGTGTATAATAGTTAATGTACGTTTATGAAAGCCATACCATTTATAATATAAATATAAGATGGATCATTTGTATGATGATCAGAAGAAATGAAAAAAAAATGTCAAAGCAATGGATTTCATTGAAAAAAGTGAGGTTTGAAGGAGATAAATATATATAAATTAAGAAATAATTATTTAGGTGAATAACATAATAATATTAGTCTTATTTGTAACGATCTCAAAAAGTCAATATAATTCCATTAATGAGATAAATTTTACATTCTTAAATAATCTATATTAATAATATAAAACAAATGCAATGTATTCATAAAAATTTATTTTTTACAATTTTAGAAAAAATCACATGGTGATGACGTCACATTTCTACTTTTTAACATTTTTTCCAATTAATTAGTGTCCTTTTTTCAAGTTGAGAGGTTTTTTTCTGGTACATTGTTATGGTGTTTTATTTTGTATATAGTGATGTCTTATTTTTAACATTTCTATAATAAATTATTATTCTTTGGTCATTTTTTCTTGTTCTTTTTCCTTTATTATTATGGCTAATAGTTTTTTAAGGAAACATGATGTATCACTTAATTCTAAGACTTCACTAAAAAGGATCTTTTTTTAATCGTATGTTTATGATATCAAGGCTTTTGATGTACTACATTAGGGATTTTTTTGTATATGTTTGTTTCTTACGGTAATTATATATAATAAAGTAAATGATAATGTACTTAGTTAACGTTCTTTGTACTGCTTTATTATTAATCCTACTGAGGTTTATTAACACATATTTTTTATATTATTTATGGTAGAATGTAATAATATTTGTGATTTTGGTAACATAGCTGTTAAAGAGGATCATATTAAATATGACAAAATATACTGTTATAATCAGAGCTACTGACTCGATCATCGAATTTTGAAGTGAGTCTGATGTAATGTTCATACAAGAGTCCAAAACCGAGTCCTGAGTCATGTATAAAGTTTTTTTCAAGAGTCTGAGTCTGATATTGATTTATGAGTGAGTCCAAATCCCGATTGCAATATTATTATTTGAAATCGACCTTTATGCACCATTCTTATATGTATTTTCTTAAACCAGTTCGTTTATTGTTTAAATACATAAAAATGAGATATTTACATAAAACCCAAAGCAAACGTGTTGTTTTTTAATGAACGACATATTTTCAACATGAATGGCTTGGGTCCCTGCAATAACATTAACTCAAAATAGAAAATTCCATCATTCAAATATATTAAAAATAAAGCTGTTTGACTCGGCGTACTATTCATAATTTGTATTCTTTCTTCTTTTTCATAAATTATTTATAATAATAAACACCCCAACTAATTTGACGATGCTAGGATTGGACTCGTAGAATCAACGCCAAAAATATGAATCTGTCATTCTGAGACGAATTCTTATCATAATCCGTATAAGTCCCCAGTCCGATTCCAAGTTTGTACAAAAATAATCACGAGTCTTTGAGTCGGAATCACAGTTGCTTACAAATGGACAATTCACTCAGTCCCACGATTCTGGGTCTGCATTGGAGTCCTGATTCTGATTTAAAACTGATAAAGATATAGAAAATATAGCCGCATCTTATTCGCCTATGTAAAGTCCCATTTTATTATCTCTGAGTTCCAAGATTCATTATTTTTAAATTGAAGAAATGTGATACAGATATATTTGAATTTTTAAGTGATATACTTTATGTGTAAAAAAACATGCTACAATTTTGTAAATTTAGATACAATTCAATTAAAAAATATTTCATTTACAGCTATATTTTCAAAACTTTAGCCCTATTAACATATAATTAACCTATATGTTTATGTAGTACAACACCATTTGAAATCAAATATAAAATAAAGATATTTATGGATCAGCAACTATCGGTGCCCAAACTCAGTAATAAAACCGATAGTTTGTAAAATGTACTATCGGTACTGCTTAATCGGCCCAACTTATTTCGGCCTCTATATATATATATATATATAATATATACTCGTATATGTAGGTACACGAGTCTAATACTTATAAATATTTACTCTTCAAAAATAACTAACAAATGCTTCTGTTTGAAAAGAAAACGTCTTTTAATTACAGTCAATTGAAGGCTATATTTTGAAGCCTACATACAGACATTCCCTAACTATGTATGTACTTTGAAAGGGAAGTTTCCCTATTAATGTATTCAGAGCGACATTAGAGAAAGAGAGAGAGAGAGACATGTAAATAAATGGAGTAAATATGCCTACGTGCGTACATACTTTTGACATAAATACCATTTCCTTGTCTCAGATAAAATCTAATAACCATTCCAATCCTATAAGGGGAGAAGAGAAATGGACTTCATGACCCTTTTAGAAGACGCTTTATGAGGCAGGCAAGGAGGAAAGTTTTGAGTGTGCTTATGAGAAATGCCATGGCTTATTCCACACATATACAAAAGAACTACAACAACAATAACTATTAGGCTTTTATAACAACTATAATAGTTGAATTAGTGTTCATAAAAGGCTAAAATGGGGCTTCCAATGTAGAACACATGAAAAGTTTAAGGTATCTGCAATAGTTGACACTATTTAGATATATATGAAAGTGTCGTTAGTTCCAATATGAGTAGGAAAATATTTTATAATGATATTGAAACAAAACAAAATATAATCATTCTAGATGGCTATATGTCTTATATAAAGACATCCTTATTTTAATAAAAATTGTATTATACAGGCGGTCGTCGTATTAACCACAAAATAATACTTAATGTTTATAAAGCAATTAATACTATATATAAATGTATATATTTATACATATATTTATATCAGACTTGTTGACGTTCGCTAAAAAATGTCGTTCGTCGTTCCTTTGTCGTTCGCCAAAAGTTATCGTTCGTGGTTCATCGTCAATTTTAAATTGAATCTTTCGTCGTTCATCGTTCGTTTGTTGTTCGCCATTCTGAAAAAAGTGACTACGTCTTTTTAGAAAGGAAATTTGTCCCATGAAAATTAAAAATCTTTGTCTTTTTTGGCGCCAAAAACGAACGACGAACGATAAGGAATTTCCTTATCGTTCATCAAAAACTTTGTCGTTAGCCGTTCATCGTTCGCGAACAACAACAAATGAACGATAAATCAACAAGTCTGATATATATATATATATATATAGCATCGGAGGATATGCTATCGGTTTTAAAGAATTCTCGGTTCCTCACCGGAAATGGTTCGAAGCCTCCTATCCAATAAACATTTTTGTTTTAGTGGCTGGGTGCATCGAACGTTCCAATCTTTTTGTACCAATTATTCTACAAAAAATTGATTTATTGGCTGATTGTGTTTTTGTATAATAATATTTAATTCCAGTCAGTCTTAATCAACCCAAAAAATATTGTTAAGACGAAGAGGACCACGAAATTCTATTGTAATGAGAATAGTTGAGGGTATATTCTCAGTAGATTAATAGCCTTTCTTATCGAACATATGAATGGGCAATTTTAAAATTGAGAGAGAGAGAGAGTTGGGTAAGATTTTTACATTATATTCTACTTAATAAAAGAGAAGAAAACAACAGGTGCTAATAAAGAATGCACTCCAGTATGCATATATAGGTACCTGTACCCCTGAATGCACAACGGGACTCCTTTAAATTGGATTTTGTTATTGCGTTTCATTCATCTTTTAAAACTTATTTGATGGCTCACCCTTGGGAAATATATAAACTGCACTTCTAACTTCAATTATTTCAAGTTCATTTTCTAAAAGAATGAATATTTTGTTCTTACCAATAAAAAGATTGAAAATGTTAAGACCTCACGAACGATAAGTATTTTATTACAAATACGGGTACTAAATATTCTATCTCTAACCAAAATTCTTTTAAGGCCTTATATAGAGTTATGAACAAGATTTGATAGCCTTATTCCAACGCAAAGAAGTTGATACAGTTGTTGAAAATATTTTTGTAAAAAAGCCATGAATTGTTCAACATGAAAAAAACCCTTCATCATTGTTATTTCAGCTCCTCAATAACATGACGGTACGTTATAATAGGGACTTTATTTAATGAACCTCTTCATCTCCTCATGATGATTCAATTTTTAATAGTATCCCCATTCATCGTAGTCACAAGAAAACTCCGACTCATTGAACTACTTAGTTTAATGAAGGCATTATTAAGATTGGGATATTACCTTATACAAGGGCACGAATAATTGCATCTGAAGCGTTGATTTTTATGGGTTATAATCGTTTTTCTATTTGTTTCATTACATTATGCATAAATACACACATAATATATATATATATATATATACTTCACGATCCTTTCATGATGGCAGTGATATATATATATATATATGCTTACATAACAAAATAGTTATTTCTCATTTTTTATAACTTAAAATATTCAAATTGTAAATAATTAACTCACTTTATAGTATAAAGTGAAAATACATCCCTTATATTATAATACTTGACTAATAAATAAGGTTTAAGAGAGCTGTTCATTGTTTTGATCCTCTTATTTTCTGCAATAACATTTCAACTATTGAAGCTTCAGGATTTTCCCTCCATTAATCTATGGTTTTATGAAATAAAAGAGGGGCAATTCAAATACTCAGGTCTCAGATTCTGAGCTAAATAACTCGTAAAACTAAGCACTATTTATGAAAAATATAGATATTATTATTTTTGAAGTGGACTTATTTTGATTACAGTGAAAAGTGTATATCAGATTTCTTTAGAAGCCATGTTTTAATCATTTGAATTATAATTAACATTTTTTAGCATTCTGCATACTAGTTGTTTTGTATGTTGACATTAATGTATGGAATTTTATTTTATGTTAATAGTTGTTTAGTTGATTGTGATATTATTTAGATGTGGTATTATTGTATTCTATTTCATATTATACTTTATTGGATATGTTCTATCCTAGAGCAAAAAAAAATAACATAATGTTTCTTATGATTTTTATACACATTTGCTCTAGTTGTTATTGTCAAATACGCTCTGCATTAATATTAAATGATTAAGGCCCTTGTCAAGTACCCTATTAAACGATTTCCCCTCTTTTTGGACATTTTTGCAATAGATTATTGACATGTTTTGTATGATTTTAATACACATTTGCGCCAGTTTTTATGAAGAGATCTTGTTTTTAGATTTACATAATAACTATATATATTTTTTCTAAGCTTTCATTGTCTTTTTTGTTTATCCCATATGAATATATTATCTGATATGTACCCTATTGAACGATTTTGCCCCCTTTTTGGACTTTTTCGCAATTGATTTTTGACATTGTCAAATACGCTCTGCATTAATATTAAATGATTAAGGCCCATGTCAAGTAATTTTTCACTGTTGCAATCCCATTTCTTCTTCTAACAAAAGACTGATTTATGAGTCTCCCATCCTTCAACCCTGATAAGTTAATAATTGCCTTGGCTTCATCAAGTCATCAATCATATTATGAAAGGAACATCAACTTGAAGCCTCTTGGAATTGATGTATGGAAGGTACTATTAAGCATGCATACGAGAGTTCCTCTCCCCTCTGCAACGTTCCATTGACATACTATTCAAAAGATCAAAGAATAATTTAACTAAATAATTTTCACTAAAAGACACACGATATCCAATGTAACATTGTTGTAGTTTTCTTATAACAATAAGAGGACTTATATGAAACTTTTAACTTGGCAAGACTTGAGACTTATTTCTGATATCTGCTCGCCTCGACAAGCGGCTCTGATTATAAAGTAAATAGAGTAAAGTCAGGTTTGTGTTACTATGTCATCGACTTGGTGTATTACAATCGTATCTTCCTTAACCCTTGTGTGGTGTTCGGGTCTGTGGGACCCGTTTTCATTTTGGGTCAAAGAAAAGTAATACGATTTTTTTTTCAAACTCAGATTCATTGGCCTTGGCTCATTTTCTGTGAAGAACATATATCACAACACGTTTTCAGTGACCACACACCATACACCCCCCCTACACATTTACATTACATAGAGGGTGTTCGGGTCTGCTGGACCCGGGGTCAATGAAAGTGGAAATTTTAGGTCTTGTGCACCATCCACCCAACCTACAGAACCACCACCTGCAAAGCCTGAAGTAAGTGTGATGCTATTGCAGTTGATCTGGCACTCATATCTTGTGTGTGAGAGAGAGAGAGTTAGAAAAATTTCTGATATTTTCATTATTCTAGGTTACAGCCAGCAACAACAAAAAGAGTGATGTTTTATTTATAAATGTGACCTAATAAAGGTAAAAGACTATTATTTATCATTTATGTTGTTTATATTGCTTGTAATTGAGATAAGGAAAATATCATTTGAGTATTTTAACATACCCTTGAACAGTGGCTGAGTTACAAAAATATGAACACCACACAAGGGTTAAATCGTCGCCTTATCCTACTTAAGAAAATTATCAATTATTATCGCTGTTCTGACCTTTTAAATTGATTTCTTTTTTTGTTTATTGAATTCTGTCGTTGTTTAGTTAGCTTTGATCCTATGGCGTAGAGTAAACTTTAATTTGATCTTAATATTGTAATGTAAATTATGCCTATGTTAAAAAGTACGTATGTATTATACATTCATAAACCAAAACTATTCATAAATACTTTTAAAATGTGAGTACATACAATAACGATTATGGCCGCAAACGAACTATTTGGTGTTACAGTACTATATGGCTTTTATGTAAGTGGCTAAAAATACTACTAACCGATATATTTTTTTTCCTTGGCCAACAGCATCATTTTATATTTCAAACAAAACAATAGACATATTAAAACAAAACTTGAAAGAACATTTGGCTGAAAACTAACCGATATATTAATCCAAGGAATACCAGAAACTAAATAGAAAGGTGACTTTTTACCTAAGTAGGTAGTACTTCCTTTTCAGTAGTTTATTTGTTCTTTAGTTAAACATGTTGTATTTCAACAGCAATTATTTTTTCGAAATAGATATCATTTTAGTTTAAATTGGCTGAGATTAGTTGAAGTTTTATGTTAAATATTTTAATTTATTAAGAATATAAAATGCTAAAACGAAAACAATTTAATGTATAGATTAACATAAATAATAAATGAGTGGAATTTATATGTCCTGCTTACGTATTTATCTCCGGGTACGGGAAAAAGTCACCCTTCCATTTAGTTCGTAGTATTCCTTGATTGATCTTTGAAAGATATCTATATCAGATAGGCATTTTGTAATAAATGTATCGAGAATATATCGTAATAATGGACACCTTACTGAGCGTGACTGATCGAAAGATTAGGAGCACAAATATTTTTTTAAAGTTGTCAATACGTAAAGCCTCGTGATTTACTTCGCGCCTGTAACGCAGGGGATGATTTTTGGGATTCATTGAAGAACTGTTAGTTTACATCTCCAACTTACGAGGAGGCTTACAAGATCGAGCACATGATATCCACTGTACAAAGACCCTCTATGCTTCAAGAACGTGCGGAGGTGGACTTCCTATGGGTCACCAAGACCTCGTCCGAAGAATCTAGACATTATGCGCTCTATCCAAAGGGAAATTTCAAAACAAACGGCCTCTCTCCTTCATGGGGACCAAGACAACAAAAAAAGAAAAACCTCCACCTCAAGACTGGGGATCTTAATAATTATTTGATCACACCTTTTTTACCAGTTTCTCTATCTTATCATCGTGTCTATCGTGCCCTGTATTTCTTATGGTTAATTTAATGTCATTTGTATAAATTCCAGTTGATATGTATGTTTACGCATATTTGTGTATAATTATGTCCCCATTGGTTACATATCTATATTGATTGCATATCTGTGTTTTAGTCGATTTACTGATAAACTATTATATTCTTAGAGAACTTAAGTAAATGATTTAATAAATAAATAAAAACTGTTAGTTTAAAATACAGATTGTTTATACACAACATATCACTATCATGAATTAAATAGCAATTCTTTAATCTCAAGGATAAATTGAGTCTTGGATCTTCGGTTATCATCCTCGATTGTAAAATACAGCCTCAATCTCAAACAATAATGCGAACAAAATAAATAAGTAGGTCTATAATAAATATTTTAAGGATTTTAAAAATATATTGCGAGTTTTTAAACAAATTTAATAAATGATGCGTCCCTTTATGTGAGGTTATTCTTCAGGTCAGTAAATGTAAATTAAAATGTTCATTTATGTACCTTCACAACCTTCTGAATAGTTATACTCTGTTTCTTGTATAATGTTATTGTAATATATTTTTAAAGTGTTTTTTTTTGCAGATAACCGAATAAAATGTTTTTAGCCGTAAAAGTAAATTAGTAGGTGTCCAATGATGAGTTTTGTGAACTGCTATAAAAGTATTTTTTATAAGTAATTGATGGACATAATTTATTTTGTAATAAATATTTAGTATTAATATGACTTTGAAAAGCTCGGATTCCTTGATAGATAATTATTTTAGCAGTGATAGCCCTTTTTGACTGCATTTCTCATCCATGCACTCCATTGCGAAAAAGGATGACAGCAAATACGCCCATCCATTCCTTTGAATTGTAGGTAGTTTAAATATCGACTCAAAGTATCTCTCCTCTTCAACAGTTCGTGGACAATGAAAAGTGTCCGAGGGAATTGGATTTTATTTCATTTTTTCATGGAGAGTGAAACAGAAGGTAGTTAGTTAAGTATTTATGCTGTTTTACCATAGTACATACAAACATTAAAAATATACATGTGAAACGTGAGGATCTTATTATGATAATTTTGTGAAGTACCATAAACATACTTAGGAATATATTTTTGATGGTGTAATTGGAAAAAATAACATTACAAAATGTTTTTAGTTACGCTTGTCATAAAATATCACCGACAGGCGAAATGTCTTTGCAATATTACTTGGTAAATAACTATAAAAGTTCTATTAAGAGTACATTTTCGAGTTCGTAATATTTTTTTTCCTGCATTTCATTGTTTCGACAACTGCTAAAGGACTTTTTATTAACTTTTTTCCAAACTTTTTCTTTTTTCCTTCTAAGTGTTTGTGAAGGATAAAACTCTTCACGTGAAAATGACTCACTAAACTATCCAAAATTTAACAAAATTGACTTCAAGGCTTTTTAATAGTCCTCTGAAAAGAGGCCTTATGTATATTCCTTAGTGTATAAACGAATCATCAAAACATATTTATTATTTGATTAACTCTTTTGATCTCAACATTCAACTGAAGAGGATAAGGAAGATACCCTTATCCCAGTGTGAATGACAACACGATGAGTTAACTATCTGAATTACACACTGATAAAATGTTATTTTTAAAGAAGAATAACTACATATGTAGAAGATGTGTTTGATTAATTCAATCACTTTACGAAAGAACTCTCATATTTTAAGTCTGAGTGCTGTTGGCAGTTAATTTACTATTTTAAAGTTATGTTTTGCTTGATTTTTTAAAACGTCAATTATTATTTTGAATTGATTTTTTTTAAAGTATATCATTTACTTTATATACAGAGTGGCTAGGCAAAAAATGTCCGGTTTGATATTTTGATTTTGTGAACTTAATTAACTTTTAATTGGTTGCTTCTATGGAACTGAAATTTATTTGGCTTTAAGTAGTATATAAAAGGATCTAAATTATTCAATATGGCCTCCATTGGCCTTCTCGACGGCTTCGAGGCGGGGCCGGAAGCGTTTGCAGGCATTTATAATGGGTTTCTCAGGGTAGTTGACCCACTACTTGATGATGGTGGCCTTCAGAGAGTCAAGATTGAGGTGAGGGGTCCGGTTGGTCTTGCTCTCAATTGCGCCCCACCAGAAAAAATCCAGCGGATTTAGATCCGGGATGACGGTGGCCAGAGTTCTTCGGCCATAAATGGGCCATATTGTCCTTGCAGAACTTTTGGTTCTTAGCCGCCATATGAGATGGTGCACCATCCTGCTGCCACACATAGTTTCCGGGGGGTAGTTTTTTTTAACCATGGCAGAACAGTATACCTCAGGACTTTGTAGTAGGCCTCGGTGTCGATCTTCTCGTCCGGCCGAAAGAAGAATGGAGGCATCTTCTTTCCGTCGGACCTGAATACACCAGGACAATCATTTGCTGGGGATTCTTGGTCCTGAAGACTCCTTGGACATCCTCACGTTGCTTAGCAAGCCATCGATAATTTCTGCGATTGTAAACTTGGTCCACCGTGAAGATCTTTTCAAAAATGTTTTCAAAAAAATTGGCGTGGAACTCTGCGAAAAACTTCACTCTGGACCGGACGAATTGATTGGAGTCGTTAAAAAAACTGACACATACTGGGGGAAAATGTCGGAGTCGTGGATGTCAATCTTAGCCTCTGTACTGCCTCTCCTGGGTCCTAACGAACCTCTGAACTACAACCCACGGTTTGGCTCTGGTCAGGCTTCTAGTGCATCAAAACTGATAACTTCAGTAGCAGAATTCTGGCAACACAGCGAAGAAGTATACGAAATGAATTTTCTCACCCATCACCGAATCAGAATACTGACGGATACATCTACAAGGAAAGCGATAGGCCCCCCTTCACCTTTCTACCATGCTATCGGAGGCACTTCCTCGAGAGGAGTACGGGAGGGAATAATTTCTCAGAAGAGAACCAGTTCGGCTGGAACACTTGTGTCAAGACGATGTGAGAGGCTCGGTGTTGAAAATAGAGATTTGGATCCGAGGGTCATTATGGCCAATCCCCTAACAACACAGGTTGAAAAATGGCTTAGATACAGAGTCGCCACATCCTCCATATTCACAAACAAGTCCTCGGACTCGACTAAGTGCTCCTTCTGCCAACTTGAAGTAGAAACGTCAGAACATTTGTTCTATAACTGCTCCTTCGTCCACCCTTTAGTGAGCCAAGTTAACGAAGAGCTTTTGTCAGAACTGGGGGCTTATCCGTCCAAAAAGGATTGGCTCATCGCGACGTCTTCAAAATATCAGTCAAAATTCAAAGTAGAGGCCTGCATTGCAAAAGTGCAGAGAGTGATCTACGCTTGCAGATCGCAAGGTAGCCACATCCCTCCAGGCATCGTTACCCGCGTTAGGAGAGTTTTAAATGTCTGGAATAACATTTTATGATTAATGCTACCGTTTCTGTTCTTTATCTGATTTTAAATTTTCCGCATTTGAAATTTAGATAAAAGTGTTTAATATTTTATTTAATGACATACAAAAGGAGCTTGTGATTCCAAATTACGATTTTAATGTTCACTATGTGATGTTTGAAGTTTTATATCACCCTCCCTTACTCACATTTTTTTATACCAATGTACATATAAGCCCCCGTGTAAAAAAATGTATTATCTATATATCTGTTTGAAAAGAATAAGTCAAATCAAGCAATTTATGTTTTGTTTAAACACAATGTTCCCATTTTATGTTTGGTAAATATGTTTATACTGTAATCTTTATTTTTATATGTTCAAGCTAAATAAAGACCTAACCGAAAAAAAAAAGATCTTTTCGTCTGAAAATATTTTGATGAGACACGGCTTCTTTTTCAACCAATTTAGGATGATCTTGCACCTATCGAGCCTCTTCTACATCGCTGCTGCTGTCAATAGCTGTCTGTGGGTCCGAACGAATGATTGCAAGCCCAAATCTTCCTTGGCAGCCAGCTGGATTGTGCGCCTGGACACGTTGAACTCTTTTGAGAGACGGTTTAGGCTGATGGTGGGGTCCGACTCAACTTTGGCCTTAACTTCATTGAGAAAGTCGTCTGTCCGCTTTTTGTTATGGCCACCAGATCCAGGAGCTCTGTTGAAGCCTTTACCATCATTTTTGGCTTGCTGGATACGACGGACAGTACGGATATCAACGCCAACGATCCGGGCAATATCGACTTGATTTATTTGTGCGTCAAGCAAATCGTGAATCCGTTGTCCTTTCGCTTGCTGAACACTCATTTCTGGTCTGAGAGATATTTTTATAGTTATAAATTGTAGCTATTTGTTTCAAAAGCGTAGTTGATTTACTTATTTTGAATTTTTATGTACGCTCTGCGCACAAGAAACAAACTTATCAACCGGACATTTTTGCCTAGCCACTCTGTACATTATTTTTAAGTTTTAAATCTACATTTAGATTTATATGATTTTTAACGGCTGTCAATACTTTTAAGAGAGTAAACTAGTCAAAGTTTGTGGAATAGATGAAACAATTTGGAGAATTTTTACCCCCAAAAATATGGTTTATAAAGAGGCGGAGGTTTTGTCCCTAAGTACAAAAATGATTGGAGAGACGGAGACAACATATTCGAAATAGTAGCTGACCCTTCTATGATTCCACAAATAATTGTATATCAAGGGAATCTTAATAGGCTTAATTTGCTGGAGCCTGAATGCAGTATCATAATTGCTTCAACTTTGTCCATCTTAACACTACTGCACAGATAAAAAGTTCACCTCTTTGATTATTATGAAAGTCATTGAGGTCCTTTATCTCAGGTGGCTTAACTTCCGGGAAATTGCTAAAAAACTCAGATAATTCCGTTGTGGCAATTCTGCCAAACGGGAAGGAATCTACAGAAGAAGATAATGCATTGCCAATGGAACCTGAAAGTGTAATACAGGGCCTAGTCAGTACGCCTGAAGTTAAAGTTTTATCTGTAACTCAACAGAGTAGAGGAGACTTGGGACCGTAACGCTCATCAAGCCCTCATGAATCGCATCTTATGGATGAAGCCAGATATAATTTGTCCACAAAAAGCCTTAACAATTAATAGTGTTAAGTGAACACATGATTCTTATTACAAAAAAAGTACTCAAATATCTAATTAATTCCGAGTCTACAATTTGGGAACACAAAAAAGCTCACTTTTTAGAATGATTAAAATACAAAGCGATGATGATGCCATCTAGTAGCTTCTAACCCTTTATATTAACGGTTTTTATCATTTATCCCTTGGTCACAGTTATTTTTATTATATTTATGGAAATGCTAATAATCACTTAGTGTCAAATTATTTTAATAAACAAATGAATTCATCTTTCAATTCTATATAACATTTAATATAATAAATTAATCAGCATATAATCTGAACGCCTTCTTGTAGTATATTAACCTCAACACTCTGTGGAATATACCCTACATGTATATTATCAGATATAACCCTTTGAAGAAGAGTCTTACATCTACCATTTACCCTCATTTATAATACCATCAAAAACCAAGTTCAAAGATCATCAACTTCTTTCTTTCTCTTTTTGACCTCAAGGGAATAATTATTCATAGATTTCTGGATAAAAATGCGAAAGAGAAAATATTCAGTTACCTTTGTATACATATTATCTTCCTTACTTAACGTCAATCACCTTCTTGCAAGTATGGAAAAATTATTATCTCCCTCAAAAATAAATCCCTTTAAAGTTGGATAATGAATGGATCTCTATATTACAGCCTGAATCCTATGGAAAATATTAGAAGGAGGGGGGGAATATCTTGATCGATAAATGAAAATAAATGAGGTATTTTTAATGCTTTTACGAAAGGAGTTTTATGTGCTATCGTTTCAAAAAATATATTTTACATTATATAAAAAGGAAAATTATATATATATATATAATATGTACGTATATATATATATTATATGTACATATATATAAATATAACAGTGTGTTCCATCAGACATGTATGTTTAAATTGCGAATTAGAAGTATTTAAAAATTTAAATCGTATTATAGATACCATTTTGTTTATTAAAAGAGGATTTTTTATCAATATATAAAAATCTGCAATGATTGTCAACCTGAAAAATGTTTCTGAACTTGAGAAAAAATGGATCATCCTGCAGTTTGGCAAAAACCTTCTCCTTCCACAGTACGCCGAGAATTTATACTTCACTTCAAGATCAGTGGGCGGCTATTTAAGAATTACATTTATGATGGAACACACTGTATATATATATATAGTATTTATATATATATATATATATTATATATAATAATATATATATATATATATATATATATATATATATATATATAGATTACCATGTAATGAGTAACTTTTTTTAATGGTTGCGACTCAGCGGGCATGCTACTCCTCCAAGAATTACATTCATTCTCTGATATGCTTACCTTTCACAGTTGTGATTCTTTAGCTTAGATTCAAGTTGAATTGGATTTGAGCAAAAATGATTTGTTCTTCCCAGATAATATTGAACAAATGCAGATGTTTGTAAACTATTTAATATCATATATGATGGCAACCCCCTTATTATGTTATCTAAGTCATACAAAAAATGAAGATGTCGATGTTTTCAACATATAATAAGAATATATTTTTTTGTTGTTGAACATTTATTATTCAGTTTTTCTTAAAAAGTTATTTTGAATTATGAGCTAATTTAGCGTAGCTGGAAGATTATATTATATATATATATATATATTCTATTATATGTATTTTCTTTTTTAGTTTCATATATCAATATTTCAACCTTAAAATACTATCACCGATAATTAATAATGAAAACCAAGGTCTATATCACCGACTTATATACTAACTTGATGCTCAATAGATTGAATAAGATGAAGGAAAAGTAATATCGAAGTCAGCAATGGATGAAACTAAGAAGATAATGAAAAATTATTATTATCCTTTAAACAGTCATATACAAAGCCCTATGGAATAGATAAACAAGAAAATAGCAACAAATACATTGACGCAAGAGCAATAAAAAACGTAGAAGGGTCTAATTTTTTCTCGAGAATCAGCATGACCTGACATCTCTGGAATTTATTATAGGATTTCATTTATTTTATTCTTTTGTATTCCAAAACAATCTATATCATATTTCATTGATTACTGGCAGCCATTTTACTACATTTATGACGTCCTTAAGTTGGTGGAATGTTTTCCCCCCAATATCCAGTTATTATATAGGGCAGGGGTCTATATGCAAAGGGATTTTTTTATTTAAATAAAACGCCTGCCCTTATGACGCTTAGGGTCAAGTTACAAAATAATTATACGTTCAATTCCAGGCATAGAGATATAAAGACATAAAGAGCTTATTGGATTCTTCAGAGAAATACGTCATTTGGTCCAGAATACAGCCGAACGATATTTCTTTGCTAATTGGAGGGAATAAGCTCTCTATATCTTTATACCTCTATAGATTCTTCAGAGAAATACGTCATTGTGTCCAGAATACAGCTGAACGATTTTCTTTGCTAATTGGAGGGATAAGCTCTCTATATCTTTATATTTCTATGATTACAGGCGATTGGTGACGTCTTGTTCAAAGCCGAAGCTAAATAGTATAAATGATTCCATTGGTTTTAATCTGTCATTACATTGCAATATCGAAAATACAATTAAACAATAAATGATATGAAATAATCCCTTGACCTATTATAGAAATAAAACACGACATTGAGTAACAATCGCCTATACATATATATTTTTGAATTTTTTTAATTGATATTCTGCAATTATATAAAATAAATATCAGAAGGGCCATTGTCGAAGGGAATTTTGTTTAATGTGCCTTCCAAAAGTGTCCAATCGGGGGGCATCTATGTTGATCCGTCTCTTTTTTTTTAAATGGCGGGATGGTGAGTCAAATTCCAATTCTTATTCTGTTGATACAATCATACTAAATGAGAGATAGGTTGGCCACCTAATTCTTCATGGGGCTTGAGAATGTTTTTTAAAATTAGAAAATGGGGACCGTAGAGGTAACAAAAAGGCGGTCCTCATAAACTCTTCAAAACACATTATTTGTGCTGTTGATAACTCGACCCCCTTCAAATTTTATAGTCAGACGAATGATCCTTTTATCGTCAGATATATTGATGTGGGATAAATATTCATAATGTGCCTTTGTATGTGCAGTTACTTATTGAATGAATGTTAATAGGTAATATTTGACGAGCATTCAAAGGATTCGACAATGACGTCATGGGTTTAAAATGTAGAAGATACAATTAGTATTTTGAGGATAAAAATCTTATTTCTGATTGAACGTCATTCCTCAACAACCACAAGTTAAGTGATAATGTATTGCATAAAATGCCAACTACATATTTATTATTTATATATGATGATGACATATATTTGACCATGATTATTGATCATTGATAAGTCACTACAACTACATAAAATAATAATCATATTATTTATAAAAACGTATTTCCTGAAGATGTGGAACGATGTATTGAGTCTCAAAGGAAGGTTAAGCTTAATATCTTCCTTTTGAAGAATGAAATCATGTATTACTATAACAGTTCCATTTTTACTGTTTGAATTGGGACAAAAAGTATGTATGTTTTTTATTATTTATTCATTAGTAATTGCATGACTACACCCTGATAAAAACATTTAACCCCCTTGCCTGAGTAAGAGCTGTTTCACAAAAATATTTAATCATCTTCAAAAAGCAAGCGACACTCATAAAGTATCAAAGAAATATTTGTCCTCATTAGTTTTATTGAACAAAAATAATATGACCGTTTGAAATAGCATTTCTTTCGAGTTGTTTCACCACATATATATTATCTTTCTTTTCTAATCACAGTCAGACGTCTGATATTAATGTACTCCACCCTTTGTACTCACCGCTCTTATATAAATATGGTCTGAAATGAGTTCTAAATGATAATAATTAGATATGAGAGAGATATTTACCTTCCATAAGAACTTATATGCTCAATATCAAGGATATCAGTTCGAATCCTAAGAACTGTTCCTTCAAACTGACTTAGAGCTTGAAAAAAAGGAGGAATGTAATGCATAGAGAACTGTCTCTCACGAATCTTGTACAAAATGAAGGTTTTAAACTGTTCGTTGTAGCGCTTTTTTTATTGCTTTAATCGTCCATAAACATTACCTTTCAGTGATAAAAAGTGACGAATTAAATGTTGATTTTTACTACTTTTAATCTTATTTTTTTTAAATTGAATCCAAAATTGTTTATATTGTTTCAAAAATAAAATTATTGTCCCCTTTCACTATTACCTAAGAGTTGATTGTGTATTTTTGAAGTATCTATTCGTTTTCAAGAAACTATTAAAAGGGATCAAGAAAAAATATAGACTTCATTGATCCCAAAAAACCCTCTGGGACATATAAAATTATTCCTTCATATAAATAATCAAATTAAATAAATATTTATAGGTAAATTATGAAGTTGACGATTCATTCCATTGTTTCTTCATAAGAATTACTTTGATATGACATAAATATATATGTATATCGAATGATTCAAGCTTATGCACAATCTCTTCGATAAAAGATTATTTTACATTTACTTGTGAAAATGTTTTATCATTTAAACATGATATTAACACATCAATGTTATCTCCAAGAGTGTTCTGGACATTTTTTGAAGTTTGGTGTATCTGGGATATATCATACATATTTATATAGCTGCAGGACTTTACAAAACTTTGCTTTTGTAGATGAAAGATTTAATCGTAACATATTCATATACATTATATTTGTGTATGTTCCATATATGTATATATATATCTATATATATATATATCTATATATATATCTATATATATATATATATATATATAGATATATATATATATATATAGTATATATATATATATATATATCTATATAATATATATATATATGTATATGTATATATATATATATATATTATATATGTATATGTATATAAATATATATATATAGAAATGACTTGAAAAATGTTATTCGTGTACTTTCAAACCAGTAGTGTGTGTATCGAGTATATTTTGCCATGGGCCGTTAGTTAAATTTTGTAAAGTCTAAAATATGAAATAAAAATAGTAAAAAAATGTAAAAAACAACACTAAAAGCATGTAAATAAATAGAATGCAGCTGGGTAATGTGGGGACTCTGCGTCCAATGACCATAGCTGCGGTCCTGGTAGCGTGAAGGGTCGTGGCCGACCTCAAGGCCTTGGACAAGTTCCACACTGATATTGCGTGGCATGCAAAAGTAGCTGTCTCCCTCCCAATGGATACGCCCTGGAGTGTGGGACCTCATGGGCTCCTCGGGATGGGGGAGACGAATTCACCAACTGGTTCCTGGCACCGCCGCCACCGTCGTTGGAGTAAAAGCATTCCCAGGTCTCCAGGCCACTACCTTGGCGGCCACCTCGTTGAGGCGGGAAGGCCTGCTCTCTGAAGAAGGTCCCGATGTGGATTGGATCCCGTCTTTTACATCCAACGATGCTCCTGACGGCGTCATTTATGGCGACCTGCATCGCCCCGGTGCGGCATTTTGACCCCTTCCACTCATTATCGTGTCTAGAAAGGTCACAGTCGCGGCGGCGTAAGAAATCTTGCCAATCATCAATCCCTTGTTATTAAGTGAGAGTAATTTAAAAGTCCTTAACAACTTTATTAACTTAGAGTATTTTACCACTATATTTTATATATAATACAATTAGTTAACAATTAAGCGATACATTGGTAAAAACATATTACTTTGATTCTGCGTTAATAGCAGATTTGAATAAATTCGTACTAAGAATCCTACTCTTCTCTTATAAATAAAACCAAAAAATCATTTTAGATAGTCTGGAAATAGACACATTCATTATACAATTAGCTATAATTCATAATAATAGACTTACAAGGAACAATAAGAAAAAAAACTACTTGCCCCAAATAATTATAGATGTATAACATATTTACAGTGGTATGTGTTTAGAGATACCATAAACTTAGCTTAATTGATGAACTTATCATTTGCTGACCAAAAAATAGGGACTCCTTTTTTTGAAAAGATATGACATCCCATATCTATATCAGCGACAGGATTTGATTCAAGACACGATTTGTGTAAAATATATACACTCAGAGAGTGTGGTACCTCCGCCGATCCCCACAACTCCTATCAAACATTCTCCCTTTCACCAAGCCCATTTTCTATCTCTAATCATTGTTTCCTCTCTGTTAGCTCATTTGTTTTTGGCATATTAAAAAAACACTCAGATGGGGAAGACGGCGAGAAGTTTAAGCTACGTCACTGGGTTAACATAGTCCTGAGCTGATATTGAACAATAATACGTCAATTAGTATTGTTTTTAGCGTTTGTTCTTTCCTACTCCCTGAATAGAGACCCCATTTCCATTATGATTTTGCTCATTTTGCATATTAAAATCGCACTTAGAGATGCCAAAATTTATCACTTGTTTCCTTTTGGCATTTCCACAACTCCACCAAGTTTCATTCGAATCTGTTCAGTACTTTTGAGTTATCCTGCTGACAAACTAACAAACTAACCAACCAACAAACTAACCAAACCAACAAACGCCAGGAAAACAATACCTCCTTCGGCGGAGGTAATTAGACGTATGGATATAAAGCTTCAATAGAAGAGATTTTCGTGTTATCTTTATCAAATGAATCTTAATTTATCTTTTATGTGATAATAAATACCCTATGTATTTTAAAGAATAGTATCGCTTATTATATCTTTAAAAACAATCCTACGACTTAAGGCGCATGAGCAACATTATATATCTATATATATATATCTATTATATATATAATATATATATAAATATATATATATATATATAAATGGTAATATATCCATATGGCCTCTCCCAAAAAACACACTTTTTTAGTTCTTTTACATTACCCAGCGATTCTGGTTCATTTTTTGATGCTGAAAACGAATATCTAATTTAAAAATTTCTAGCATTGTTAGAAATCGGACGTCAAATGGGTTCAAAGGTTTTCGTTATGAAGCAAAACTTTTTTGTTATTACTTAAATATTTAAAAAATAGTTTTTACCAAATTTATCTTATGACCAATGTATGACGTTGGAGTTTTTGCAAATTTTCGTCAAATAATATTTAGTGCCAATAAATGAACATAAGTGCTGACGCACCAACCATTTTTAAATAAAAGCTCCTACTAGGGTTCTTTATAGTTTCAAGAAGGAAAAGAAAAAGAGGGTACTCATGTTGATATTTTTTAAGTTATCCTTTTCAATTGTAGAAATGAAAAATATGAATAAAGCTATATTTTAGCCAAAATAAATAAATAATAATAAAGTTATTTATTTTTGATCTGTTCAATATATCACATTACATTTATCACAACTGTATTCTCGTCCTTGGGAAGCTGGTAATTTCTTGAATATGGTGACATTACAGACTTCAATAATAAGTATTAATTTAAAGGCAATATAATTTACTAAAAAAAGAAAAGTGAAGGGAGAAAGTATTTTGCCTCACTTCTCTCGCTTCTCTCCCTTTTTCTTTTCTTTATTAAAAAAACATCAAATATACGTCTGGTAGCAAATTAGATTTCCTTTAAATTAAAATTATTATTGAAGTCTATAACGTCCACCATTTTCAATAAATTTGCGGACACTAATTTTTACTAAATTTTAAAACTTTTACCTCGTTGAGCGACCTCGTAATGTTACCGTTTTTGTTCAAACTTTGTATGTCGTCTTCTTTTATCACCAAGAAACGAAAATCCACAATATTGCTAACATTTCAAACATTTGAAAATTAGAATATATTATATATGAGATTTTACCCAAATTGGCTTTCCCCTCTCGGGATTTGAATCTGCGCAATCAACATTTAAATTGAACACGCCTTACACATTGAGCTATAGCCCTCTCTTAATCACTAAAAACGAAAGCCTGTAGTTTGTTTCCATATTTCGGCTAAGAAAGACCTACAAATGATTTTTTTACAAAAACTTTCTTTATTGTCTCTTTCCAAAACTAATTGTTGCATCAAATATTTATTGGCAAAAATTATATATTGAATAGGTATGAAAAATATGTCAGCAATTATAAAAAATGGTTTATTTAAATAAGGATTTTCCTCAATTAATGTAAGATTGTATACAAAGCAAGAATTATAAAAAAAGATTATTTAAGTTTTTAAAAGATTCCTCAAATTGACTTTTAATCTAAATGTAATCCCAACTCTACAGAAGAAAACTTTTTTCCCTCTCTCTCTTTCTAAGCCTTTGGCACAAAAAAGTAATTGAAAAGAAAATGTTAGGAAATTTTAAAGAAAGCGTTTTCCTCTCTTATTTTACTTTGTTTTAATTAAGTAAATTTTGTTGAATTCTTGAAAATGGAAGAGAATAATATAACAATATTATTTCATTATGAACATTATCATGGAGATTTAAATATATAAGCGCCATTACCAGCTTCCCAAGGACGAGAACTTACAGTTGTGATGAATGTAATGTTTTATATATTGAACAGATCAAAATAAATAACTTTATTATTATTTATTTATTTTTGGCTAAAATATAAGCTTTATTCATATTTTTTCATTTCTACAATTGGAAACACATTTAAAAAACATTTATAACAAATATTGTAGACACAAATATAAAGCATTTTTTTAGACTGAATAAGAACGTTTTAGCAGGGCGAGGCGTTGCAACACACTGCTGCAGACCACGTCCGATTGTTAGGCGGTGCAGGGACATGCTCGTTGATGATGATCTCTTGAGAGGGTAGCAGTAGGAGAGAGTCACGTCGAGCACTTCTTAGGCGTGAGGTGGACCCGGAGATGACCACGGTTGAGCGTTCCGGAGCTTATCGTCGTGCTGTAGGGTTCTCATAGCGCTTACGTCGGAGCACTTATTGAGCGTGAGGTGGACCCCGGAGATGTCCACCGTGTTGAGCGTTTCGGAGCTTATCGTCGTGTTTGTAGGAGCTCTTTTTAGAGAAGTCCTTCTCCTCCTCACCAAAAGCATGTCTTTATTGACACGTTGATAATGAATCAGTACAAGGCATGCTTTTAAATAATAAGCTTATTATAATCAATCTCTAAAAGTATTCAAATTGCTAATATGTGTCTTACGGGACAACATAAAAGTAACACAAAATAAGCCATTTCTTGCTCTTTTGCTTTAGAGTTTTCAAATATTTCGATGTGATAACGTTAAAAACGAAACATAAATACCCTTTATAATTGAAAACCATACTTTATGCAAAAGGATTAATTAATATGTTCGTGAATCTTTATACATCACCTCCCAAAGTAAGATAAATACCTTGTCATAAAATGCATAAATACAAATTATGTTGTCTAAGAATCTCTCATCCGTTAGCGTCATAAGTTCACACACCATGAAAAATTACTTATTGACAGTAGCCCCCACAGACTCATATAATAACTGGATCCACCAGAGCCCTATAAAAAGAGTTACGACAATAGATTGGAGCGTCACCTGTGAAAAAATTTCTCGATCAAAACAATGTATGAAATGAAAATAATGATGATTGTTCCTAGTTTCATTGTTAGATAAATAAATCGGAATCTTATGACAAAACATGTGTCTATAAACCTTTTATTTATATGTGGATTGTTCCATGGGAAATAAAAGAGGACATTCTTCGGGCTCTGGACAATTGTACAATCCACAGCCTAACAAGGAGGCGTAGTTGTGTTTTAATTAATCTTTAAAGTTGATATTGTTTATATACTTTCGACAAAATTATCCCAAAAGACATTTATTTACAACTCCCTCGATAAATTATGAAATTTTTGAGCCTGACTTTTTAAGTCAGGTGATACTCAGGCATTCTTATTACTACCTCTACTTATAAGGCTCTGGATCCAATAGAGTCCGCCTCAGTAACTGATTAAACATGAGGAGAAGGACAGTATTATTATCATCCCTTGAGCTGTTCTTAAGGAATAGAAATGAGTATAATGACAAAGGTGCATATACCCAGTGGCGTCATTGAAGGACTATTGTTTATGAAACATGATATTGGGTGACGACATCACTGGGCATTTTTTGGGATTTCTTAAAATGAAGCATGGGCAACATTTTTACAAAATACGAAAAACAAGCGTTTACTATTCCTATGAAAGATGCTCTAACGGTCATCAACGTATTCATCACCAAACCCAGCAAATTTTATATGCCAAACGAAGCTCCATGACTACGAAATTTCTGATTTCCACATTGTAACTTACATCCTGGTGTTTTACAAAAAAGTTTTATAATTTAACTGGAAAATATTTTTAATTACTTTTAATTTATTTTAAGGTTTTTTTTGTTATTTGATTCCTGTTTTTATCTGTCTAGTAGAAAATGTTCTCTCTGTCATGTATATAGAATCTTTATAGAAATTATAAAATATCGCCTAATGGCCAAAAAAAGATGTTTCTACACATTTTTTTTGTGTAACTTTTTCGATTAAAGCCGCTTAAAATACACTTTTGAAACATTTAATCATCCTTCAAAAAATATCATTAAAAATTAATCTAGCTACACAGTAGTTGGTATCTTTACTTTCATATTTCATAAGCAATAAAAGTATAAAGGAAAAGACGAGTAACATCTTTGGATAAAGTAAAAAGGTGTCAGATATGAACTGTTTGAGTCTCTATAGTAACCAAGTGCAGTAGCTGCTCATCATCTACAATTAATAAATTATTCCCACTCTAGGGGCCAATTGACCATTTCCTGAAGCTTTTTGTCATTATTCACATAGGTTTTATTGAAATATAAACCTTTCTTTTATAGTTTGTTGTTGTGATTCTTTTGGCAGATGTTGATAAGAAGTGAGATTTCGAAGAAAGTATCTTTGTACTAATGAAATAAATAACAGACGTTTTTTCTATTTTTCTTTTTTTTAAAGAGTCATTTTAAGACATACATCATATTTATTGGAGGATTTATTTACGTTCTATTCCAAGGCTACTTGAATCGTTTTTTCATACCATGTGGAACAGCATTTAAATTAAAGAGCTCCTTCAATGCCCTGATTTTATTCTTCTCCAATAAGGATTAAGGGCCACCGTTTTTCGAGTG
>CP045890.1:9226148-9249268 GCA_013387185.1 Caligus rogercresseyi | reverse complement strand
AGGCTTGTGTCAAATGTATTTAATCATAGTGGAGGATAGTGCCCACTAAAAATATTTTTTTTGTGTTCTGTTTATGTATTTTATATTCATACTTTGATAACATTTAAATGAATATGAATGTTTTGATTTGCAGTTTCTTAAAATTCACATCAGAGCTTTGTTACCCCACGGATCGGCTCACTGGACGACATAAATATCCTTACAAATGATTTATGTAACGTATTCCTCGAGATAGAGAAATAATTTGAATACATTAGACGGACGTTTTTGTCATTTAGTCATCAAAGGATGGAATACTTATATCTTACATAATTGTGTAGATCAGTTTTGACTGTAATTTAACGGAGTGGGAATGCTTTTTGAAAGTTGATAAATTAGTAATTTAGTTGAAGGAAAAACAAATATTTTATTATTCGACGAATGGCTTCATTCGATTGCAAAATATCCATTATTAGACCGTATATTAAGTTTTAAATATATACATCAATGGATGTAAAAATATTTCAAAATTTATATCAATTAATATAATGGACATTTGAAAACAGATGTCGGCTTCACTCACAAATCGAAAGTATATTCGATTACATAGAGTGACTGCAATTTTTTTAATATTACTGAATCTATAGGTATATATAGCATTATCGACACAAACAATAAAGGACTATCAAGGAGCATTAAAGCCTCGAATGTTAATGCCCAAAATATTTCACTGGAAGAACATAAAAAAACGTTTCACAGGGGAAAAGAGTTTAAGCACTCTTTTTAGGCTTCGCATACGATTACTTTTAATTTAATTAGTAAAAAGCCATTATGAATTCTCTCATCATAAAAATATATAATTCTATTTTTAGGTTATTCGATTAATGAAATTGCATTCCCGTGGATATGAATTGTTGAGTTAAAAATAGATCAAGAAGAAAAAAACATGTTTGCCTTTTTATTTGCACGTTCCTAAAAAATTGGATAACAATATTTAAATATTGAATTTTTCCAATTATTTAGATTATTTCGTGAACTTGTAAAGAATTACATTAAAATAAAAAGGTAAACATGTTTTTTTTCTTTGTAACAAATAAAATAATAATATTAATGCAACCTCAACGAAAATACCTACATGATATTTTTTTTACTTAAATCCCAGATATCGAAATTACAAAAACGGTTCTGAAATGCATTGACATACACAAAAAAGTTTTAGATATAAATTATTGTCATTGGACTTGAAACAAAAAATATATAGCCGCTTAAATAGAACACTAAAAATGATCAACTTTAAGAAATATAAAGCCTATTTTTTCAATTAATACCAAAGATATTGAAATTATAAAAACTGATTTGATATACATTTACATACTAGAATAAATTAAATTTTTATAACATTTGTGGTTATTCTTACTTTATGCGAATATGTCTGGGTGTGAACAATTAAAAATCATGAAAATCCTGATTTTCAAAAAAAGCCATAGAGGCAAAATCTTTTTTTGGACGATATTTTATGTGGCATTTTTGGAGTCTACGTAAAAATGGGACTCAAATTAGGAATTTCAGCCTTGGGGCGAGCACAGACCTTAATTTTGTTACATAGAGTTAATAAACATTTATTGTTCTATGTTGTAAAAATCATATCTTCTAAAGTTTTTCGAAAGTTGCTGGAAATTACCCCCTTTCGATACATGATTCACGACATTCTAGCAAACGTTTTTGATCATCTCCCGGATATGTCCTTCAGCAAAGGTGTGGACACATTATATGAGAGACTCAATAGAATCCGGGGTTTCCATATAAACTAGAGTTTTTGCTGCAGCCCAGAAGTAGAAGTCCAAAGGGTTGCGATCTGAAACTGTGGGCTGACAAGGGATTTTCCGTCCTTTTGCTCATGACTCAGCCTCGACACTTTTCATTTAAAAATGCTAAAGCAGCATTTGTGAAATGTGATGGAGCGCCGTCTTGTATTCACCAAAGTGAGAGGTGCAAAATGGTGCAACCTGGGTCAAAGAATGTCATGGGGCAATCTGAGGTATGAAACACCATTAACCGAGAACAAATGGCCATCATCGTTCAGGAATGCATGGATGATTAGAACCATTCCATTAATAATTGCAACAAAAATTTTCGAGGATTTTAATTTGTTCAAACTCCGTCGTTTTTTCGATGTGATTTTTTATGGGTGCCAAATCACTTCTCGTCAGTTCTATCAACAATGTTGGATGGTTGCTGTAGAATCTACAGAAAAAACTGTCTTCTTTGCGCAGTGGGTATCAGTTTATGGTTGAATTGAAGCTTAATAATAAAAATGGAATCGAAGATCATGTCTAACAATCCTACACAACGTTGTTTTGGTGGGTGATTTTTTTTGTACCAAGAACAATTATAATTATTTGATTCGTTGTGTTTCATGTAGTGAATGGGAATGACCAGTGTATGATATTTGATAAATAAAAACAAGTGCACAATAATAATAAATACATAAATACCAAATCACAATCAATGCACATAAATATTTTGGGTGGTATGACTTTTCCGGAATTGAAAAATAGAACAAGTTGGGGCCGAAGAAAAAAGCTTTTCTGAATGAGGAAGTGGGGGTTTCTTCAAATAAACTTGAATACTTTGAAATATCTGATGGACTTCTCTCAAACTTGTGCGATTATCATGCATTACCGCCCCACCAGTCAGACCATAGCCCCATATTTATGTCCCTCATCTACCAAAAGCACAATTATAAACAATATTGGCACCTCAATACAACATTGTTGGAGGATACCACTGTTGCTTTTCTCTGGGAGTGAGAGAGAAATAGAAAGTTCTCTTAAAGAAATCCTTATCATTTTAGAAAACTCCGCTCTTTACATTAATTCTAGGAAATCCAACATTTTAGCTAATTTTAATATATCTTTTGATCTTCAAAATATGCAAATAAGTAATTTTATTAAAGTTCTTGGTACCTTTATGTTTTTAGAAGAATCTTATCTCCCAGATAATTTTAGATTTATTGACAAAAACATTGAAAAAACTATATCAAGATATGCCTTTTTGATGAAGAAAAATAGTCTAGCTAGAAGAAGTGTATGGAATTACCTGATTTTACCGAGAACAACCAACACTCTTAAGCAAACTCAATTTTAAACGTATTTATGCTACAAATTGAAAGTCTTTGTAAACAAATATACTTCCAGAGGAAATTAGAAACGTCATAACCTGGAAACGTTTAAATACGCCCAAGATATTTAGTACTTTTACCTTTCAAAATTGCCTGAAAAATTATGCTTTTTAATTGGTTTAATCGAAATTTTGAAAATATATGTGTGGGCCGACATATTGATCCAACAGAAAACGAAATGGGTAATGGTCCAACTAGGGTACAGAAATGAGTACCGAAATAAGTGAATTCTGACGAAAAAAGAATAATTTAAATGAGGAACAAATCTCTGAAAAAATGAAATGGCAAGAGCTTTCTACAGGAAAGCAAAGGCTGTTCTTTATATCTGAAACGCCAATCAGGGAAAAATTACGTTTTTAAGCGAAATTTTTAACAAATTTAAGAATTTTACATTAAGCAAGGTTTTAGAAAGCAAAACAATCCTATATATAATAATTTTAAAAGAAGAGAGATTCGACTTAAAGACTGTTTCTTTAACTTTATAGTGAAATTAAACAATAAAACCCTGAGATTGTCAGTAGCCGACAAAACAATACTTAAATCAAATATAAATGTGTAAAGATATATATATGGCATATCCTCATCGGCAGATAAAGTGATGACTTGTCTCAACTCAAATGGTCGTGATTGTTTGTTGTTTTGGATAAAGTATAGAATCGTCACCAATACACTCTCATTAGGAAGTTTACGAGTATATGGAAGAAAAAAATGGAGGAAAGACTCTGCTTCTTCTTCAAGACTTCATTGGAAACGTCGAAACACTTTTGATTCGAATGTCCAGTTGTAGATAGAATATTAGATCAGTTGAAAAGAGTATTTTTCTCCATTTTTAGCTTATATTTAAAATCTGTAGAATTAGTTTAAGTCTACATAGGCCCCAATAAAAAACAATTATTTTACAACAAAATTACAGCTTATTTTATATAAATTCAGAAGCACCAAAAAGCTACCTGAAGATTGTACTCAAATTTTAAGATATGTTTTTAACAAAATGTCCTTTGTAATTTTGGTAATGCACGGAGTTCTAATACACCGGAACAGCAACCCCCCACACACAATTTTACATCCTATATTAGCCACTGTTATTTGTGGCGTGTTATGTTTGGGTAAGTTAATAAAATAAACAAAAAAATGGAAAACAATAAATAAATGTCGTATTTCTAATTCGCAATTTTAAAATTACATTTCTGATGGAACACACTGTATAAGATGAAGTTAAGTGAAATGGCTCAATTTATATATAATTGTAAAGCTTTTAAAGCTGGCATTATATGAATGAGCACCTAGAGCCCCCCTATGTACCTGGAGTTAAAAACTTTGTTATTCAATGAATACGAATACATACATATATACCTACATTAAGTGTTTGCTTTCTTTGACATAGTAAATTGATTTTGAAAAGAGGAGAATATCTCTTTTGATGATTTTTAAAGTACATTAAATCAATTCAAAGAGATCTTCAAAGATGTAAGATGGTTCCTTATAAAAAGTAAGTAGAAATAGATGAGATATCTACTATTCTGTTCAACAACTGAGAGTCTTCATTTGCATATTTCAATTCTAAGGATCTAATAATCCCTTCAAGGAGATACTTGAAAAATGTATGTCTCCACTTGTGTACAGATAAAATGATATTTTATTGGTATATGATAGATTTGTTGTGTAGAACATTCGTTGAAGTAGTATTTTTTGTTATGGATATAATTTTTACTTTTTGCTTTTATCATCTCAAAGTAGTATATCTCACAAATAATGTTGTAAGTCTAGTAAGGGATTCGAAAATAGGGATAGTCGTCACTAAATGAAGATATATAAATATGGCTTTTGAGATAAACTAGGTCGAATTTTGATTTCGTTTTTATCATTCTAGAGTGTATGGGAAACATACTAACTGCCTTTGAGTGAATATTTTGGTAATTTCTCAAATATTTATAATGTTCTTGACTAAAAGTATTATTACAATACAATAATGAAATCAAACCAGATGTCTATAATCATTGATCATACATGTTTGGACGATAACAGAGAACCAACAGTAACATAAAAGCATGTGCCCAAGTTCTGGAACGAGTCAATGACCCAGAGGAAGGGTCATAGCACCAAAAATGACTAAAAAAGGACGCTTATATTCGTTGCAGGTCTTAAGATGTACATCAAGGCTCATTTGAGACGTCTATGGCGGCCCATGTTAAGAAACGCGGTTTGGCCATAAAAACTATGCACAAGGACGTTCATTAGAATATAATTACTATGAAACCTTGTAAGCACCACACCCACCATATCCTTACCGACGTAGGCCAAGAGAGTGGCGAACAGAATCAAGTTCCTAAACAACCTGAAATGCAGAGGGAGAATTATTTTATTTTTCTAAGTAAATAAAACTAGCCTGTAGATAGGTGCTGGAGCGTTCAAAATAATTGTTGGGTGGCTACAAATAGAGACGCCGTGTTGAGCGAGTGCACCACAAACCACTCAGCCTCCATGATGAACCTATTGGCACTGTCATGACACACATCTTCTTCGAAACCAAACAAAGGGTCGGCTTTGACCACTACAGAACAATTGCGTTTTAATCTAATAAATTATATCACCGTATGTTTGATTGTCACAATTCGTTTTTATAAAATCTCTTACAGATTTGCGGTAATATCCCCTTTATTGCAATAATTTGTTTATTGTCTCGGGATCGTTCACTATCATCATCAATAACCAATCGTTGATATTTTATAAGACAACAATATCTCCCATTTCTTAATTAGCGACCTTTCGTGGTTGGTTACAACTTGTGGACAATAATTATAAAATATTGGGTAAAAATCCAGTCTTATTGTACACTTTCCTATGCATCTACATTCTAGCAATTCAAGTTTTTACAGCTGACAATTATCTCAAATGATAAATGGTACTTTTATGATGTTCTGTGTATATCTGAAGGGCAAACATACATGATTTTTTCTTAGAATTTGACCAAAGATTCAAGCTATATTTATTCTCCAGAATCTCTTTGCAGAATAAGCAACAAACTCACGTATATATTTTGCATGAAACATTCTTACATTTGTTATTTTGCAATGACATATTTTATATATAATTTTATTTCAATTTCATGGACATTTATCCTTACATTTACATAATGCAAAAAAGGGCTATATTTCTTAAGTTTCACAATACGTGAGTACTTTTTCTATATATCGAAAATAAATTGAAGGGGGGGTTTATTGACATCCTTTTTTAGAGCGATTTGTTATTATTATTGTTGTTGTATTCCATATTCTTTATCCATAAATGATATATATTTAAGATACTATATCAGTATATTTTGAATTTTCTGTTTATGTTTATCTTGTAATTAAACTATTTATAGTCAGATATGTTGAAACAAAATTGACATTCATTTTTTTTACTAGAGTATGGAGAGCTGTTTACTTAATAATTATAGGTTATACTGGAATTGTTTTTGAGATGATTCGTAAATGACATTGATCTCCAGCCCAAAATGAAATAAAAATAGTGTTTTAAGAATTTAAATCAACGAGTTGATGTATACACATCAAGGGCCAGGAGTGAAGTGAAACTTTATTATATTTAGTCAACCTTTCCTTTTATTTAAAAAATACCATCTATGATCGAAAAAGATCTTGCTTGATGTCCTTAGATATTGGCCAAAGGGAGTATATATATATATATATGACATCTATTCAATAAATTCTTTGTTTTGCTTTTTTGAAATAATAATAACTAGAGGCATATATACACTCAGAGAGTGCAAACCTCCGCCGTCACGGGGTCCTTATGAGCCTTCCGAGGCGGATTTTTCACGACTGGGGCGTCGTAGAGGGACGGGGGAGGGTTCCCCTCGATGGAAATTTCGAGAGGAAGACACTCCCGGCACCCGATTTCACAGCACAGCGACATCTATTGGCAGAGTAGGCTAACTTGTAATATTTATTAGTATTTAGCTCATTTTGCATCTTAAAGAAGCACTCAGAGATGCCAAAATTTAATCACTTGTTCCTTTTGGCATTTCCAACAACTCCACAAAGTTTCATCCGAATCCGTTCCGTACTTTTTGAGTTATCCTACTGACAAACCAACCAACCAACAAACCAACGCCAGTGAGAACAATACCTCCTTCGGCGGAGGTAATACATTATAAGCTTTTTTTTAGTATGTATTCAATATAATTTTAAGACTGTATATCGTGTTAAACTCTCAATGTTGAGAGCGTAGTTACGCCTTCAAATGGAAGGAAGGCCAATAGTGATGCACACATTGAAATAGGTTTATTTAAGTAACTTTATTGCTTATTCTTATCGTCTTAGATACAACTCAATCGAATCATAGGAACTGAATCTGTATTGTAGTTTAAAAAGATTAAATAATTTCCATATAATCATTTGGTTTTCGAAAATAATAGAATAGTATTATTGATACAATTAAGGGGGATAAATCTTATGGTTTTTTGATTGAATGCAGTCAATGTTCAATTTTTGGGAGATAATTAGATACTATTAATTGGATTTATTCAATTAGTAAATGTATCACAATCAAATTTCATATATCTATAATTTACACTCTAACCTAAATTAAACGGTTATCATTTGTGCAATCCATTTTAGAAATTGATCCTTAATCGTCCTCATCTTTAGGGAATAGTTATAAAAAAGTCAACGATTAATCTAGCTTATCGAATGCGGCTAACACTACAAAAATATTTATGGTCACAATTCAATACTGTTTTGTGAAACAAACAAAAAAATAATTTTAGCGTGAAATACTTTTAGATGGACCCCAATTATACTTGCTTTTCGCGCTGACGGCCCACATCTGACAAAAAATATAATATAAATGAAAATTGATAAGAAATTTCAAATATAAAATAATCATTTTCATTGTTAATAAAATGTGAAATAATAAATGTTCCCCTTGGCAATGAACGTTATCAACAACGACTTGAAGAAGAAGACTTTATTCTTTCTTTTCAAAATATGTACATTTGAGAAGTGAAAGTACGAATAAAATTATTTTGAATTTAAATGAAAAAAAGTTTGATTATAATCTTACTTTAATTGTTTAAAGTTGCCAAACTATTCAATAATTTTTAAAATAAAAGTAACAAAATCAATTTACATGTTGGTAAGATTCCACTCAACATACACAAAACACATATTTAAATATACACAGATTTTTATGCCTTATTAAAAATATCCTCTTGCGATATATTTGATCATCAAATAAGAAATTTAGTTTTTATTTACTTACATATAAAAAATCTTAAAAATCCTGCATCAACAAACTGCCGTTAACCTCTCCAAGGCGGAGCTGTCACACAATTGAGAGAGTGGAAGGCGGCAAAGCGGGACTGTCTAAGTCCTATTGCAAGGCCACTGCAATATTCAACTTTCAAATGTTTGTTAAAAAAATATAAGTTTATAAATTATATATATTAGATATTTAATTCTTGTTAATTTTTTATTTTATACTTTGTTTATATGCATCTACATATAAGCCACAGAAGGCCAAAGTTATATCAACTCGCAAATAAAGCTATACAACAACGTTGATCAAAAGACATATAAACAATTATTTTAAGTAAAGCAATGCAATTTGTTTTTCAAATAGTGATGTTCAAAAGAAGCATTTAGTAATGAAAAAGAAATAACAAACTCGTCTCAAAAACTAATTTATGACTAGTAAGCTTTAAGATTACCATCGTGTCAAAGAATTAATGATAAGGCAAGATGGGGGAAGGGACAATCTTTATATCTGCAGCTCTTTAATTGAAGCTCTCTGGAGTAAAACCGGATTCGTGGATCTACACTATTTCTACTTGGTGAGCTCATAGAGCTATAAAGACATAGAGGGCTCATTGGATTCTTCAGAGGAATACGTTTTTGTACCCAATATAAAATATCTTTCTATCTCGATGATCAACTTACGATGACATAGTACAAATTACTTTGTTTTGTTTGGGCACAGGCGACAGCTGAGCGACGGTTCTCTGCTATTGAAGGGATCAGCCCTCTATATCTTTATATCTCTATGGGTGAACTACATCTTATATACATACATCATTACTTTACCAAGAGGAAGCTGATAATACGGCCTTCTTAAGAAGGTTACGACGTATTTTAAGAGACAAGCATTCCGCTTAATTAGATGAAAATATAATGTAAGCTTTCACAAACTCACTAATAAACGTCATCAGTTAGTCACTCCCTCTACTTTTCTATTCGTTTGTAGTCAAATTGATGATCCATTTATCCTCATATGAAACTGAATAAACATGAATATTTCCTGTGAGTCTGAGGAGCTACTTAACAAAATTAATATTAATAAATGATATGGATCAAGATTAATGAAAAGAGATAATGTATGTATCCATGGATTGATGTGGGCACAAGTCTGGGAGCCTGGAATAGAAACTCCTTCCTTTTAATGTCAAATTTTAACTACCTTCGTAAAAAAGAAAAGAGAAAAGGAAAAAAAATCCTATTAGGAACTCCCTCCTTTTTTACGAAGGAAGTTAAACTTGTACATAAAAAAGAGGAGTTCCTATTCCAGGTTATAGTATTCCCTGCCTAAGGGCAACCCAGAGGACATCAAAGAAAGAATTTGTGGCCTTCACTGGCACCAAGAAAAATACTAGGCTTGCTTGATATCTGGTCAAAAAGTGATAAGTGAATGAGGATTACCAAAAATATATTGGTTGACATATTTCTCAATAGATAGAAATGAATAATAGATAAATAAATATTTGTTTCAAGGAGACCTTGATCGTTGATTTGGCTTGATACAAAACATTTATTTACTATCCTAAAAGAAGGTTTTTCATGCCCCTAAACAAAATAAGTTATGACAACAGGTTGTCCACATGACGTATTTATCTCTAATTGTTTAATTATGTGTATCAGGTATGGTGTCAAGACCTTCGTGAAAACTTTAATTAAAGGGTAATATGATGATGGCTCCACCTTCTGCGATCTTTACACGACCCTCTCTTTCACTTTAGCGAGGGAATACTATGACCTGGAATAGGAAATCCCTTCTTTTTATGAGAAAGTTTAACTATCTTTGTCGATTATCGTATTCCCTGGACAAGGGAAGTAATGCTATATTCAATTGTGCAAATGACAAAATGCTTTAATGTTTAGTATTGTTTTTTTTATTACGCTGAAACGATGTACCTTGAGTCACTCTTGTTAAAACACCTAAAAAACAAACATTAAAGAGGTAATCATATAGAAAATGTCATATTCTATTTAACAGAATATTAAAATTGTACAATTCATTTCTTTAAAGAGACATTTTCTTGCCATATTGTCCACAATCCTAGGAAAACCATGACGTATTGGATTTTTTACTGTACGTAATTTATTTATGTAAAATTGTGCTTGGTTAGAAATCAAATTAATGGTGTCTTGATGGTGTCCAATATCGAAATAAACAAAATATTTCCAAAGAAGGAGTAGATTTAAAAATTTGATAAAAACTGACCTTAGTTAGTCCAATATTTGATAGGTTGAGGGCACTCTAAAATGAAATGCTCCAAGTAACTCCTACAGAAAAAAGCAGTGTCTTTCAGCCGTAGTCCTTACGTAGATGCTAATTGTTTCTTATATTTTGAAGAACTAATAATTTATATTTGCCCTTTTTTTTCTTGGTCCAGTGGGCATATATTTCGACAGATCAACCAACGATATACAAAAAGGTTTGTGCAAATACTTAGTGAAAAACGATCAATACATAACAATTATTTCAACGAAAATATTTGCGCAATAATAAATATTTATATTTACCCATTCATTTAAAACTATAAAGACGTAATACGTAATTAACATTGAAAATGTATCTAAGCTTTCATGGACAATAATATCCTAGAAGGTGCTTTTGTACAATATATTTATGTTATCAAAATGGATAAGAATTCCAATGTTCAATTCAAATGATTGGTCCTACGCGCGACAATGGGATAAATCATCCCATTGTCTTACGTTTACAACCAAAAAATATGTTATAAGGCATACCTATTTAAAAAAATATAAGTCGGATTATGATTTTTTTTAAATCTCATACCTAATGTGTTTTTGTTATATTCTTCCCAGGGGTTTAATTTTGAACTAAAATGTTTATGTGTGTATCCTAACGCAACTGATCAGGTTTTATAATATTTGCATGAAATGTTTAGTTTGCATATTTAAAGTAATAAATATGCTGAAAAAATATTATTTTGTTTGAAATCTGATTGATGTAGATAGAACCAAGCGATTCGTATAAGTAATACAAAATCATAATTTATAGCTATTTTAAAGTGCTGAGCCACTTTTGTGACTATTTTCCTTCTTACTTTAACAAAATTATAAGGTTCTTATATTTTTCGTTTGGTGGCGCTCATGTTGGCTTGACAAATAGGCAATGAATTACACTCGACATGACACAGAAGAGAAAAAAATGATGTCGATTAGAAAGCATAGATACATCTTTCTTGCATCTCATTGATTATGATATCAAATTAATCACTAACCTCTTGTTTTTTCTATTATTAATAAGCTTTTTATATGGAGTTCCCTTCTGTGTCTAGAGTTACTACTTATTCCATAGGACTCGTGGACGAGAGGAGCAAACCTGCCCCTTTATTAAAATTATTACATTTCTAAAGAAATAAACCAAAAACTTTTGTTGTTTTTATTATTGCGTTATAATAAGAGCTTTAGTTCTTCTGTTATTCATATCAGGCTTAAGAATAGAATAACTTCAGTTGTTTAATAAAAAGCAAAAAAAAAAATAGCGACAGCTTATTAATAATAGAAGAAATGGAGAGGTTTGTGATTCATTTGATACTATAATAAAAGAGATGCCAGATACATAAAAGAAAGATGTCTCTATGTTTTCTAATCGACAGCTGGTTTTCTCTTTCTATTTCATGTCTGACAAATATAAATGTTTTTTTGTCTTTATATCAATATTTTTGTAGTACATCTAAAAAAATCTTCAATATTTCAGTCATTTGCGCAATTGCTTAAGCAACATGGCTGTAATGCCATCATTAAGTACTTTACTCCAAAGGACTTTCAAAGAAGAATGCCGCCTTTTTTGATGGATATTAGAAGAAGAAGGAGGGGGGGGGGGATAACATATTACCATTTATGGAGTATGTAAATATGTTTTTTATTCAAGTACCTACTTAGAGTTAAATGGGAGTAAGTGTGAAGTAGATGAGGATGAAGACCATTTTTGATGCTCCCTCCCTTCCTCTATATCTTTTATCTCCCATCTCATCCTTTGCTATTTTTTGTTTGTGTCGCGTTGACACCAAAATATTTTTCTAAATTGATTTAAATAGTCAAAATTTACAAATATATATATATATATTATATATATGATTATGTCAAAAAAAAGTCTTAAAGGGGGTGTGAAGAAATCATATAGATACTTTTAGGGATATCAAAGTTGAGGAAAATATTATATAAAGGTGATATTCTCGATATTTCAGGACAAAAGGAATTGCCCTCGCCCTCTTCCACCGAAACTATGTTCCTTTCGAAGAACAAAGAGGGGTATCTGCAGTTTATTTCTCTTTCAGGAAGAACCCTATTTTTCACTAATATTTTTCTATTTACTCATATGATTCGTAATTGAATATGTATATCTGGATATTGGGTTTTAAAGAGCTTTAACTTCCTTTATTTCAGCATGGAGTGTGCCATATTTGTTATTTTGGTATCGGCGAAACCACTTTTACTATAGAAGAAATCATTTTTTCTTGTCATAAAGTGGATTTTTTTTGCCGGTTAGCATGTAGTTTTATATTTATGTGAATTCATTAAATTAAAATAAATTTTTAGTTTTTAATGGTATATCGTTCGTAGAAGCATTAATTTCTTACTAATAGTTTAATTGTGTGTTTTAAACCAATTTTCTAGTATTTTCTAAGCTAAAGTTAGTATATTTACCCATCTTTCATAGGTGGTTTAAAAGTGTATTAACCATTATTTATTATTCATTAAAGTTATAAAAAAACTCGTGAACTAAAATTAGTTGATTAACAAACATTGTAAATCAAATAAACTGATGCAAAAAAAAAATCATAATAATAAAACACTTATAAAAACTAAGAAACTAAAAAATCCTAAAAAGCAACCAAACGCTTTTAAAGATTTTTTAAAAGCATCACTTCACCATGTCTTTTGTGGACGCTCGGTGCAGATCATCACTTGTTCACATGTCAGATGATGACTTGATTTGATCCTCTTTATCAAAGGGTTAAAAATAGTGTTTATTGAGTAATTTGATAGAACAACCTTTTCTATATCCATTATAGGCTTTTGTTCCTAGAAACAAACTATTAAACTTGCCTATCAGCTAAGAGTCCACACACATACTCTCATATAAACAATAAATAAGAATAAACTTTTAATAATAAAGGGAAGCTTATTTACTTTTGGGCAAAAAACAAAGCAATAGATTAGTTTATTATTATTATTATTATTTATTTTCCTTTCTTTTAACAAAAGTAAATAAAATAATAGACCTTCCTTCTGATCTTTGACAGATCCAAGATTTATTTGATCCGATGGTGCATATATATATAAGAAATAGCACATACATCCTCTTTCTCTCTCTAAACTAGTTTCCCCCTCTTTTTTCTTAAACAAAGTATAAAACCCCTCTGAACAATAAATAATGTTTTCCCCATGATATGATAATAGAAATGTACCCTCTTGTTGGGAAGATAAATAACTATAAACTTTCTTGTTAAATGAAGGGCTGCTTTGTCCATGGGGTTTCTACGTTACATCGACACACACAGACACATCATAAATCAAGTATTTCTGTCGATGGATATCCCATTGTATGTATGTTTGAATGTTCTGAAAAAAAAGTTACTAAAATGTTTAATTATGTTTTTTACGCATTAACATCTTTTTATATACATTCTGTTTTTTTATGCTTGTATATATATTTTTTATGAACTGTGGAAAAAAAAAAAAAAAAAAAAGTTCTCACAAACTTACAAATATAAAATATGATTTTTTCCATTTGGTAACATTGTTTCTTTCTGTTTCTACGTCGGTATGATGATCCATTTATCGACATATATGACGGAACAAACATTCATAACTTGTCTGCAGTTACTTTTTTATTAATTATAATAGTTGATTTGAGAGGAATACATTCAAGGGAATCACAAATCGAGGTCACTGAGAAGGCGCAAACATGCATAACTTGCATGCAGTTACTTTCTTTATTAATAATAATAGTTGATTTGAGAGGAATACATTCAAGGGAATCACGAATCGAGGTCACTCAGAAGGCGCAATTACTATTTTAAGGGTGGAATTATTCTCTAAACATTGATGTTATCTCCTCATCAATAGGTAGTGAGTTGAAGCTATATTTCATATTGCCAAATGTGTTTTTTCTTAGCACCAATCAAGTTTCAGTTAAATCAAATTGTTAAGAATATGATCAATCAGTGATTCAAAATGTTCTAATAGAGGGGTTGAAGTATCGAAATTTATAAACAATGACTTGCAATATTGTAATGATACAATGTAACGGTTCAATGTAATGCGGACTAAAATAAATTAAAATGCAAAGATTCTCTTGGTGTTTAAGAAGAATTGTTGTAGGCTATGTAATGAGGAAGACGAAACTCCACGCCATCTCATATTTGAAGGAAAAAATGATGGCTCTCGATGGATAGATTGACATGATGTTAGAGTCCTCAGGGATCCATACTGATTTTTAAGGTGCCATATTATTTTTGTTTCGAAATTTTGTGATTTTATTTGTTGATCTATAATGAACAATATATTGAAAAAACTTTTTATTAGAAAAAGTTATCCATGAGGAGTTTATTTTGAAAGTATATGCTTTCAAAAAAAAAGTAATAAAGATCGTTGCTTGACCGGCTAATACCAGATTAAATTCCGGTGAGTTGGGTCTAATCTAGGAGCTAAACAAGAAGTTAAATTGTTGTTAAATAGTTGTGCTTTTACTTATATATATATTTTAATTCATATTAGGCCGAACTACATGCGTAAATAGATAAAAAAAAATTTAAAAAAATGACATGTCGGTCAAAAAAAGCTTTTACTCCTTTCTAACTAATCAATTTATATGTGAACACTCAACTAAAAAGTGACAAAAGAATCACATCTTTCATCAACTTTCACAACTGCAGGCATTTTTGATGCTTTAAATATTGAAAGGGAGACTTTTTTATATGTCAATAATACGTATAAAGTTGTTGTTTGTCTTGTTTTCATATCATTAAATAAACTCTTATCTTGTGCCATTGTTTGCACAGCTTTAATCCCAGCCTTAACCACCATGTTCCTTTGTTAGATATAAAGAAAATATGGTGTTTTGCAAGCGTGATTGATTAAAAGAAAATGAGAGGTAATAATAAACTAGAGGCATATATACACTCAGAGAGTGCAAACCTCCGCCGTCATGAGCCTTCCGAGGCGGATTTTTCACGACTGGGGAGGCGTAGAGAGACGGGGGAGGGTTCCCCTAGACGAAATTCCGAGAGGAAGACGCTCCCGGCACCCAATTTCACAGCACAGCGACATCTATTGGCAGAGTAGGCTAACTTGAAAAATTTAGTAGTATTTAGCTCATTTGGCGCCTTAGTTCTGCTCTCAGAGATGCCAAAATTTAATCACTTCTTCCTTTTGGCATTTCCAACAACTCCACAAATTTCATTCAAATCCGTTCAGTACTTTTTGAGTTTATCTTGCTGACAACAACAAACTAACAAACCAACAAACGCCAGTGAAAACAATACCTCCTTCGGCGGAGGTAAAAAGGAGTTAACATTATGCATTGAAGTATAACTTCCCTCGCAGCCGATGTTGTTCCTGCTACTCATGAATTCAGAGAGAAGAATATTATTCTTCAGTCCAAAAATCCCTTTTCATGGGCCTTCATATAATTTGCAAATTCTTTGAATGAACTGCTCAAATATCACATTTTTGTTGCTGATAAAGCTTTTGTTTGATAGGTAAGCGAAAGAATATAAAGTATTGTTTTTAGAAAGATTCTTGACAATTTTATTTATTTTCTTACATTACTTCGCCGGATGTATTCCTTTTAAAATAATTAGAGTTGAAGGAAGCATTCCAAAAGAATTTATAAGAGGAAATATCGATTTTATATCAGTTCTCTAATAGAAGAGCCTCGTACATTAATTTCGAGGTTTAAAATTAATCGTGTAATATATATATACTATATATATAAATATATATATAATATATATATATTATATATATATATATATATATATAGATACTATATATATATATATATAATAAAAACGACCGGGAAACCTTTTTTCGCCGAGACCCGGGCCGGGCCAAAACTGGGCCGGGACTCAATATATATATTCGTCCTTCGACATTCTGAAGTTTTTTTAGAAAATAATTTGCAAAAAGAAGTGAGCAATGTTTTCTAGAAAAAAATCTCCCAAAAAAAAAGTGTTGACGTTTTTTTTGGAAAAAGAATATCCCAAAAAAAGTGACGACGTTTTTTTTTAGCAAAGAATCTCCCAAAAAAAGGTTGACGTTTTTTTTTGGAAAAGAATATCCCAAAAAAAAGTGACGACGTTTTTTTTAGCAAAGAATCTCCAAAAAAAAGTGATGACGTTTTTTTAGAAAAGAATCTCCCAAAAAAGAGTGACGACGTTTTTTAGCAAAGAATTTCCAAAAGTAAAGACATAAAGAATATACAAAAAGTTATGAGAAAAAAGAGATACCGTTTTTTAAGAAAATAATATTTCGAAAATTCCTTTAAAAAAAATGCCCTCACTTTTTTTTGGAAATCTTTTCTAAAAAAAATTATGATTGACTCACGAAATAAAATATTGATGTCCCGGCCCGGTGTGGAAAACCCCCGGGACACCGGCCGAGCCGGGACTCTCCAAAACAGTCGGACCCGGGTCGGGTAGCGGTTGTTTCCTGATATAGATATATATATATATACTAGCGAATGTTACCCGGCTCTGTCCGGGATTTTCCAACTTGACAATAGTGTGGAATGAAAAAAAAATTACACGAATAATTTTAATGATGTCATCGAATGTGATTTTTCATATTAAAATAAGTTCTTTAAAGTAGTCATAGGGTCTCCTTTGCCATTTTTTCTTTTTTTTTTTTTTTATATTCCTTAAGGCTGGGTATTTAAACATCGTAAAATGAAGAAATCTCACGAATAATGTCAGTGGATGTCATCGCATGTGGTTTTTCATATTAAAATCAGTTCCTTTAACAGTTGTCATTGGGTCTTCATTGCCATTTTTTTTTGTTTTGTATTGTATTCTTACGGCTGGGTATTTAAACACCGTACAGAGAAGAATTCACAAGAATAATTTCAGTTAAATCATCGCATGTTACTTTTCATATTAAAATCCGTTCCTTTAACAGTTGTCATTGGGTCTTCATTGCCATTTTTTTCCGTTTTGTATTCCTTACGGCTGAGTATTTAACATCATTAAAAAGAAGAAATCACATGAATAATTTCGGTGATGTCATCCAATGTGACTTTTCATTTAAAATCAGTTTTTGAAAAGTTATCATTGGGTTCACTTGCCATTTTTTTCCGTTTTGTATTCCTTAAGCTGGATATTAAATATGATAAAAATAAGTTATTTTTGTATGGCATTTCATAGGGAACATAGAGGGCCGAATATATGTATGGTAGCGCTGAATATCAGAGTATTTGTTTGATCTCCGTTGATGGGGGAAACAGCAAAAACTTAAGCACGACTTCATATATTTGTAAAAAAAAGCTGAGAGTGGATGACATCACTCCCTCTCTAGGTATTATTAAAGTTTGATTAGCACGATGTTTCGTTATTCCACAAAACTTAAATTTGGGGGGAAAGACAGGGATTTAAAAAAACTTATTTTAAGTAATTCTATGTAAAACGAATTTTCAGTAAAACCCATTAAACACAAACACTTCTTACTATCTTAGAATCATCCACAGAAAATTTAGAAAAAATCTAACTTGACAATTTAAAAAAATATCATAAAACGTTTTGGCGAATGAAATAAACATGTTGATGACGAATTTTCCGCGAGTTGACAACCCCACTAAAAACACTCCTGAGCTCTCAAAACTATTCACTGGAAAATTTCGTCCAGATCTAATGAACCGTTCGGGAGACACAGGGAAACCATGAACGAACAAACGAACGAAGAACGAAATTAGTTTTTTTTTAGTATACTAGCGAATACTAACCGGCGCTGCCCGGGATTTTCGTACTTGACAATAGTCTGGATGAAAAAAATCACACCATAATTTAGTGATATCATCGCTGTGATTGTTTATTAAAATATATTATAAAAAGTCGTCTTAGGGTCTTCATGCCTTTTTTCCGTTTGTATTCCTTAAGGCTGGTATTTAACTCATAAAAAGAAGAAATCACACAAATATTTCAGTGATGTCATCGCATGTGACATTCATATTAAAATCAGTTTCTTCAACAGTTGTTATTGGGTCTTCATTGCCATTTTTTTCGTTTTGTATTCATACCGGTGGGTATTTAATATCACACAAAGAAGAAATTACACTAAAATTTCAGTGATGTCATCGCATTGTGTTTTCATTTTAAACCAGTTTCTTAAAAAGTTACATTGGGTTTCATTGCCATTTTTTCCGATTTGTATTCCTTAAGGCTGGGTATTTCAACATCGTAAAAAGAAGAAATCACACGAATAATTTCAGTGATGTCATCGCATGTGACATTTCATATTAAAATCAGTTTCTTCAACAGTTGTTATTGGGTCTTCATTGCCATTTTTTCCGTTTTGTATTCCATACGGTTGGGTATTTAAATATCACAAAAAGAAGAAATACACTAAAAATTCAGTGATGTCATCGCATGTGACTTTTCATTTTAAACATCAGTTTCTTAAAAAGTTATCATTGGGTTTTCATTGCCATTTTTTTCCGATTTGTATTCCTAAGGCTGGGTATTTCAACATCGTAAAAAGAAGAAATCACACGAATAATTTTAGTGATGTCATTCGCATGTGACTTTTCATATTAAAATCAGTTCCTTCAACAGTTGTCATTGGGTCTTCTTTGCCATTTTTCCGTTTGGTATTCCTTAAGGCTGGGAATTAAACATCATAAATGAAGAAATCACACGAATAATTTCAGTGATGTCATAGCTTTTCTTTTCATATTCAAATCAGTTCCTTCAACAGTTTCATTGGGTCTTCCTTGCCATTTTTTTGTTTTGTATTCTTTACGGTTGGGTATTTAAATATCACACAAAGAAGAATCACAAGAATAATTTCAGTGAAATCATCGCATGTGACTTTTTCATATTCGACCAGTTCCTTAAAAAGTTGTCATAGCTCTTCATTGTCATTTTTCGTTTCGTAGTCCTTAAGGCGGGTATTTTAACATCGTAAAAAGAAGATGAATAATTTTAGTGATGTCATCACATGTGATTTTTCATATTCAAATCAGTTCCTTTAAAAGTTGTCCTTGGATCTTGATTGCCATTTTTTCCGTTTTTTTGTTCCTTAAGGCTAGGAATTTAAACATCGTAAAAAGAATAAGTAATTTTTAATTTTTTAGAGTGCCTATGTTATTTTCTTATGAGAAGTAGTTCCTTAAAAAGTCGTCATTGTATCGTCATTGCCATTTTTTTCTATTTTGTATTCCTTAAGCTGGGTATTGACATCCCTCTCCACTCTAGGCATTATTGAAATTTGATTAGCACGATGTTGCAATATAAAAAGTGTTGTTATTTTCCACAAAACTTAAATTTGGGGGGACATACAGGGACAGAAAGAATTTTTTTTAAAGTATACATGTAGAAAACATGGAATTTCCAGGAAACACTCAATAAAACAAAAACACGTCTTAGTACCTCAGTCTTATCCACAGAGAATTTGGGCAAAATCTAACTTGCAAATTTAAAAAATCAACAAAAACGTTTTGGCGAATAATATAAGCATGTCGATGACGAATTTTCCGGGAGTTGACAAACCCACTAAAACACTCCCTGAGCTCTCAAAACTATTCACTGAAAATTTTGTGAAGATCTAATGACCTGTTCGGAGATACAGGGAAATGAACGAACGAACAAACGAACGAACGAACGGAATTCTTTTTTTATTAGTATAAGATACTAGCGGATGTTACCGGCGCTGCCCGGGATTTTCTAACTTGAAAATAGTCTATGGAATTAAAAAAATCTTACAAAGAATGGTAGTGATGTCATAGCATGTGATTTTACCTCCGCCGAAGGAGGTATTGTTTTCACTGGCGTTGGTTTGTTGGTTGGTTGGTTGTTGTCAGCAGGATAACTCAAAAGTACGGAACGGATTCTGATGAAACTTTGTAGAGTTGTTGGAATGCCAAAAGGAACAAGTGATTAAATTGTGGCATCTTTGATTGCAGAATTAAGATGCAAAATGAGCTAAAAACTTATAATATTTCAAGTTAGCCTACTCTGCCAATAGATGTCACTGTGCTGTGAATCGGGTACCGGAGCGTCTTCCTCTCGGAATTTCCGTCGAGGGAACCCTCCCCGTCCCTCTACGCCTCCTCAGTCGTGAAAAATCCTCCTGGGAAGGCTCATAAGGACCCCGTGACAGCGGAGGTTTGCACTCTCTGAGTGTATATATGCCTCTAGTTACCTCTGCCGAAGGAGGTATTGTTTTCACTGGCGTTTGTTTGGTTTGTTAGTTTGTCAGCAGGATAACTCAAAAAGTACTGAACAGATTCGAATGAAACTTTGTGGAGTTGTTGGAAATGCCAAAAGAAACAAGTGATTAAATTTTGGCATCTCTAAGTGCTTTTTTAATATGCAAATGAGCAAAATACTACTACTAATAATATGAAATGGGGTCTCTATTCAGGGAGTAGGAAAGAACAAACGCTAAAAAAATATTCATTGACGTATATGTTCATATATCAGCTCAGGACTATGTTTAACCCAGTGACGTAGCTTAAACTTCTTCATTCCCGTCTATGAGTGCTTTTTTAATATGCAAATGAGCTAACAGAGAGGGAACAATGATTGAGATAGAAAATCGGGCGTGTGAAAGGGAGAATGTTTGAATGGGAATGTTGTGGGATCGGCGGAGGTACACACTCTCTGAGTGTATAATTTACCTCCGCCGAAGGAGGTGTGTTTTCACTGCGTTTGTTGTTTGTTAGTTGTTGTTGTCAGCAGGATAATCAAAAATACAGAACGGATTTGGATGAAATTTTGTGGAGTCGTGGGAAGTGCCAAAAGGAAGAAGTGATTAAATTTTGGCATCTCTGAGTGCCGAATTAAGCGCCAAATGGCTAAATACTACTAAATTTTTCAAGTTAGCCTACTCTGCCAATAGATGTCGATGTGTTGTGAAATTGGGTGCCGGGAGGTCTTCTCTCGAATTTCCGTCTAGGGGAACCCTCCCGTCTCTCTACGCCTCCCCAGTCGTGAAAAATCCGCCTCGGAAGGCTCATGACGGCGGAGGTTTGCACTCTCGGAGTGTATATAGGCCTCTAGTTTCATATTAAAATCAAATCCTCAAAAAGCACAACCTTGGGTATTCATTGTATTTTCTTCCTTTTTCTATTACTGAAGCTGGATATTAGATATCATAAAAATAAGTTATGTAGAAATCACTTCATAAAGGGCCAAGTCGCCGGATGATATCGCTGAATATGGGTATTTGTTTGGTGCATTGATGGAGAAAGACAGAGTAACATTAAATCTTGTGGGAGAACCGTCCTCTCCACTAAATGACTGGACCGAGGCTCGTGTACTACTAATTTATTCTCTATAAATATTATAATATTGATATTAAGCGTAATTATATCTCTCCCTCTTTCCTTTGTCTTGGGAAGAGGGGGCGGGCAGACACGTTAAGGTTCGCCCTCCTTGGAGTGACCGCTTACAATCTTGCTGTCCGCTACATCTTAAGCGAAATTGAGACTTCATATGCTGTCATAGAGATATACGTATGGTAGCGCTGGGTATGAGGGTATTTCTTTGGTAGGGAAAATTAGTGTAAAAAACCTTTAGAGATAGTGGTACTTTTTATCTTTTATTAGTATATATATATATATATATAACAGATAATAAAAAGGAAATTGTGTTTCATATACACATAAATAAACATCAAGTTTAAAATTATTTTCCTTTTAAATACCAGAAATTCACATTACAGTAAATAGACATACATATTAAAATATCAAAGATTAAAATATAATTCTATATAGTATAAAGGATGAAACAACAAAAACATAATTAATTTTAATTCATTTCTTCTTGAACTTTTTAAACTGTTTAATGGTTAGTCTGAACGATTTAGCATATTGTGGTGACAAGGATGGAAAGTAATTCACGACTTCGGCTGCGTGGTTCCAGAGCAAACTTTGCTGTTTTGGGATTCTCAGAGAAAAAGCCGCGTATCCTCTATTTCATTGTCATCGATCAGTTTCCCTTCCAGTAAGCTGTTTAGCTATGTAACCTTGCAATTGCTCAAAGATGAACTAATTGCTTTTTCCTCTTCTTTATAGGCCTTATCCTTTGGGTTGGGAAACCAAAAAGAATAGTCGCTTCTACATATCCATCTTCATATGATGTTCACCAGGCATTCTTCCACAGTCCTTACAATGTTATGAGAAAACTAATAAGTTGGCGGAGATTTGTAGCTGTGCGGTGAACTTTCCCCATCATTTATGGCCCATCAATGACCGAATTCTCTTTTCGCCCATTCCTTAGGTAATTTAAAATTGTCCAAGTGCTTTTTGACAATCTCCATAGCATCTCACGATTGGTTCATTGAGGGAGAATTCAAAATGCATGGGTCAAAGGAATATGTTTCTGGCTCCCCTCATAGTGGAAAATAAACATTCCTGTTGAAAAATAGTGTTTGGCCCAGGTTCTGTATGTTAAATGGGGTTTTCCAGGGCAATCTTTTCCAATTCTTCTGGT
>CP045890.1:9157993-9226048 GCA_013387185.1 Caligus rogercresseyi | reverse complement strand
ACTTATAATATTATAATGATATTTTATAAAAATTATATTTTTTTTATTCAACAGTTCATGTTAAAATTTATATACAAAACAAATATAAAATTGATGCTAATAAGTAAAAATACAGTATATAACATTTTAGTTCATAATTATAGCAACATACATGACACTACTACCTAATTCTCCAAAAGTAAAACTTAAACTATTAAACCATAAATACTAAAAACGAAGTGTAAAGGATCATTTAAATTTTTTAAATTTCTTTAAAAGTAATTTAAAGCATCTCTTAAGACGTTGGAACGGGGGGGGACATATTTCACCAAATCGCCAGCTAGCGTCCACGAGTTGTCCGTGACCGAAGGGATCCGGAGGTCCAATGCAGCATATCGAGCGGAGGCGGATATGCATATTGCCCTAAGGTCCAGCGGCTGCAGGGACGATCCAATGTAAGGCTCTTTGCCACTAGGGCTTTGGCACTAAGTAGAGCGTTGTTTATAGCTTTTGTCCTCGCGGAAGCCTTTGACTTGAAAGGCCAAATAAAATAGAGGCTTTACAGTACTTTCCAGCGTTAGTTGCATCCAACCCCTTACATTTAGTTTTATGAATCTCACCAATATGTCTACCAATCGACACTCTGCAAAGGCGTGAATTATAGAGTTAAAAATAACACCACAGTCTTTGCAAGGGCGGGAAAACTTGAGGAGATTTGCCGAAATCAATAACTGTGAAGTAAATTGTCTTCCGTCCGTTATACAGCTAATAGAATGCCGGATACGATTACTCCACTCTCTCGGAAGATCCAGGAGTTTTAGAATGCATCGCAAATGAGATTGCACTCCGACAATCCATATGCACAGGGGAGTTAATTTTAAAAAACCAGGGCTTTAGCACATTATGGAGATTTGCCGCCCGTAACAAGGGAAACCGAAATCTTCCATGATTAAGAGAGTCATGGTGATGTAAGTTGTGGATAGTTAATATACCTTATTGATTGCGAGTTTCTCAAGATCCTCCGGAGTTCCTAAGTTCTTGAAGAAATGCCTTTTTGAAGAATTATATCTTATGATATCAACAACGGAGTCCTTTTCAAATATTGGTGTGTTTTTCCAAATGATTCTTTGGGCACAACCCCAATTAACCGAAAGGCTAGAGGTAATGCCGTTTGTTAGCTCAGAGCCAAACATAAGCCAATGATAAATTTTATTAAATGAAACGCAACGCCTCCATTCACAAGAAGGATGTTTCGCTAAATTAAGGAAGACTTTTAAATAAATCTTGGGAATTATCGTAGCGAGTTGAACTATACCTCCTCCAAGAAGACCTCTCTTTCTTTTAATAGTTGGCAAATACATTCTATGAAATAATGCAGCCAGCCAATTGTTCTCATCTAAGATGGCTTTTTCCGCTATCAAGGCGACGAAGAAGCTTTGTAGAGAACGAACGGAACTACTTTGTGTTGTAGAGGTCAATCTTTTCTGAAGACGGAAATTCTCCATGACAAGATTTTTTGCATTATGATACAGCTGGTACTTGACCAATTCTTTTCATACACGCCGGTCCTACACCATACAATACCCAAAACCTCAATTGTAGGTTTCAATTTACAAGCACGGATTTGAGTACAAAAGACTGGGTTCCAAGAACCGATTGGTAAAATAGAGGTCTTATCTTTATTGACTGATAGACCTGAGCTAATTTCAAATTTATTAAAATATTCTAAAAATAATCTCTATCCTTTTAATAAGCTGAGCTTCGAGTTAGCTTGAAGCATTATGGTGACGTCATCTGCGTAGAGATCGATTATATGATGAGACCCCTCAAAGTCCACGCCAAATCCGCCAAACTTTCGAATTATTCTCTGAGCAAACTCCTCGATTGAGGCATAAAAAGGAGAGGGGCCGAAGGACATCCTTGCCTACAGCTTTTCCCAAACTTGATGCTCTTGCTTTCTTGTCCATTTAAGAAATAGTAGAGGATCCATTAAAAAGTAATGCACGAACAGGATTTAAAAAAATTCTCGGAAAATATTTTTAACTGCCTTTAAAATTTGAATGTGTGAAATGGAATCAAACGCTTTTGAGAAATCAATAGCTACAATAGCGCCATATTTTCCATTCTTTCTGACCGAGTCTATTGAGGCTTGAATATTATAAGATATTTCGTGAATTTTTCGGTTTTTAAAAACCCTTTTGATGGGGGCCTATTTTTTCATTTAAAAAAGCTCCCATAAAATAATATTTTATTGGCGAACATATGAAGAAATATTGTCTATATAGTGAACTATTCATTTGCTAGGGATGTTTAATGACGCCACACAGGCAAGCGGAAAGCATAACATTTTCAATGTTATTCTCCCCACTTACGTCATCCGAAGCCTACTGCTATGATGTACTTTTGATTTATCACAAATGATAATAAGATCATGGACGTTTTGTCATATATGAAAACATAAAATTATAGCACCTTTTATTTTATTTACTTTGAGTGTAAATAGGGCATATTAAATTTGTAAGTTATTCTTTGGTATGATTCGCGCTCTTTTTCTTCCAACCAATCAACTTCGACGACATAAGATCCTACATTGTATTCATAGATATAACCCATAGTATAGCTTGAAAACATATTTCTTCTTCAAGGAAAACATATTAATATAAAGATATAAAACTGTATTAGCCATTATCTCAATGATACTAATTAAAAGGTGTATTGAATGGATACCCACCTACCTCTACGCATAACATATTATGCACAATAATATTATGGTTATGTTGATCCTCAGGAAATACTGAAATCCCTCCATAATGAATAGACCAACAAGAGGGATTTGTTATTCAATACAAAAGAAAGAGGATTACAACTCTGATGAAACTTTGTATAGGTATTTTGAAATAAAAATAGGATTTAACTAATAGGATTTTTATTGAATGTGATGACCCAGTTTTTTTACCTAGTTGATTCGATTGAGTTGCATCGCGGTGAGGATATGAATAATAGTAAAGTGTTAAAAAGGGTCCTTCGAACCTATGATTTTTTAATGTAAAGTGGATCACATTTTTACATTACATTCATTTTTTGTGAATATATATGAAACCTGAAAATGGAACTAGAGGAGAGGTTCGGGACTCCTGGGTAGAGAGACTTTTTTACACTTTCGGCCAAGGACAAACTTCTTCACATGCAGTGATTGTTAAGCTCCAATATTGTATAACGCCGTCAAAGCAAAAGAGAAGAGATTCGCGGATCCATACTAAACATAGCAAGAAAATATTTAGAAATTTAATACGACAATGACTGTTTTAACTTATTCTTTTGTTTGTTACTTTATTTTTACCCATTTTATGCCTAATTAACGTCTTTCTTTCGTTATAATTTTATTTCTTTGTTTGAGTTGTACATTATTACTATTTTACATGTAAGATGTCGGGATAATCAAATGAAATATATGAATGCCCATGGGCCAAAAAAAAAAAAAAAAAAAAATTGTGAATATATAAACAAAAAGTATGTAATTTGAACCAATATTCTCCTATATCAAGCTATATATTTCTTGACATCCTTTTAACGAGAAGGAACCGATTGTTGCCTCAATAAATATCTCTTAAAAATTATGGCAAATATCAATGCAATCACTATATTGTAGTTAGAACAAGGCTAAATGCATGTGCTTGCTATTACATTTAACTCCCTTCAAAAAACACTCTCATAAATAATCCCATAAATCAGATTTCAGCACCCTTGTATTGATATCCTTTTATGAGCTCTTCTTGATATTTCCTTGTCTTGGCAAAAAAATGTGCACTGTGTATTGTGTGCGTGTGTTCAATGTTCATAAAATATTATTATTACTTCTTTATTCATTCTTTCACAAAGATAAATCAGGGCAAGTCCATTGGTCCTATGTTATGACATAGTCCCCTTCATTTTGGTGGTCATTTCTACTTAGATATAAATATATGTTATAGTAAGAACACGCAACAATTGATAGGACAAATAAAATATCATGTAAAAGAATACGAAAAGTTAGGAATCATGTAACGTACTATATGTAGCGCTTCAGTGCATCACTATTTTTATGATGTTTATTTTGACCAGGCAGCTGCTAAGCTGACCTTGATTTGTCATTGTTGTTTTTCTCCTATTAAAATAAAGTCGTGTATCTCCCATTCTCAACGGATCCTTATCATTCGATTACATATAAGTAGGGATGGGGATTTCAATACTTTATTAGTGCGCCCGATATTTTCAGATCAACACTCTGGTCTAGGGATGCAAAAAGTTAATCGACTAAGGATTAATAATCGACAAGATTTTAAACAATCAAAGTTTATTAGTTGCAATTAATCGACAGATGGCGCTCTCTATTTGAAGTTAATGAAACTTCAACATTTTTACCGGTTTTTAAATCCTTCCTTGTTTTCAATCTTCTCATATTAGTTGCAATTAATCATAGAGATATAAAGATATAGAGAGCTGATTCCCTTCAATAGCAGAAAAACAGCGTCTATTGTTTCTGTGTGTCCACTATAAACAAGTAATTTGTACTACGTCATCGTAAGCTGATCATAGAGATAGAATCATAGAGATATAAACATAACACAATGACGTATTTCTCTTCCCTCCAATAGCAGAGAACATCGTTCAGCTATATTCTTGACACAGACGTATTTCTCTGACGAGTCCAATAAGCTCTTTATATTTATGCAATTAATCGACAAATCGCGCTCTCTATTTGAAGTTAATGAAACTTCAACATTTTTACCGGTTTTTAAATCAGTTCTTGTATTCAATCTTGTAAGTTCTTTCTTTGAAATAACTATTTAATATAATCATGAAACGTTCCAGAAAAAGTGCAGTTTGGAATAATGGTAATTCTTACCGACGTCTTCCCCATTACCGTTGCCGCTGCTATGTTTTTCCAGGAAACATAAACTCCTCACGTTTGGACGTGAAAAATACAAAGAGACGTCATTGGAAAAAGATTAGTATTGAAAACATAGAGATATATATTTTATCTCTATGATTGAAAGTCGACAAATTAGAAAAAACTTCTTTAGAGAATTATAACCCAGTGACGTCAAAGATTTTTTCCTATAAAAATAAAGATGCACTTACCCACCCCAAATCCACAATATAAACTTGTTCCTTAATCGTGGCGCTGTTAACGATTAATCGATTAAAAGTCGACTAAATGAAATAACTAACGATTAATTTATTAATCGATAATTAAAATATCATGAAAAAGAATACGAAAAGTAAGGAATCGTGTAACGTATAAGTAGGGATGGGGATTTCATTATTAGCGCGCCCGAAATTTTCAGATCAACACTCTGGTCCTTTCTTTTCTTTTGGACATTATCATAGAATACTAGACTTTTACTGGAAATGAAATAGAGAAGGAGGAAACGCCGGCCCACAACAAGCAGGGCCCCAGGTTCTTAGAAGCGTGTTGTCTGATGGTGCGAAAAGTACTTCGAATTAAGTTCAATTGCGATTCTTAAAGTGATATGGTGTACAAGTGCAGTGCTCTTGGTTGTGATCAAGGCTATAGAAACTGGCCTAAGGATCCTAATGTAAGTTTCCATCGATTTCCCTTAAAAATAAGGACATATTACGCGGCTTCTCTCTGAGAATCCAAACTGCAAAGTGTGCTCTGGAACCACGCAGCCGAAGTCGTGAAGTATTTCCCATCCTTGTCACCACAGTATGCGAAATCGCTCAAAATAATAATTAAGCAGTATAAAAAGTTCAAAATGACATCAATGATTGTTGATAATGTTTTTAGTGTTTTATCATTAATACTTTATGGAATTTTATTTTCATGATTGATATTTTAATATGTATGTCTATTTACTTGTTATAAGAATTTGTGGTCTTTAAAAGGAAAATAATTTTAAACTATAATGTTTATTTATGTTTTTATAAAAACACAATTTTCCTTTTATTATCTTTTATTTATGTGTAATTATGTATATACATGTTTTAAATAGAATAAGACCTTGCTGATGAAAAAAAAATAAGGACATATTAACAAAATGCTAAAAGCCATCCCAAGGATCCCTCAACTAGGCACCATCAAATAATTCAAGACTTTGTAGCCTACATTTATCATCTTCGGACTTCATCAGTACTTCAGTTGATGATAGTCGTAACAAGGGCAATGTACTTAAAAATAGGTAAGGGTACATCCATAGAGATATAAAGATATAGAGAGATGATTCCCTTCAATAGCAGAAAAACATTATCAACTGTATTATGTGCCCAATATAAACAAAGTAATGTGTTCTACATCGTCATAAGCTGACCATAGAGATATAAATATTTGTATATATTGGGCACAAAAACGTATTCCTCTGAAGAATCCAATAACCCCTCTATGTCTTTATTTACATCTCATTTAAATTATAATTTTGCTTGATTTTTATTACTATTTACAGACGGTTGAAAGCGGATGCACTCCCAACTATATGGCCAAATTTACCACATTATCTTTTCTCAACTCGCCCTCTTCGATGTACAGCATCATCAACAAGTGCTCTGAGACTCCGATTGGAAAATGAAGGGCAAAAACTTTATGACTCTATGTTCAAAAAGGACCAAGTGAAGTCATCAGAATAACTCCATGATACACTTAAGAAGCAATGTTTACCCTCAAGATTTTCTCTTCTAACAACTCCAAACGTTTCTCTGGTGAAAACTCTTAGGAGTAGGAAAGGATTATTTATTGCTGCAAGTATCAAAGTAGAATCTGATCTTACTTTCAAAATTTATGAATAATGTTCAATTAAAAAATAGTCAGGTGTCCTTCTGTACAAACTCCGATACTAAAATCAACTCCGCCTCGGATGATAGTTATTACTAAAGGATTAAAGCCAAGATGGATTTCATATTCGGACAAGCCTTAACTTTAAATGTCTTTGTTTTTATGTATTGGGAGCTCTCCATTGAGGCCTGGATATTACTGATAGAAAGTGGATAAACGACCTGACGTCTCATAATCCTCACATCAGAGCATCCATTTGAAGAGATCCATGGGTCTCTTTATAATGACGAAGGGACCTAAAAACAAGTCAAAGTTATTTCTCTATCAACGTTCGATATAATACTCTCTTAGAGTTTCAAGGGTACCAACAGGTTTTTTAATACTTTAGCCCCATCTCCTTCCTCCCAAAGATAAGATACTCAATAAAATACAACCAAATTCATAAACATACGTAGAGGTTTATATAATTCATAAACAAACTCGTGGGATGCCGAAAATAACAATTTAGAAAAAATGTCAATTAAGCCTGTTGAAACTTTTCGAACAAATATATATATCGTTTTATATAGGGGAATATTGTTTTCAATAGCTGGAATTTGTATAAGCGATCTACAAGTTCGAAATTGTGGGGTCTAATAAACACGATGTATTGTAAATAAATAATAATACAATCATAATGATAATAGAGTAGTTCTACGATGAGGATATATATTATAATTATAAAAATGGTGGGTGTTCAATTTTTTAGAAGAGATTAGTTCCGGAATACAATCCGAATAAGTAGGGTATTAAGTAAAATGATTCAATTTTCCGCTAGGTGTCTCTATTATAAAAAGCTTTAGAAAAAGTAAACAAACTTCCTTCTTTAAAGAATAATGTTTCAATGAGCATATATTAAATTTATTAATGTCAAATTCTATAGAGTCGTGCCCTCATTTGAATCCATCATATGTACGATCCTTTTCAAGCCAGAAGATTTTCAAAAACAGTTTTACAAAGGTGTGGAAGAAAACTTTATTTTCAGTTCATGCCTTCTTCTTTTCTATGGTCAAAAGTTTTATACAGGGTCTTGCAGGTAAATCCACACAAAGTTCAACTTCGTCTAGATCCATAAGGAGTGCAAGTAGAGCTTCGATATTGCACATGTGGGAGGTTTCGTGAATGTACTATCGAATTGCACCCAAAAACAAACAAATACACTGATACGGAGATGGAGCAGACCCGGAAGGACACGGTCATCGAGTTGGTGTGCGCAGGGCACCCTCATGCAGCCATCATCAAGTTGCTCAAGTACCTCAGATGGACGGTCTACGATATCACCAAGAAGTGGGAGGAGTCAGGGATGTCCGAGAGGAAGGAGCACAAGCCCAGGAGCGACCGGATCTGCACGCCCACATTTGTGGCTGTTCTCAAGAGGTCCATCAAGGCCAATCCTAGGACGTCCATGTCCATCCTCGCCAGGAAGCGTGGGGTCCACCTTTCGCCGTCCCCTGGATGGACTCTGTGGCCACCGGGACCTCGTACAAATTCCAGCAGGACTTGGCGCCCGCCACAAGGCCAAACTTGTGCTGTCCTGGCTGAAAAGAATTGCCCAACTTCTGAGACTTCAACACCTGGCCCCCCAACAACCCAACCTGAACCCATGCAAATACTACTTGTAGGGGAAGTTAGAGAGGGAGGTGTGCGCCACACACCACAACAATTTGGCGTCCCTGAAGGCCTCCATCAAGTCGGAGATGAACATGCTGGATCCTGTGGAGGTATCCACGGCCTGTGGGAGGTTCATGCGTCGTTTGGAGGACATCCTTGAGGCTGAGGGCCGCCATATTGAATAGTAATCTTGTATTATGTCTAATAAACAACTTTCTTATTCAAATAGGTATCACTTTGTTCCCATTTTGGATCTGGAGGATATTGAACTTTGTGCAGATTTACCTACAAGACCCTTTATATATTAGAATCTCAAATCTTACAAGGGTTGAAGTACATGCATAAATGAATGTCATAGATTGCCATTGAAGTTTTTTTCTGTGTTTCAGTGCTTAAATATCAGTCCAAATAGTTGCGCACATTTTTTTTTAAATTACGTCTTAAATAAATACAACGGGAAAAACCATCACATTAAAACATAAGCTATAATGTCGCAATGGTATAATAGACTTAGGTATAAAAAAATTGAACATCGAAGTATAATAATGAAACATTACCTTGAATTAAAAGACTAAAATAGATACTAAAGTTTATATAGCTATTTAAACTTTAATAACTTCGAAAAAAAACCTAAAATGGCTGTGCGACCTCGTTTGAAAATACTTATTTTCCTTATATATATATATATATATTATATATTCTTATTTCACGTTTTTCGGATTTGAGAGTACCCCTAGGATTTTAGTTTAGTGCATAGAGATCATCTTGTGAAGTTTGAACGAAATCAAATAATGGGCTATTTAGTAAACTTATGTAGTAAAACTTTTTTTGCCATTAGATCGCCTGTAATGTCCTTAATTTAAATGATATTTTCAAACAATTTGCTGCAAAATGTAATATGCTGCAAGGATTCCAAATCCGTTTTTAGTTTTTTAAATGTACATCCAAAATCAAACGAGATAATAAAGTTTCAAAATGTTCATTTTATGGAAAATCCCCAAAAACTGATATAGAATCCTTAGAGTTGGTGGAGGATGAGTAAACTCAGGACGTTTCGTAGTCCAAGATCCCCCGCCAAAAGCCTGGAATGGTTTACTGTGGTACAGAAGCCTCGGTGGTAACCTGTCGATTGGTCATCCGGAGGTTATCCTCGAGCAAGTGCTTCACAGTGGCGATCGTCTCCGGTGTCCTCATCTCCCGGGATCTTCCTATTCTTCTCTGGAGCAAAACCGTCATTATCGAAGTCCTTTCTCCATCTTTTTATGGTGTTGAGGCCAGAGCAAGAGTCAAGGAAGGGCGAAATGAGGTCCCCGTGGATTGACTGTCTTAGCGGCTTGATCCTGATCAAGAACTAGGAGCGAAAGTCGGGTGATCCATTTGCAGCGGCGAGTGGGTTAAAAGATAGAAATTGTGCAGTGTTGACTATCTATATTACCTGAGCGGTGCCACACAAAATATGCGATAAAAACGCTCCTATTGGAATTTTGTACTGTCTTGTTACATTTCAAGATAATAAGTCTACCTCATTCCTTATGACTCAGCCTAATATATATATGTAATGCAAATACATACTTGAAAATACCCAACCTTTTAAATCCTTAAAGCATTTCAAACCTTAAAAGGAATGTACATATATTCATTATGACTGAAGAGTGTATTGCTAACTTTTTTGATGAAAAGGAAAGGTATTTGAAAGCATTGTACCTATACTATTTGCAAAGCAGTGCTCAAACTAAAACACTAAGTAAATACGAATTCAGCGCAACCGAAATATTTAACTTTTTTCCACCAGTATCTAGTAGCGATGCTTCAATTAATGCGGGGCTCTCAAAAATTATTTCACTTAACATTAGGGGTGGCAAAGATAGGCGGGCTAGACATGCTATCATGAAGCACTTACTGTCTCTGAAACCTGACATTTTATGCCTGCAGGACATAAAAACAGAGGTATCTTCGTCTTGCTCTTCGAATTGCAGTTTTTGTTTTCCCGCAATTTCACCATTTTTACTCAGGCTCGGGCAGAAGAGGAGTAATGACTTTCCTTACAAAACGTCTTTATAAGCCTGTTTTTGTAAAAGAATTTACTCGAGATGGAGAGTGGCATAAGATGATTCTGGATACTTCGGGATGTACTCTCACACTCATCAATGCTTATGGGCCGAACTCCAAATCAACTACTTTTTTCAGTCGATCCTTGATATACAAAAGGGTCAAAATATTCCACTTCTCATTATTGGCGACCTAAATGTAGATATAAATAAAGTCCCGAATAAATACCCAAATTATGCCATCTTGAAAGAGGTCATTCACTCACTGGGATTAGTAGACGCTACTTACATATTCAGTGGGGAAGACGCTACTTCATGGAGCTCGGGCAAAAAATCTTCTAGAATGACCTAGCGTTGATTTCCCAAGTTCTAGTTTAGAATATTATAAATGCATATTATAGACCAGACCCGTCGTCAGACCATAAAATAATTGATATCTCTCTAAAGTACATTCCTCCTAAACAAAAGTTTAAATTCCAAAATGGCTTCTCCACGATAAAAGTTTTGAAGTATATTTAAAGCGCAATTTAAAAAAATACATTTCCGGTGTCAATCAAAAAAATGTTTATTCTCTACTTGTACAAACTACCTCTAATTGTGTTAAAAAATATACTGCCACACGAAAAAAAAGAACAGTAAAGTTTCAAAATGACTTAGAAAATATTTTAGACAATTCTTCTACTTTTATCCGTACTTATCAGTGGTGGGCACCGCTCACTTTTTTGCTGTTCCGCTCACCGCTCATCCGCTCACTTTGGGCAATTGATCCGCTCCCGCTCATTCGCTCATTTTTTGAGTACTGCTGTTCCGCTCACTTAATTCCGCTCTTCCACTCAGGTTGGCGGAATAGGTCTTAAATAAATGAATAGCTCAATTAAATTAATCAATTTACTAACCTGTAGCTTCTCTCTCCGCTCAGAGGTCGGGTTCGGGTCACAAACTTATCCATGACTCGTGATTCGTAAAAAAACGAAAAAGTAAAGTATACTGACTCAGAGTGACCGTCAGACAATGAACACACACGAACACAAACGTATACACAGAGAGAATAAGAGAGTGCCAGAGAGAGACAAAACTTGTACGCCGAGTAAGTACTAAGCTGGTACTAAGTAGGGTCCCATATAGCCAATTTATGGCATCATCAACATATGTGTTATGACGTCATTTTTTCAGATGGATTTCTAATCATACTATATGTAATAATTATTTAATAATTATAACAAAGATAATTTTATCTCTTTTATATTTAGAGAAGAAAGAGAAAAGTTATATTATAATAATGTAACTTTTCTCTCTCTTCTCTGAATATAAAATGAAATTCTATATGGGACCATGAACGCAACCTCTTTGTTATGACGGGGGTACACATTTTATATATTAAGAAAGGACTGATTGTCACTTATTCTCTCTGCGTATACACAATAACTGCACGACGTGAACTGAGTGGCTACGCGTGGCAACACTGCTGCCACGTGTCTAGACAAGAATAAACACTTTCTGGCGCACCTTTTTAGTCCATGCCACGTTAGCGGCATTACATTTAGAGCAAAAAGCGAGAAAAAGTAGTCTTTTTCTATGAGTAATCCTTTTAATAACGGAAACTTTTTTATGTGAGCGGATGAGCGGAAGTTAATTTTAGAGGGTCCGCTCACCACATTCCGCTCACTTCTCACAAAGATGATCCGCTCTTTGCATTCCGCTCATCAATTGCTCCTCCCTCAGAGCGGAAGAGCGGAATAATGAGCGGAAGTGCCCACCACTGGTACTTATACTGCAGATCTCATTAACTCGTATAGGATTGTTGATATCGCCGAAACTGAATTTAAACGAAGATTTGTTTTGAGTCCAGTAATGTTCATAGATCAAAGTTTTATTTTAAAAACCTAATGACTCTGCTAAAGTCATAAAAAATAGTGTCTGACGGTAAAGTTATTTCTAAGTCCTCAGAGATCCTGCCGTATTTTCACAAACGTTTTGATGAAATTTTAGGCGGAGTAAGATTAAACTTCCCAAGAAAAAGAAAGCTGGAACTACACAGGTTTTTACAATGGAAAACATTGTACATTATATCAAAAAACATTTGAAAGATAACAAAGCATCTGGTCCAGATGGTATTTGTGGGCATATTTTTACTATTGCACCTGAAGAGACTGCCCACTATCTTTTAATAATTGGAAAAGGCATGGAAAAGTTCGGCAAGATGTCAAAATCTCTTTCGAAAGGAAGAATTGCTCTTATTCATAAGAAGGGCGACGGCACTGATTTTAACCACTGGAGACCTATTACGATTTTAAACGACGCATATATAATTTTAGCCGGGGTTTTAGCAAAACAATCGAACCTATCTTAAATGCAAAACTAAATTTTGAACAAAAAGGTTTCCTAAAACAAAGGAAAATAACCGATATATCCAGGAATATAGCTATTTCCATAGAATCTTTAAAAAGCTCTGGTAAATTTGGTGCGCTGGTTGCAATAGATTTAAAAAAAGCTTTTGACTCGGTGAGCACTGTCATATTTTAAAATCCATTAGCAAGCTTCTCCCGAAATGCTATTTTAATCCTATAAGATCGTTATTAATGAATGGATGGTGAAGACAGTTCCCCAATTTTACTAAAAAAAAGTTGTAGGCAAGGATGTCCTTTAGCTCCTCTTCTTTTTATATCTGCCATTGATACACTTACAAAGTCCTTACTGCGAGAATATCAAGGCTTCGAAATATCTTTTAATGGAGAAAAACATCTCTTAGATTTATATGCAGACGATGTTTCATTGATGATTGAGGCCAACTCTGAGGCACAATTAATATCACGGATCGGTGTGGTGCTGTCCTTTTTCAAAAAAATTGAAGGCAAATCAGGGCTGCAGATTCATTATTAAAAAACTGCGATTCTCCCTTTAGGATCCTAGATACCTGCTTCTTCACTTCTGATTAGAGAATGTCGAATGCTGATTGCGTCAATGTTCTTGGAATTGAATGGTTGAGAGAGGGACCTTGAAATATAATTGGAGTCAAATTAATGGAATTATATACTCTCATGTACGACAATGGCGTGGCCTCTCCCTCCAAAAAAGGATAGATCTCTATAATATGCGAGTTATTCCACTTTTCCACTTTGTATAGAGCCACCTCTATTCCATCTCTAGCAGAGCGTGCTTTGGCAGAAGAGGATAGGTGGCTGCACTCCTTGTTTCATAAGATATATATTCCTGCGTTAAAAAGAGAAAATAAGTTTTTGGGTGGAGGTCTTTGTCTCCTTAATAATATAATTCCTAAATGTTATCTGAAAGTTGTTGAGGAAATGGTCTCTATCCCAACAGAGATTGAAGAAGATATTTTTCGTCATCTGATATGTATAATTGGATTCATATGGGAACTATACTATCCAATACAGACTTGGTTGGACTTTCTCCGTTTCTGGCTTCAATTCAAAGAATTGTGTGGTCAGCTGAGCCGACATTTTATTCAGATTCTTTCTGGGATCCATCACTGCTAGAAAAACACGCCCTCAATACAAAAACATTTACAGTCCATGATTTGATATGTGGTTCTATCTTTAACGTTGGAAGGTTTCGCCATCCTCTACAAAGAGCGATTAATTTGCAATGTCTTGTGAGGTCATTGATTTCAAAATTTAACTTTAATAATGGATTGCCACCTGAATCTGAATCTGTGTCGGACGAGTATTTAAAGCTGCTAAATTTCCACCCTCTTGAGACAGAAATTTTTAAAATCAACTTGTAGTATATTTGATGGCTCTAAGTTTACAGCACAACTTCAAATTTCAGCTAAGATAATAAAATTTAGTTATCCTTGTAATAATTGTGGCTCTTTATATAATACAATAATTAATGCATTTGCTGAGTGCCCAAAACTAAAATTTATAAAGCAATTAATCCAATTAAACGTGTCCAATGAAGAACATATTTCCTCTAAATTAATATCAGCCTACATTTTATTTGGTCTGTACAAAAGAAAAAAAACATACAAAAAGCGATTGAATTTACCGTTCTGAATATAAAGGCCCTAATTGCATCTAAACTGACCGCTAACTCTTTCGTCAACGTCGAAGACCTAAAAGCAATATCCATTGGTGCTGCTGCTGCAAGGTACGCTGCCTTTGAATTGTAAATCCCCTCATCGTCATCTTCAACTAAATGGAAATGGGCAGGAGACCTGGTCCGATTTGTGCCATCAATTTCAGTCCAATATATGACTGCTATTAAGTCTATGAAAGAAAACATAGACAATTTTTATCCGTTAACAAATAGAATTTTATATTAGGTTATTTTTCACTGGATAGTAATTTTAAACTATAATGTTTATTTAAGTCTTTGTATTTGCGCAACTGTTCAGTGAGTTTTTATTTCATTGTATGCCTACTTTGTTTTTAGTGTATATTTTTTAGCTTGTATTGTAGAAGAAATAAAAACATATAACCGAAAAAAAGGTGTTTTCATCATATTTGTAAAATGTATAGAAAGTACTTATACACATAAATAACTGTTAATGCAGCTAAAATTTAATTTTTGTGTCCATTTAAGTTTAAATACCAATAACATATTATACTCGAGAGCCTATTTACATTTTATTTTGAAATAAATACTTGAGAGTATTGAGAACTAAAATATATAATCAAACAATACCATCTTCCTTCAATAGTGTAAAAACATCTTATGATTGCAGGGCTTCAGGTTTTTACCTCCGCCGAAGGAGGTATTGTTTTCACTGGCGTTGGTTGGTTTGTTGGTTTGTTTGTCAGCAGGATAACTCAAAAAGTACTGAACGGATTCGAATGAAACTTTGTGGAGTTGTTGGAAATGCCAAAAGAAACAAGATCTGAGTGCAGAATTAAGATGCAAAATGAGCTAAATACTAATAAATATTTCAAGTTAGCCTACTCTGCCATTATATGTCGCTGTGCTGTGAAATCGGGTGCCGGGAGCGTCTTCCTCTCGGAATTTCCGTCGAGGGAAACCCTCCCCCGTCCCTCTTCCCTTCCCCGCCCCAGACGTGAAAAATCCGCCTCGGAAGGCTCATAAGGACCCCGTGACGGCGGAGGTTTGCACTCTCTGAGTGTATATATGCCTCTAGTTTTAAGTGAGTCCAAAGTGAGATTTTACGAGTGGCAGCCGGGATTTAGTTGATGCGAGGATGGATATTTGACAAATGACGCATAAATTCATTCGAACAAAAATATTTATCGACTTGAGGTTAAACTTTGTGAGCATTTTTGTGTTTGTGGTGTGTGTTTTGTGTTGTCGTGTGTGTGTTTATGTGTGTTGTTTATGCATGTGTTTGTGGCTTGCTGTGAGACCTTTAGGCTTCTTTGAAAATCAATATAAATGAATGGACGAACGTATTTTTTGTTGGCGTTCATCCGTATACTTTATTTGTTTTTAAAAGAAAACTTTAAATATACTTTCTGTGCGAAAAGTCTGGACGTTTTTTTATAAAAGAAGTTCAATCAATGTTTCTTATGTCACTAAGAGAAAAACGCAAAAACGTTTTTTCTACAAACAGAAGCGCAATTAAAATTGCAGAAAGTCATTCTGGTTAAAAGTGACGGCGTTTTTTACCATATTTTTTTTCAAATTTGGAATAGGAAGAAATTAAAATAATTGATATTTTTTCAAGGAACGAACCGTGACAGTTATATGCGTGAGAAATAAAATGTGTGGCGGGTGGGAATGCGTGTGTCACACGCCAAATGCATGAGACTTGAGAGTCACGTGATTGTCAATGATTGATCTATGCCGATCAATAAAGAGAAGTTTCTACGGCACAAGAAGTTGCGTCACAAACCTAGAAGTTGAGTCCTAGATTTAAAAAACACTCTCGCACCTCATTAGGACTGATTTGTCCTTTTAGTAAGCAGTTCAGTGCCCCCTCATCAACACTAGTTCTCAAAGCTTCTTCTCAAATAACATAAATGGCCGTAGATATTTATCTACTCCGATTTTCATATAGCTATCATTGACAATTGGAATTAGTTTTTTCTCTTGCCATCTCAAGTCAGAGGAAATCTGTACAAACTCAATACTTTATCAAGAAAGAAATGATAGTTCATTATAATATTTTCCTCACCAAAACCTATTTAAACTAACTCAAGAACTACTGTACAAATATGGCTAGAATTTCATTGAACCAAAGATATGAAATATTTTTATTTCCTCGTCATAGAATCAATAGTTTATCAACGAGAAACAATAAATATGATAATAAAATTGATGCATGTTTGAAGATGAGTTTTATACTTGAGGTTTTCTAGTATACAGCAGCGAGCCTTCAAGTCATAAAAGTATAGAAAAAGAAATGGTTTGCACCTTAGCCGTGTATGTAGATGAAGAGGGAAGTTCATGTAAAACTTAATGTATGTGACTATACAAATACACACACACACACTCAGTCTACTCTTGTATTTATTCTTCTTGTAAATATACAAGAAGAGCAGTTGTTATTGGAAAAGTAATGGAGGACTCACCTTTTTATTGCTATTTTTCTCATAACTGAAATCATAAAAACCTAGCTTTACTACATTCTTACAACATGAGGGCTCCACACTGCTCCCCCCTCTCATTCCCATTTAGATAGATAGAAAGCAATTCTCATATTTTAAAGACCCGCTTAAACATGCAAGATACAATCCTTATCCTGGCCCTTAGATTGGGTGGCAAGGAAAGAATTCGGATGGGAGCTTTTTAAATAATATTTAAAAGTGTGTCTTTTAATATTTTTTTCTTGGAAGAATCCATAATTATCTCAGAAAACTGAGGATTTTCATCGGAATACACTTCTCAAATGTATTCCTCTCTGGCTGCTGCAATGTCCTAAGAGCTTCTTGAGTTGATTGAACTGTCTCAAGCCTAAGCAACTCGTCATTCAAGAGCAGATACTTTAGGAACATGAATGGGTCACAAAGGCTCACAAATCTTGGCTGTAGAGGCTCTGTTTGGCCAGTACGTGCAAACAAATATTGACAATTGTGTGCATTTGGTGTCAAGCATCATTATTTTTTTAATACAAACTGTTATTTTTATTCAGTTCAATATGTCTAAAGTAATGTTCTTCAAGGCTTAAAAAATCAGAAAACCTTTTATTTTATATAGTTATTAAATTTAACTATTCAATATAAAACTTCTCGTATCAGATCCGATTCACAAATAATTGATATCAAAGTCGAGAAAAACAATTGATGTTGAAATACCTACACCACGTTTCACTACTAAAGAATAAAGTGGAAGAAGTAACGACTTAGGTAAAGAGTCACCCTTCCATGGTGTTTCTTTTAGTATTCCTCGACTAAGGCTATGTGACAACTTTTAATATCATAACGTACACCTCTTTATCGATTATTGGTTTCCTATGACGATTTCTATGACGATAAATGACTTATAACTTAAATGTTAAGAAAAAATCCCTTATAATCTATATATTTTTTTTTCAAGGACAAGGGAATGATCCTTAATTTTTACTCTAAGAATGAGTTCCTTTGTGCATTTACTATTTTAGTGTTTAATTAATTGATGCAGTGTTCTTGTATAAGCATTGTTTAACACATTACTCTGCAATGCTCAAATGTTTTGTTCTTTTCAAAGGAGTAGGCTTTAAAAAATTTAATACTTCAAAAGACTTTCAATGATTGTACACGTCTTTATGTAAATACAAAAAGTGTTGTTTAAAAATGAGTAATATTAATTATTAGAATTTGATGTTAGTCAGACACCATAAAGATAAAATTATTTTTATTTATTGTATAGTAGGGGAAGGGACCATTTCCCACCAGACAATTCATTGGTTGTATTTATGTCTCAATATACATTCAATTTATTTTTGTTACTTGAATTGTTCCTTGTATTTATTTTGTAATTTTGTTAAATGACGATCTTAAAAATTATTAAAACATCTCAATCGACTTGCAATTCAGTTTCTCTGCGTTCTGTTTTGTATTCTTTTGTTATATAGATAACAACTGCATTCATAATTTAATGTTTTAAATTGTGGACCGTTAAACTTTTCGTCAGAGCTCCCACTGGTCGGCTTACAGGACGGCACAGTTATATTATTGCAAGAGGCCCCTAAGATTGAGGATATGGAACAAAGCAGTCCGACGACTATATCCCTTAGTGATCGGCTTTGCACTTACTAAGCCTGGATAAAGACATCACGCCAAATATATATATATATATAAGGATTTCACAGGACAGTACAGCAGACACGGGGGCTTCCAAAGGTCTGACGGTAGATGTAACAAGCTGCAGATAATATTCATGCAGGTTAAATATAGATATATGATATATATATATATATATATACAACAAAATACAAATATGAATATATAATACATAAAAACAGAAGAACTAACTTTTTTTTAGCACTAGGCTCCAATGGGACCTTTAATATTTTTATAGATAAGAAAGGCATTTACCTTCGGGGGAAAGTGAAATGTGAAAAGTAAAAAAATATGCAACAAGAAACAGATAAAGAAGAATAAAACAAAGACAAATAAAAGGTACCATAGAGAACATAGAGTGTCAAAGTCACGTATGGTAGCACAGTATATCGAGATATTTTTGTTAGCTTTACTGTTATTAGGCGAAAGGCAAACACAGAATGAACTTTAGAGAAAGTGATAATATATAATCCTTGTTATAAAAAATGGCTAGTGATGTGACATCATCTCATTCCATTTCATGATAAAGTCTCACTCTCTCACTGTGTCTGTCTTTCTAATAAGGCTCTAAAATAACTTCAACCAACTCTTGGTGCGAAGACAGTTCCCTAAGCCTTGTATCCAAAGATTGATAAAGTCCATGATTAATATCGTCCTCATTTTTCCGAGAAACGAAGTTCCTGAGTCTTTCACCCAATTATTGTGATAGCTTAAGGAAGCTTTCGCGGCTTTGTTGAAGCTTTGATGTTCGACAGAAGACCTGTTCGGCATTTTTCGTGCTGTAAAAAAAGAGTAGGTTTTGATAAGTTTTTTCTTTACCGTTCTGGTTCTTACTTTAAGGGAGTGGCTTCTTTTGAGAGCGTTTTAACGTTGGAAAGACGAACTTAATATTGAGAACACCTTTTGGTATGATGTCTTTATACAGACATAGTGGGCGCGGAGCCAAGCACAAGGGATGTAGGACTACCCCTCTTTGTGATGCATTACCAGAATTTGCCCATAGGTGGAGCTAGATGACGATACAGTTACCAACACATCACGTCAGCGGTGTCCTGTTATGTTTTGATATCCGACTAAGATTTCCAACTCACAATAACACGAGTTTCATTCAGTAGCATTAGTTTATTAGAGATAAACATGTCGATTTTTGTGCCAACAAATTACGATTTGCGGACAGCCCTACTTTTCTGTTTTCATCTAAAGAAAACCGCAGCCGAATTGCATCGAATGCTTGCTGAGGCGTTTAGCGATGAAAAGTGGATATACTTCGAGAATCCTAAGCGCAATAAGTCTTGGGTTACTCCGGGTGAACCATCAACATCGACGCCAAGACCAAACCGCTACGGACGAAAGACAATGCTGTGTGTTTGGTGGGATCAGAAGGGCGTAATCTACTACGAGCTGCTGAAACCTGGGGAAACTGTCAATACTCAACGCTACCGACAACAAATGACCGATTTGGATCGAGTTTTGCGTGAAAAACGACCAGAATACCAACAAAGACAACACAAGGTGATTTTGCTGCATGACAAAGCACCAGCACACAAAGCAAAACAGGTCCAGGAAACGATAGAGTCGTTCCGTTGGGAGATTCTTCAGCACACGGCTTACTCACCGGACCTTGCCCCATCCGATTACTACTTGTTTGCATCGATGGGAGCGCTTTTTACTTCTTACGAAGATGTACGAAAATGGCTCGATGACTGGTTTGCCTCAAAAGAGCAACAGTTCTTTTGGCGAGGAATCCACAAATTGCCAGAAAGATGGGAAAATGTATAGATAGCGATGGACAATACTTTGAATAAGTTACTTTGTATCATATCATTACAATAAAGTGTTTTTTCTGTACAAAATTTCGGTTTAATACTTACACACCTGGTATATACCTATTTGTTGTGTTTCATTTATTTAAAAGTAGTATTGGTGTTGTTTTTTGAATTTATTAAATTGAGAAATAACTTTATTTGACTGGGGATTGCCATAGAATGCTTTGTCGTAGCTATACTCAACGACTAGATTTACTTTTAAATATCCTGATTATTTTTAATTAATTTATCATTCTTTTCAAATAAATGGACTATCTCAAGACTTTTCTTTATCCTTTATTGATACTCTTGTAAGAAATAGAAACTTATTAAATGAGTTCTTAGAATATCATATTTTTTTAAGCTACAGTATATTTTAAGAACAAGTAGTGCGTTATTTATAATACAACACCAATATTTTTATATGAAATAATACAAAACGATTATTATTATAACTATATTAATCCATTGTTAAATCATATACTCAAGGATGGGTTGACTTCTATGTTAAATAAGTTATACTTTCAAACGAGTCATGAACAAAAAATGACCACGTAAGTTGATGTTTGAAATATTGTTGTTTAACGAGCGTAAAATTAAGTATTTGGCTTGTAAATATACATTATGTTTAATACTATTCCCTACACCTTAAAAATGTTTACTTAACGATTCTTCTAACTTTATCCAAAGCATTGTTTTATTAGAAATGGAGGGTTTTATCTCACATTTATACAAAACACATTACATTTCATATAAATTAACCTTCAGATCCATAAAAAATTATAATCACATTTATATATCTAAAAAATACACTCACATTTATAAAAGAAGACCGCTAGCAAAACATTTCTTGATGAAAAACCTATTCTTTTAAATTAATTACGTCTTGAATGTGATACCAATATCATTAAAGATTCAACTCCTGTTCTTCCCAAAAGAGTAACTCCTTCCTGGATATGGAAATATCACTAAAGATTCAAGTCCTGTTCTTTCCCAAAATAGCAACTCCTTCCCGGATATGGAAATATCATTAAAGGGGTGCAATAGCCGGGCGTGCTAAGGCGTGTTCAACTCTCAATGTTGGGGGCGCAGGTTCGAATCCCGAGAGGGATGGTCATTTGGTCTACCTCATTGATAAAATCCTAGGTTCGATAACTAATTTTAATGCTCTATGCTTAGTTATATAATGTTGGATGCAATTCTATCGAACCATATAGGCAAAAAAAAAATCATTATTGCAATAAGTACGCATATGACGTATAGTTTGTTTATAAATTATGACTTAATTTGTCTCATCAACTCATGGCCTAAAAATTGCAATGCCTCTGATAACTCGCCTTGAGGAGATCCTTTTATGACCAGACAATATCATTATGAAGCTAATATGCGTCATTGTTGGAATGATCAGTGAATACATTCGCCTCAACAAGCATCTCCATAATATGGGAAAGACCATGAACCCAATTTGCCGACTCTGCGAGGAAGAAGAGGAAACTCTGTAGCATCTGATCTTTGATTGTTCGCCTGCAATGCAAAAATGATGGCCCTTGAGAGAGAGATCGACGTTAAACTTCCGAATATTAATATTTTTAAGTCATTCAAGATGAGGAACATATTTTTGTCGGCAGCAGCAAGATATGCAGCTTTATCTTTGAAAATCCCCTCGCTGGAAGAAGGTGCAACGTGGGCGTAATAGTTGTGTATTTGATTGTAAAATGATTTTAAAAGACGATTTGTTTTATTTTATATTATATAATATTTTATTGTTAGTGTTCCTCCCCAGAGCAAAAAATTTAAACTATAATGTTTATTTATGTTTTTTTAACACATTTGCTTTGGGTTTTATGTAAATGTCTCATTTTTTATTGATTTACATAATAAACGAACTGGTTTGAAAAAAAAGTCATTCAAATGTTTGAATATTATATACTAATTTTTAATAATAAATATAGCTCCTAGATAGATTCACTACCGGTTGATACGGATTAGGTTCCGGTGAGATGGATCCAATCTTGGAGCTAAACAAACAAACAATTATTATGCAACTATTAATTCATTTTATTCATTGTTACGCTATCTTGAATCGATACATGATCTATTTTTGTATTTTGCACAGCTTATGATGTTGCATAGAGTTTTTTCTATTTTTTATTCCACAAACTATGTAGGCATGTAATCATTTTCACATATTGTCATGAATATATCCTAGTACTTATAATAAATATACCTTTTGTCGAGAGTAATTTATCTCAATGACAGATGGAGGAGTTCCCTTCAGAATCCTCCTCGAAGGAGCTGGGCACCTTATTTCCAAACATAGTATTTTAATTATTATAAATATTATATACTCTATTTCATAGGAGAGGATTGCCTGTAGACACAAGGTTTCTCTCATGACAGACTGTGGAATGCTTCCATTACTCCGGAACGATCATTTGCTGATTTTATTTTGAGTAAAGTATTACCGAACCTATTTTGCTGATTGATCCATAGAGATATAAAGACAAAGAGAGCTTATTGTATTCTTCAGAGGAATACGTTGTTTGTGTCCATATAAACAAATATTTCTATCTCTATGATCAGCTTACGATGACGTAGTACAAATTACTTTGTTTATAATAGGCACAGGCGACAGCTGAACGATGTTTCTTGCTATTCAAGGGAATATGCTCTCTATATCTTTATACCTCTATGATTGAAATCTGTATCACTGATATCTTCCGAAGGAAAAGGCTTACAAAAAGACTCACACCTCAAATCTTCGGATAAAGTCCCAAGAAATACAATTAATGCAACCTCAAAATGACGCTTTTTCGTTCAGTGTGAAGGGTTTCATAATATAGAAAATAACTAATGTAACTTCATAATGACGTATTTTCGTTCAATGTAAAGGGTTTTGATAACATTTTAAATATGAATGAAAATAACGTTTCTCTTTTTTTTGTTAGAAATGAGATTAGTGGGGCGGTTTAGCTCAAAATTTCAAAAGGATTGTGCCATTTTGTGATACAAGCATAAAATTTGGCACAAATGTACATTGATATATGGCAAACATTTTCAGATATTGAGCCACTCGGAATTGTCCCTTCATGTCCGCCATATTGGAATTAAAATTGGCCGCCATCTGAAATCTATATTTTCAATTACCTTTAGGTCTAATGCTACTATTGACTCGATTCTTGTGTCTAAATGTATGTTTTTGGGGGCAAAAAATCTAATGGAAACAATCTGCATCGCATATTTTGTACCAATGAGCCAAAAAATGATCTTTTGATATGAGAATATGTGCAAATTTGTTGCTCGTATCACAAAATGCACAATACATTAGCTATGCTGCCCCACAAGATCTCCCGGTCTTAATTGAAAGTTTTTTATTTTTGTTTGATGGATGTCAGAATATTGTCTGTATTGTCAGAAAACAGTTTTTAGCTTAGGCAGAGGACTCCTCTCTACTACAAGTGTTCCATGAATAAATAATATAAGCTCTGGGACCCTTCGACTCTGTTCATTATTTTGTTAAGGTATACCTAAAACTATACCGTATTGTCTGCACTATAACACGCTCCACATTATAAGGCGCACCTTCAATGAATGAAATATTTTAAAACTTTATCCATAAATAAGGCATTAACAGTCGCTACAGTAGAACTTGGAGTACGTTAATCATCCACTAGATGGTATGCTTCACAAAAGGGAATGTCCACAAAACATTTCTCTTAATCCTCCATTTCTGTAGCATTGATTAGTTGGTTTTAACTCTTTCGCTCCTGCTCTATTTCCGTATTCTATCCATAGAGAGATATAAAGACATAGAGAGCTTATTGGATTTTTCAGAGAAATACTCCTTGTACCCAATATAAACAAATCTCTCTATATCTATGATCAACTTACGTTGACCTAGTACAAATTACTTTGTTTATTTTGGGCACAGGCGACAGCTGAACGTGTTTCTCTGCTATTGGAGAATACAGCTCTCTATAATCTTTGTTCTCTATGGTTCACTACGTATGAGTGATCGCTTGAGTTAAAACTCAAACAAATGAAATGAAACGCTGTGTTAACATTATATCCAGCATGCACTGCGCACTGCTTCTTCTACGGGAATAAAAATGGAGTAGGCAGCTGCTTACGTAATTGAAAGATCTTTTGTGACTCAAAATTGATCAATATTACACGCAATGAATTATATAACGCATGGTCAGCTTTGAAGATAAAAATGAAGGCTTAAAAGTGCGCCTTATATTGCGAAAAATTGTTATATATTGCTTTCTGAGGAACTGTGAATAGCTCAGTTATTCAATAACTGCTTACATTATATTATATATGAAACTAAACTGAATTAAAGAGCACGACCACACAATGGGGTATAACTGCATCTAGAGTAAAAAGTAGCTCCTATCTATGATCATATACTCACAAAACAATTAATTCATTATTTACCGTTTTTATGTGTGTTAAATCATAAGCAAAACAGCATGTGACGTCTCTCTACACCCCCGGATTTACACATGTTAATTTCAATTTAACTTTAAGTTACTGCAACTGTCTTACATTTCATCAAAGTATATTAAAAACTTCAATACACAACTTTTATTGTCGTTTTTAAATACGACTGAAGAGAAGGAAAACAATGAAAACTAAATTAAATGGCAAAAAAAGGAATTGAAAAGTTTTCTGATTATTTTTCCTTTATTTTCAAGTTTGCTTTCTTGCCAAAACTTTTCCTTCACTTCATCATTTCACAAAAATGCAATTAAAATGCGGGGCTGCCAAGTTTTACAGAGTTTGCTATTATTAGATATTTATCAACGTTTTTAATAAACAAGTTCTTGCTTGTTGTATATATTTGACTATAAAACTTATGAAGCTTTTAAATAATTATATAAATGAATTTATAAATCTTTTGATTGAACTTCAATCCGCAAATGACTCTTTCTGCAAAGTTCTATACAGTGTAGGTTTGACATAATATCAAGTTGGAAGATCCTTATATCGAATTTAACTCACTTTTTAAGTTGTTTCTTTGTTTTGGCGATTTAATATTTCTTTTTTTCGGTTAAGACTTATTTATTATCATCAACAAACAGTGTAGATAAATACATATAAGATAATACGATAATAAATAAATACGAACATAAACTATGCAGTTGCGTAAAAACTACATAATGACATTATAGTTCATAATTACTGCCTAGAAATAAAATAACCTTTTATATAGGGACAATAAGACGATGTTCAAGCTAAACACATCACAATAAGGCCGTTCTTTACGTAAATGTTGATTTATTCTAGCAATTTATTTAACCGGCTCAGATATTGTGCGAAGATGTGGAAATAATTTGATGATCTCGCCCAGCCCAAATCCAGGAGGAAGATCCACTTGCGTGATTTTTAGATTCCGAGTGCGAATAACGCGCGGCTGTTCCTATCATAATAGATCTTAATTCTCTTCGTGTATGGGACTGTTCATTGTTAATGTCTTCCCGACAAGGATTAATATTTAATAACACACAACCAAAATCGCCTTGTGATGTTATAAAGAATTACGACTCCTATTGTGGGCTCCAAAAGAATAATGGCCATTGATTTGTCCGGCAGCTCGTTCCCATCCACGCCGACATTTAATAAATTTGATTTGTAATACTTTTTTCATTCAGTTCTCAGACTACCAATATTTTGAAACTATTATAAAAGGTATAAGGGTTGTTCCATAAATAATGAGGTGGGTTAGCTATCTTTCTCGAAAAAGTTCACACGCTATCCCAAAATTTTCAACGGGCGCGTTCTTATCGCATATTTTTGCATGGGAAACAGACTGTATGCGCTCCACAGTTTTAGTATATAAGGTGAGTAATCCGCGTCATTTCTATCATTCATTCTACTCGCCGCTGAAATTGGACACCCGACTTCGCTCCTACTTCTTGATCCGGATCAAGCTCGCCAGGACAGTCAACGAGATCCACGGGACCTGCTCTCTACCTTTCACTGACTCCTGCCCTGCCTCCCACCCTCCAGAGATGACACACTGAGTTCGATAAGGTGTTTTTGCCCTGGAGAGGAAGACCCGTCCTGGAAGTCCCCGGGAGACGAAGACAGAGGAGAATGTGGCCCGTGTGAAGCGCCTGGTCGAGGATAACCCCCGGATGACCACTCGACAAGTTGCTGTAGAGGTGTCCCTACCATCTACAACTGTTTTCAGGCTTCTGACGGAGGATTAGGGCTCCAAACCTCCTCAGCGTGCCGTCCCTCACCAGCTCTCTGAAGCCAGCAAGACTCAGCGAGTGATGCGCTGTCAGGACCTCCTGAAGCTGTTCCAGGACCACGGGAGGACTTTCTGGGATATCAGCTGTTAGTCCAGGACGATTCCTGGTTCTAACTGGGATTCGGTGGAGTTGAGGCAAGTCTGGGCGGATCCCACGGGGTCCAGTTCTCGACCCCCCCCCCCCTCCGTGCGAACCGACAGCGAGGAAGACGATGATTCTAGGGATTCACCTGCAAGCCGAGGCGGGTCTCGATCACTGCACTACCTGCCGGACCACAGCCGACCGAACACCATGATAGAGTACCTGAGGACGACTGGGAAGCACTTTCTCAGCCTGAAAAAGGACAAGATCCGGCTGAAAGATTGTCTCCTCATGTTGGGTAATGCACGCCCCACACTGCCACCGATACCAGGAGTTCTGACCCTGAGGACGTGGAACCGGTGAAACAGTCACCCTACTCACCCGACCTGAACCTGTGTGACAGGTTCCTGTTCTGGAAGTTGAAGCACCTGCTCCGGGAGGACGAGTTTTGGGGGCCACAAGGAGGCTCCACTCGCCTTTCAGCTGGCGATGGGGAGGGTCAGTGAAGACGAGCTCTACAACCAACTCAGGAAGCTCCGGGGACACTACCACGACGTCATTGCAGTCGGAGGGGATTATGTGTACTGATTGAGAAGTTTTTTTTGTTGATCTGATGAAATTTTGAGTTTTAATTGGTCGACCTCATTATTTATGGAACCACCTAATATATTGTCAAATAAAATATTGTTTAATGTGTATTAATCATTTTTAAAGCACAAAAGTATATAAGAATATATATTCAAATCTAAGTATAGAAGAAAAAAACCATCCAATAGGTATCTTTATTTAAAAAAATAATATGGAGTCACCTACTAAAATATTTGACTAATGAAAATACAACATAATTTATCTGATAAAGAACAGTTTCTTTTAATGCCGCTCTTTGTCTTTTATATGATTTTTCCATTTGTTTTTCGATTTTATTAGCTGGAAGTTGACCGAAAGTTGATTTTAAGTGCCGATATTTGTTTTGAACCCGTTTCTATCCATTACCAATGGCTTATTATCGGACAATAGTTTCTCTGATGCATATAAGTTATTTAATACCTTAAATAACTTTATAATAAATATAAAACAACTCATTGTCATTGGTTGAAATAAAATTATAGCGCTAAATTCTACACACTACTTGTGATTGAAGTAAGAGCGGCCTTCTTTCACTACCTATTAAATAATATATATTTGAAAGCCCGTAAGTCATATCAAAAATATTTATAAAATTAGTCTACGACAAAATATGATATGCAACTATGGGCAACTATCGGTGTCATAATTTGGCAATATCGATAGTTTGGAAAATGTTTTTATACGGGCCGATCGGCAATTCGATATATCCGTCGACCTCTTGGTGTAAAATCCGTTGCCATATTCGTAAATATATTCTTATAGAATGAGCAAACATATTAATAGATGTTTTATATTTTATTTGGTAATATTTAGAAATGAGTAAAATAAAATAAACATCATTATTTTCCTGGGTATGCTGAGCATTGCTTCGTTGCATTAAGATTAATCTGTAATATTGAAATAGTACAACTATATAAAATCATAAATGACATAGATTTTGTTCAATGACTTTTTTGCCTATTTCATTTGATGGAATTGCACCCGACTCGATATAGATAAGCATTATAGCATGATAATTAGTCTATCGAATCAAGGATCTCGTCAATGAAGTAGGCCAAAAATGACCTTCCCCTCTCGAGTAAAGTCGAACTTTAGCCCTCAATATAGAGAGTTGAACACGCATTAATACACTGAGCTATTGCGCGCCTTTATATTTAAATTATTAGCATTATATTATCTTTACTCATCAACTGACACATGGAGTGATGTTTTTATTTCGGAGCACCAGCTCTTATTTTATTATTCACGTTCCTTTTATTCAACAAATCACGTTCAATAAAAAGTCTCAGTCTGAGATCCTTAGGGATTCGATCAATATATCCATTTTTTATTCCATACGAAAAAGCTTGCAATTTACCTTTTCACTAAAAGAACAGTTCATTTGTAGTGCATTTCTACCAATTTAAATTGTTATTTGGCATATACCTGCATTGGATTATACGTATATGTTATCGAATAATTCATTAAGATGAAAACTATTTGCAGTTGACAGCTTCTAAAATGCATTAATCTCCTTCACAAGGTCCATGTTCCAAACTTTCTTATAAGCAATTCGAAGGAAAAAGGGGTAATTATTGGGTTTTTTAAGAGATACAATTAATTATGGCTTTCATTCACTTATGAATTGAGTAATGCAAATAAATGTGGATAAAGTAATTAATGAAATAAGGAAACAATGATTTATGTTAATGAGTAGCTGTATTTTTTTAATAATGCAAGAGAAGGGTGAGTTTTCTTATGAATATATTGCTGGTGTTTAACCAAGCAAACAAATCTCTTTTCTCTCTCTTTTTAATATTCCTCAAGTCGTCAGAGAACTCCTTCATCAGGTTTGACATATTCTTTAAAGGGATGCATCCTACTATGATATGTTTACATGCATATTTCAATATTTGGTTTGCTCTATCTGTTCCATGTGACGTTAGGAGAACGATCAAGGAAAAGACATCCTTGCATATATATGGTTAAAAGGAGGAAAGTGATGAAATCGGGGAAAAAACGGTCAAAATACATGATGAACAAATATTTCATGGAAAACTCATACATAATATGATTATTTCTCAACTAATTTAAATAATATAAGTGATCAACTGTTTGGATAAAATGTTAGTTTTATTTTACTCAAATACTTACATATACAAAAAATTGTCACAATGCCGTTATTTCCTTTTTCGATATAGACCATTTGTTCCTTAGCTATTTTTTATAATGACGTTTTTTTAGCAGACAATTTCTTCCGACCACCGTTTCATGTACTATACTAAAGAATTTTAACGTAGATTAATTCATTTACTAATTATATATTATATTTTGAATATGATATCTAATAATTTCATTTTCAAAAATTATTATAGCCTAAACATTATTTCATAATAGTAGCATACATAAAATATAAGACATATTAATAGAGTTATATAATTCATAAAAGAATTATTATATTATGTAATGAATGGTTAAAAATGAATATATCTTGATTGGCATACTTGAACATATATCTATGTTTTGTTTTTTTACCTACAAATGTATTTTTGGTTAACATAGAAAAAAATAATATTGTATGAAGTGAACTATTTTGAACTCTATAAAAATTTGTATGTTATAGAAGATTTTAAGCCAATACATCACAGAGCAAAAATGTATATAAAAACTATTATTTAATCAGGGCATAATGAACGGTGAAGAACAAAGATTTCTACTTTTCCATATCATAAAATGATGGATTCTCTTAAGAGCCTCAAGTGAAAAAGCTCAAGTGACCGGCTCTTGTATAAAATATTATGTCTAGTATTAATAAATAGAGATGAATGAGATAAACCACTGTATAAAAAACTCTCATATATAGAGGGAAACAATTCATTACGAAATAGTATTGCTTTGGGTTTATAAAGTTTTTAATTTTGATACATTATTTAATACAGAAAATTTAAAAACATATCAAAATGAAATGTTCGATAAACACCTTGTTGAATCGTAATATCTTTGTTGACGTATAAAATAGTATTATTCCGGCTTACGTTAAGAAAATTATTATTAATAGTGTACTAATAACAAGTCACTATTGGAATAAATGATATTCTTTAATTAAATTGTTAATATGAACAGGATATTGATTGATTGACATTCAGTATTGAATAATGTTTACTCCACACAATAATGCAATTCTTTAACGACTTTCAAATAGAATTTTGATGACTTTTGACTCATGTTCGTTAACATCAAGGTCACCTTTGTTCATTATCCAACGTGATTTAACTTAAATAAACGTTATAGCGTTTGTACATGAATTCTAAACTCCTCCATCTAATCTCTTTTTTTCAAACATTGGATACTTTTTAAATAATTAAGGAAACCACACGTGGACTTTTTTGCAGAACATGATTGGTCGAATAAATGGAGTGTGAATAATAATAAGAAACTAGTTTATTATAAAATAGACATCACTCCTCTGGTGGCTGTTTAGGTAAGAATATTAATTCTGATGTAAGAATAAAATTCTTCAAAATCACTAAGTATCTCTTCCCAAAGGCCTCGATCCATGCCACCTGCATGCCATCTTTTAAGGAACACCAGAAAGTTTGTCCATTTTTTATTTAATTATATAAAATAACTCTTAATACTCGAAAAAATTATTAATGCTCATTCTGTTTTTAACATTTTCGCCGATCAATAGATTCTTATTATTATATTATGAAGAAGTGGTCGAGAAAAATACGGCCTAAAAATAAATGGCCAAAAAATGATTCAGTAAGAATGACTCCAAAAAGGAAATGATGACACACAGAATAAAAGACCCTAGAAAAATGGCCCAGGAAAATAATCCAAGATAGAAAAGGAAAATGATAACCATGGTAAAAATGGTCTAAATAATCTAATAACAACAAAAATAGGGAAATCATTTATTTATAATTATTTTTTTGCTTTTATTTACTCAATTTATTTAAGAAATCGTATTTGAACTATACTTAGTTGTGTATTCCACTAAAAATACCCATGCCTTTAGACCGTTTTTCCATCATTTTCCTTTTCTATCTTGGGTTATTTCTTCTAGGTCCATTTTTTGGGGACATTCTAAGCCGTATTTTCTTGGCTCATTTCTTCTGCACACCATTTATTTTACATATAAAACATAGAAAAATTAATAAAATGTGTTTCGGAAAATTTGCGTGAAATTCCGTAAAAGCATCGGAATAATGATGCTGACGTCAAACACGCCTTATGGATTAGTGTTCTCTATGAATATTTAGAAATCCCATGATACTCAAAATTGGCTTCATTTTTGAACAAGGAACTAGTAGTATAATACTAAAGGGAGCGTGATAGCCGTGTGCATTAAGGCGTGTCAACTCTCAATTATGGGGGCACAGGTTCAAATACTCCCGAGAGGGGATGGTCATTTTGGTCTACCTCATTGAAAATATCCTAGTTTCGATAGACTTATATTAACGCCTTAATGCTTATTTATATCCGATTGTTGTAATTCTATCAAACCATAAAGGCATAAATATTAATAATAATGCTTTAACAACTTTTTGTTTACTTAAAAAGCTAGTAATTGAATGTAATCATTTTGACTCCACCCCTCATTTGAAGTAGTATCCTTCGTCGTATTTTATGTATGGTTGACTAATCAATTGTTCATGACTGATTTCCTCGTCAGATAAATCGTTCCTCTGTATGTGTGTGTAGAAAGCTCGTTATGCGAATCCCTCTTAAGATCGGACAGTTTAGGAGCAATTTGTCTTCATTCTTTACTTAGATGAAAGAGGGGTGGAGGGAAGACGGGACTCCCAAACAAGAATCCCTCCTCCCCCTGCTATAAAATATGTCTGTTCTCTAGATACATTATTAGGAAAACCTCTACATGGAAATCATTAAGTGTGAAAATCGTCCTGTCGACATGGATCTATTATAATAAGGGATCTTCTTATATTTTTAATCGATAACACTTTTTGTATATCGGATCACTAATCTGTTGTTCTTAATTTTCCCCCCAGTTCTTAAAAAACACATACAAAAATTGAGGTAAATACGTAATAAAATACACAAATAAGTATTACAGTTTAGATTCTTTACTTCAACAGAGAACATTCAATTGTTTTTACTGATAATTAAATCGATCATTACATTACAACGGTATTATACAATATGAATAACACCTAATTAAAATCACTGATAATAGAAATATAAATCATTACATCACAGTAAATTATGTAACACAAATGGCATCTACTTAAAATCTATAAATCTTTTTAAGATTATTCTAATACATTTTCTATGACTTAGTGCTACCGATGGGAAGTATTTAATTTCTTCCGACGTCCTGGTCCTCAAATTGTCGAAAAGGGAAGGTATCTTGCCGCAGCCGATAGAAGAATTACCTTCAATTCCAGGGATGCAGGGGTTCATAGTCTGTTGTTCTTAATCCTTTACATTCTTATGTTTTTGCAAAGGTCGAAACTAAGATAAGAGAGCTCTCATAATCTATATTCCATTGCCCCAAAATACTAATTTCGTGGAACTCCTTCAAAACTACAAGAAAAACATTATTTGGCTGAATGGCCCTGGGACATTATGGTTCGATAGAATTATATTCCTTTGGATATAAATAAGCATAATAGCTTGTAAAGTAGTCCCTCGAACCTAGGATCTTATCAATGAGGTTGACCAAAATTGGCATTCCCCTCTCGTGAGTCGAACCTGAGCCACCAAAATTGAGAGAGACCTTATTTATTTTATTTTTTTGTCAAAGAATGTGAAATGAGAGAGACCTTATTTATTTTTATTTTTTTAGTCAAAAAATGTTAAATTATCTTTATATTACATAAGTATTTTTCAATAATTAAACGTGGAAAGAAACAAAACAGTAACAAGGGCAAACACATGTGTTAAATGGTAAGATATCATTTGACCCGTGAGTTTTTGATCCGTGGGTCACCGACATAGTTCCTCCAAAGGGGAAAGCCTTTCTTTTCCACTATGACATAAAGGTGTTTAATGACAACAGTTTTCTGAATGAAACAGATTATTTCCTCAATTTTCTTATGATTAGCATTTTAGCATTGAAAAAAGAAGCCTATCAGGTCATAGATACGAGACATTGAATGCCTCATTTAATTGATTTCCCCCTGCTCTACAAGAGGGGTTATATAAAGTCCACAAATAAGTAGCTCGAAGTATCGATAATATTTTTTCTAAAACGATGCATATTCTTTGTATGAATGATTTTGCAATTTGCTTGCGAATAGAAAAGGGAGTCACATATCTGTAACGAAGTCAAAGCTGATTCCATAAAAGGGCTCTTGAAGAGATTGTGGGATTGGCTCTATTACTATATGCGAGCATAATAATAATAAAACTATCATTTTGTCTTTCTTAAAGAGTAATTAGCCCCTTAATGTACTTATATCATTATAAGGTACTATTAGATATTATCTGAATCGATTTTTAAGGAGAAGCTTTTTGCTATTTAATTATTTTATATGAGTCATTTAATACACAAACTATACTACTAGTTTTAAAAATATTAAATGTATGTTTCATTACGTTATTTTACGCATTAACATCATTTTATATATATTTACTTATTTGTATATTATTTTATGGACTGTTGAATAAAAATTACATGCCTGATATCGAGCAATAGATTCCAAACTATTTATAATGATCTTAATCAATTATTATTATCCTGAGATAAAAGTATTCAAACTTATAGAATAAATGAATAAATAACCCAATAGTATTGCGAGAGAGAGAGAGAGCATTCCATCATTTTCCTAATAAACAAACCAGTGCATATAGAGGATGCAATGAAGCCTGATATCATACTACATTAGAGAGACATGCCACCTATCACCTAATTAGTACTTGCCTAGATGAGAGCCCTCTTAACTAATTGTCTTATTTGTCCATTAGAGGGTAAAAGGGGAGAAGTTGGCTTATTATTATTGTTGTTTCTCATATCCTTACTTTTCTTTCTTCCATCTTCTTCAATAAACATATACATACGAAGGGGCGGGAAAGAAAAACAGAGGGTTTTTCTTACCTAAGGTAATCAAAGAGAGGGTTTATTTATTTTTCTTATTCCTCTAAATACACAACCAAGGAACCTCTAAATAAACAAACATTTGCCTAGACTTCAAAACAAAATAGACATACATTAACTCCTGTAGTAGTTTTTCTTTTAATAACCCTACAAAGAGCATTTTCCCTTCCTCAAAGAGTTAAAACTATAAACACAAGCACAGCAATGGGCTTTGTGAAGAGCTATGAAAGTATATTGTTTTTCAGAGGAACTGTAATTTCTTTTGATGCCCTAATAGATTGATGCACAGTCTTTAAAAGCATTGATGAAATTTATATTAGCCACGAATCTATACATTATTGAACAATGAGTCATTCCGTAGGAAATACCATAGAGATAAAAAGATATATTGAGCTTATTCCCTTCATCTGTATTTTTCATAGAGATATAAAGATATAGAGAGCTTATTCCCTTCATTAGCAGAGAAACATCGTTCAGCTGATTGTGTGTTCAAAATAAACAAAGTAATTTGTACTACGTCATCGTAAGCTGATCATAGAGATAGATTCTATCTCTATGATCAGCTTACGATGACGTAGATCAAATTACTTTGTTTATATTGGACACAAAATATATGAAATGAAAGGAATAAGCTCTCTATATCTTTTATCTCTTTGTATTGGACACAAAAATACAGCTGACCAATGTTTCTCTGCTATTGAAGGGAATCAGCTCTCTATATCTTTATATCTCTATGGCTTGATCTCATTCACTGAGCTTTAAATGATATAAAGTAGTTTCTATGGACGCTCAGCCTGTATTCTTGTTGTCCTTTTTTATCTGTAATGTTTATTTTGTTCCTTTTGTTCAATGACGATCATAACAATATTAGAATCCTGCGAACATTATTTAGTTATATATCTTAAATCCAAGTATAAATAAGTTGCTTGTGTTCTTGTTATGTATTAACAAGTAATTTGAAATACGTCATCGTAAGCTGACGTCAGCTTTCGATGAGGTAGTACAAATTACTTTGTTATATTGGACCCACAGATACATCTGAAAGGAATAAGCTCTCTTTTTATTTTTATCTCTTTGGTATTTTTGTGTCCAATATAACAAAGAAATTTGTACTTCGTCATCGTCTTCTGATCATAGAGATAAATTCTATCTCTATGAAATTACTTTGTTTATATTGGACACAAAAATACAGCTGAACAATGATTTTCTGCTATTGAACGGAATAAGATCTCTATATCCCATCTCTATGAGAAAATACGTATATTTCAAGGAATGATCGAAACTATAATGATACATAGATGATATTAATGAATTATATACAAACAAAAATAATATAGCTCCTAACAAATACTAGGTCCACTCAGTCCTCTGTCCACAATACGAATCAACCCTCCTCCTACTCGAGGAGTGAACTGATGTAGTTAGGGGTGTGCCGAAGTATTAATACAAAGGACCGAGCCACTCTTTAATTAAATTCAAAATAGCATAGAATTTTGGGATTGAAGGACTGAGTGACCGTTCATTATCAATTTAGAGCAGGCTTGTGAACAGAACACAAAATTCAACGGTGTTCAGCTGAACGTACGTTCAATGAACGGAACACTGAACGGAAAGCACCTTTTTTTTAACGTTGAACGCAAAAAAAAGAGTTTTGCGTTCAGCGTTCAATTTTTCCAAATATTTAAATGTAGTTTTGATAAAGTATTTTTTCTGGGTTATAAACAAGGGGATGAAATATTATGGTAAGAACTTATAAACTACTCTCCCAAAAACTCACTATAGAATAGTGAAGCATTTTTTTTATTACCCCAAGTGACCAAAATTTACACACAATTGAATGACCTTTTTATTCATTCATTCTTATTACAAAATAAACAACTTATTTAGTATTTAGGTATGCAACTTCTGGACACGACCGGTTCCTAAAAAAAAATTAAAGGAATTTTTTGAAATACTCTTTTCTAAAAAAATGTCGTTACTCTTTTTGGAATTTCTTACTAAAAAAACGTCACCACTTCTTTTCTAAAAAAAAATGTCGTCACTTTGTTTGGCGATTCTTTTCTATAAAAAAACGCCATCACTTATTTATTCTGGAAATTATTTTCTAAAAAAAACGTCGTCACTTATTTGTGAAATTATTTTCTAAAAAAAGACCCTCTTATGTTGTGAATATAGACTTTCTGCGGACCCCATGTTGGGAACCCCTGGGTTAGATCCAGTCAACAAAGTATCATTTGAAAATCGGTTCGGGCTCATTTATATTATAAAAACCCTAAATAGTACTTCCATTTTTCAAAATTACACAATGTTATTTTTTTAATATTTGAACGCTGAACGCTAACGGAACGCTGAACACAAAAACATTGAACGGAACGCTGAACGCTCACAAGCCTGATATAGAGTAATTACTTAGGCATAAGTAATGCATGGAAATAAATCTGCAACGAAAGAGCTCACGATAAAGAGTATGATTATAGGAGGAAACACTCGTATAAGGCAAAGCGAGGATGGTGCAAAACAAGATAAATAATGGTACTAAGAAAGAGTGCAATGCTAAATGTGGTACTAAAATAGCATGCGACAATAAAGCAGTCGATTAAGGGGTGCGCGAAGATAAATCACACGACAGTATTACTGGACACATATTTTTTGGCAAATATTCATTATCTATCTAAAGACAATTTATATTATTGATATAAACAATTCGTCATTTTTTTATAATTATCAGAGCTGAAAACAAAAAGAAGTTGACGGCTAACCACTTCTTTTGTATTAATATTCGCCTTGTTGGATGAGTTGTGGGAGTTCAGTTATACGTTTGTAGGTTTGATTTGTTGAGAAAATAAACTATAATATACAAAATAGATGTATATTAAAATATAACAGTTTATTATACCATAAAATAATACACTTTAGTGTAAACATGGCTTTGTCAAAAAGGCTCCAAGAGGTGTTGTTTTAAAAAGTCGAGCTGTCACACAAAATATGGAAACTGGATAATTGGGACTAAAAGAATTTTTGCTAGGAAACAAGGGCGTTTCTTTTTTTGTACCTTTATTGTTCCATAGAATTGAATCCGACAGGATATAAATAAGCATTATAACGTATAAAATAGTAACTGAACCTAGGGTCTTATCAATGGGGTAGACCAAAAATGACCATCCCCTCTCGGGATTCAAATCTGCGCCCCCAACATTGAGAGTTAAACACGCCTACACGCACACGGCTATCGCACTCTCAAAGAGACGTGCAATTCACGTAACATAGCCCATACAGCTCAAGTCTGATCCTTTGTGATTGGTCACTGTTTCATGAACTCAAATATCTGCCATGGAATAATGAGTTTTTGTCAGGGTGAGTAAAAATCCCCAAAATTTATGGAAAAAACTTGACTTAAACTTATGCTTTATCAAGGTTTTTTAATTCGGGTTTTTCATTATTCTATTAATAATACTTCAATTTCTTAAAAAACAATAAAAGCCTGAGAATAAAACCCCAGATTTTCTTATCCTGGTCTTTTATAATACGTACCCTGGTTTTTGTAGCATGAGGACGTAACTAGCGGCGTGCAGATGGTGATGAAGCGGGAGAGTGCAGACGAGTGTTCGATCAACAATACAGAGTGATTCACTATAATTGAGACTCCCTCTTCGTTAAGTCCTGAAGGTGCACTTATTAAAATTGCACTCTTTTTTCGTATTGATAGTCAATATTTTATTCAAATAAACATTTTGAGAGGCTTCTGCTTCCAGTAGAAAATGTTTTTACAACAGGGAAATGTGATCTAAGTTTAACCAGATTTGACAGGTTGCCGCTAGTTCTCTGAACAAATGAGAAGATTTTCACGGTCCAGGCCACTCACAACTGCCGGAATAACTGTATTTGGCTAGGAAGAAGAAAGACATCCCCGTGGAGCTGAGGACGGTTTACAGAAGACCGAAGCCGCTCTCGGTCATGGTCTGAGTAGGCGTAACTCCAGACGGGAAGAAGACTCCAATGATCTTCATCGAGAAAGTCGATCAAGCAGTGTACCTGCATCTTATTTTAGAAGAAGTTGCTCTATTCGTACATAGGGAATGCCCAGGCACACTTCTTTGGTGTTCCAACAAGATGGGGCTCCCTACCGCACTAGCAAATTGGTTCAGGGCTTTTGCAAGCTTTTAGTTCAAGGACTTGTGGCCACCCAAGTCCCAAAATCTGAACCCAATGGACTGATCTAGTCCATTCTGGAGAGGAGGGTGTGTAGCGATTCCGGACCGTCAGTAAAAAGAAACTGCCTCAAACCTGCACCTCCCTATCAGAAGGGAAGCTTGGGCTGCCTCCACCTTCGATGAGGTCCGAAGATGTAGTGAAGGGCAAGGGAGGATATGTGAAAAATTAATAAAATAAATTCAATATTAAACTTTAACAGGTTATTTATTTCCACAATTATTATGAAAAATTGAATACATCGATATTATTTGATGAAATGAGAGTCTCAAGTCTAGTGAACCAGGCTGTAGAAAGCTAAGGGACAACGTCATTTTATCCAAAGGAGGCCATATTTCTAATTCAGAAGTGTTGAAATGAATTTGAATGAATAATCCTGAGAGTAATATTTATGATACATCGGAGTATCATATAAAAAAGAAGGCAACAATTAACTCATAAATTTGAAGCGTTGCAATGTTTTTATTTTGCTGAGGGCCCTAAAAAAATAAAATTGCTTTAGAGCCCTCTGCGTTGTTACTTCAGTTTGCATGTTAGAAACAATGAATACATAAATGATTATAATAAAAGAGGGAACATCATATTTTTAATGCTTTCTCCGTCTCACAACTTAAAGCATATAGTCGATCAACTCGAATAAGAATACATTTTTTATATGTGAGTGTGCTGGTATATTTTATGTGCTTAAGCTATGAAGTATAGGCAATAAAAAAGGCCATTAGCTCGCTACTTCTTTCATATTTTTACTGAGGGACATTATAGCGAAAAAGGAGATATCAGAATGAGTTGGAAATAAGAGACCTGACCACGTAATTGTGTCCCTATATTTTAGTATATGACAAGAGGGCTTTTTCTAGAATGTGATTGATTGAAGGAAAGGTTTTGTGAATAATAAAAAGGTGTGTACACTATGTTATAAACATTGCGCCTTCAGTGTATATTTATCTAATATTTTTCCGCCATTCAATCACCTCTCATTTCCTCAACTTTAATGCTACAGATAATGTGTAACTACCCCCTTACTCCCCCTTCCCCCCAATGGCGTTCAAATGTTTCGTTATGAAGCAAAACTTTTTAGTTACTACTCATTTCGACAAAATATACGATACAAAATTTAAGTATAATAATCCATTTATGACTTGACGCACCAACCATTCTTGTTGTTGTTTTAAAGTTAGTCTTAATTACGTTTATCTTTCACATTTCAATTTTTGTTAAGTAAATTTGTCATAAAAATTGTCACATAAAATAAAATTATATATTCTTTCTTTGTTTTACAACAAAGAAGAGTGTTTTTTACTTAATGTATATCCATGACGTTGATTATATCCATAAACTTTTGCAGACGTCTCCAATACAAGTTTCACATCTCTTTCCGCTGTTTTTGGTGGGTAACGTAGGGATCAAGCCCACTTCGATTTTCTACGATCATTTAGTTTCTAATCACACAACTGTCGCGGGGGATGCACGTTTGATGTCCTAATATTTGGTTTCTATAATATCCCCTTATATATATATATATATATATATATATATATATATATATATATATATATATATATATATATATATATATATATATATATTTTATTTAACTCCTAAATAAGCCCCACCACACCAGATCTCAAAATGGTATCAGCCGGTAGAGGTCAACCTAAGATATATTAGCTTTATTATTAAATAATTTATATTTACATAAAAGGTTTATATTTTTATCAGTTGGTCCTCCAAGGATAGCTTTTTTGCTTGATCGACCGCCGCCAATCCAGTCATTTTCCTCAATGTGTAGCCACAATCGTTAATCAAGTGATATGGAGTTTCTTCATCTTCTTCACAAAGTCTGCATGTAGAGACTCCAGTGATTTCCAGATTTAAAAAAATATGTTTTTTTATTTCAGTTAATATGACCACTGACCATTGTAACGATTATGACAGTGGTTCCCAAAGTGGGGAGAACGCCCCCTAGGGGGGTGCGGGAAAATATAAATACAGTAGACTGCTAGCATAACATGTACAAAAAAAAGGTTGAGGTTTGTATTAATTACAATGTGTGAAATAAACTGCAATGGACTTTGGGAACAAAATGTGTGTATGTCCTTTTTTTGGGGGGGGGCGCCATTTTTTGGTTTGTACCAGCAGAAAAAGTTTGGGAACCACTGGATTATGGATACTTGATGTGTTTTGTGTTTGTATATTTTTTCCCGATGTAAGGCGCATAGATAAATTGCTTTGATTGTGGACAGTTGCCCAAGTTGTTCCAAAAGTTCTCCAAGCTGTAATAGATGTTTTCCATAGAGTTGCTCTATATTCTGGTAGATAGAAGAAGGAACAGCGACAGGATCCCCTCTTACAGTGCCTTCATTAGGCAAGTAGTTGGCAACTCTTTTCCCGTGTTATTATTATGTCCCTGGATCCAACCAATGGTTATGCCACATATAAGTTCTCAATGACATTTTTGCAATTTCTAATTTCTTCACTAAGCATATTGTTTAAGGCTGTCAATAGCAGAAATATCAGAAAGAATAAGCAAACTTTTACCTCCTATTTTTCTAGCCGGTAGATTGCTTATCAAATTTATAATGGCTTCTACTTCAACTTGGTATATAATATTTGTATAAACAAACTGAGCGTTGATCTATTACATTGTCATGACATGTTAGTACCTAACCGGCGCCTGTACTATCATTTATTCTGGAGCCGTCCGTATATCCGATTCATTCATAATCATTTACCACTTTATACCCAGAACTATTTGATCAAGCTGGTGTACCACACTTTGGTGTTGGGATTTTTAATTATCGATATAAGTGTCCAGGAATTTTAGATGTCCTTTATTTGATTAATTAAACTATTTGAGTGGATTGTCTAATTTCGTGTAAATTCTTGTTATGCAAGCATGTTCTTTAACATTCAAATGCAGTGGAATTATAATACCTCCATTTTTGCAGTCGGAGTTAACCTTATGGCTCCAGTGATACTAAGAAGACCCAGTCCTTGCACTTTACGAAGCTCAGCCTTCATGGATTCGCTTGAATGAAGTTTAACCGAGAAGACAATCGCTCCGTAGCTTATAACTAAGCGGGCATGAGTCTCACAAATTCATTTGGACTTAAGAGGGCTAAGTCCCCAGTCAAAACCAATGAATACCTTTAGGGGGAAAGTACTTCTTTTCGCTTTGCAAACACATATTTCATGAGTTCGTTCCATTTTAATTTATCATCAAATACTTATCATGATACTTAAAAGTTTTAATTTTTCGATCTCTGAACCATTCATATGAAGAGTGATTTTGGGGTCTCTCCTTTTTTCGTAAACAAATAAAGTTGGATTTATTGCCACTGAAGATAGTATCACTACTTTCAGCCCAACATGAAAGTTTATTTATACTTTTTTACATTATAAGCCTTAGAGTTTGGCGATCCACACCCCTAGCGCATAGAACTAGATCATCTGCATATGTGATCCTATTAATTGGCTTATCAGGTTGGTCGACTGCTTCTTGAAAGGCAAGGTTCCAAGCTAAAGTGGAGAGAATTCTTCCTTGTCTCTTGTTGGTATTGCTGTTACACATTCGTCACCTAGTTTGGGGAAACAGTACGATTTTTTAGGAGATTATAATACCAGGGCATGCATCAATGATACGGTAGAAGTGAACTTTATCGAAAGCACCCTCAATATCAAGAAATACTACTAGGCATTTTCCTTTCTATAAAAACTACTTTCACAGCAGTCCACTAATTTATGATAGCTGTGTTAGTTGATTTACCTTTTGTGAATGTATGATGGTTCGGCAAACCATATCACATTTTGTATGTATTTTCTATAGAACAATACGTTCAAGAATTTTCGAAGTTACATTTGATTGGATTGGATCTTGGATCATTAAAGTCTTTTTTTCTTTTTTGGTATGAAGATCACCTTAGCTTCCCTCCAGATCTTTGGAGTGTATCCAGTATACTGCATTGTAGATGTCTATCAGACTCTCTATCATACAGTCAGGTAAGTTTTTATATGCTAAGGTTGGAATATCATCCATACCAGCCTTTTATATGACTTCAAACTATTATAGGTAGCACTTCTCACAAGTTCAGAACTAAAGTGTTTTTTATTCAGTACTACTTCTTCACAAAGCGCATGATAAGTGTCATATTCTGGTACATACTCAGCTGAATCTGAAAAATGTGCCCTAAGAAGGAGTTTTAGGCTCTTTTTTCCTTCTCAAGATCTTACAATATGTCAACACGAACATTTGTATGGTTAGAACGTTTCTTCATGCGCCTAGATACATCATTAGGACCTTCGACTGTACTGACCCATTCCCGAAAGGCTGCCCACTTGGCCTTGGTAAATTTGTTTCTCAGCTTTATATTCAGACATCTGCTTTTTTACGTTCAAGGTATTGACAGTACGTCTTTACTCTCTGAGTTTCTCATTCCCCCACGGGTTAGCTTTCCGAAGAATGTAAGATCTCACACTACATGAGTTTCGTTGTGCCTTTTTTAGTAAGGTTGCAATGTTATTTGCATCTAAGTAAATGTTCTTTGTAACTAAAAGATCACGTGTCCTTATTTGTTCAGAACTCCTCCGTTCATGGATAAAGTTCTCCCAGTTCGCATTTTTTTAATATTAATATGGCTAGACTAATTTAGTTGCCTTGAATTCAAAAATGTTGAACCTGTGATCAAAGCCAAAATATTGTGGATCTGTTTTTCAGGCTGATACAAAATGATGATTCCCTTATATATATATATATATATATATATATATATATATATATATATATATATATATATATATATATATATATATATATATATATATATATATATATATATATATATACATATATATTTTAAAATGTATATATAATATTTTTTTTTTTTTTTTTGCTATTATCGAATTGCATCAATAAATAAGCATTATAAAAATGTCTAAACTATCTGAATATTTTATAAGATATGAGTACAACGAAAATACAAGAAGTCTTGCTTTTATTGCCCGTAGAGAACATTGTATCAAAAGTGCAGATGATATATGCAAAACACTACTTTTTCCTTTTATGCTAATCAATTATTTTCATCTCACATGTTTTCTTTATATGTCTTAAAACTAGAACACTTATTCTTTGCCATTTTATATATAGTATATACATTTTATGTATAGTAAAACTCTGAGTGGATTTTTATCAGGCCCTTTTGACGTTCAATCAAATAGATTGCGTGTCATCTTATTTTCGGGGACTATTAAAGACAAGCTCAAATCGATTTTAGAAATATATTTATCTTATTTATATTTAATTTTCGGTTATCTCACTTTTAATGCATTAGTTTAATGTATTTGATGTGTATTGGTGGAGTTTGCGCGAACTATAATTAAATAATTTGTTTTTTAATATATATTATCTTGCGATAAACTTATTTAAATGCTAGTATTCTTATTTATATCGAGTCGTATGCAATTATATTGAACCATATAGAAAAAAGGGAGTGCGATAGCCGTGTGCGTTAAGGCGTGTTCAATTCCCAATGTTGGGGCGCAGGTTCGAATCCCGAGAGGGGATGGCTATTTTTGGTCAACCTCATTGATAAGATCCTAGGTTTGATAGACTAATTTTAATTCTAGTATGCTTATTTATATCCAGTCAGATGCAATTCTATCGAACCATTTAATGGCACAAAAAATCCTTGGAATTTATATCACATATTACAGTTAAATAATTTACTTTTGGTTCTATTTTACCGTCCTTAGTAATAAATCAGTCCGAGCTCTGGACATAACTTTGTCCAGTTTTCGTTGTTATCTGGCTAAAAGGATGATTGATAATGAAATTATCAAAAACGAAGACATCAATGCAATTATAATTTCTATAGCAGCACGATATTGATTAAACCGTATTTATGTAAATTAGTGTGTTTTAGAGATGTTTTGTTATATAATGATGAATGTATGGTGGCTTTAAATTAGAGATTTTTTTTTTGCCTATAAGGTTCGAAATAATTGCATCCGACTAGATATAAATAAGCATTATAGCATTAAAATTAGTCCCTCGAACTTAGGATCTTATCAATGACGTAGACCAAATATGACCATCCCCTCTCGGAGTATTCGACCTGCGCCCCCAACATTGAGAGTTGAACACGCCTTAACACGCACGGCTATCGAGCTCCCTAGAGTTTTGATTTTAAACTCGTTTATTCATATATTGTTATATGTAATTTCTCTATTTCAATAAAGTCTTTCAAAATCCTTTAAGAAAGGAAATTGGGTTGGCAAAGTAAAAATATTTTTACTGGCATAGTTAGCGTGTGTGTCCATAAAAAACATTCTTAAGCATCTCTTGTTTTCCTCCATTCTTTATCTTCATGACCTTTATGCTCCTTTTTATTTTCTTCCTTCATATCATCATCCTCTTAATGGATCCATCTCGGTCAAGTGAGCCAGGGCATTTATTTTTAAGTATAAAGTCATTTAGAAAGATGAGGGATTTTTTGCAGTTTTTTATTGCTCATTTGCTCACTCAAAGCGTATATGATAATAGTGTACACTTTTTGGTTAAATAGCAGCAGACAAAAAATAATTTTCTACATGATAGCCTGCAAGGAAAATTACAATATAAATAGAAAGTTGTCGATTGATGAGAAAGAGAATTTTTTTGTTTTTGTTTGGACACTTTATTGATGTTTTTTTTTTTGGTGTTTAAGACTGATATAAAGGCTTGCAATGTTGTATTTTCAAGGTTTAGTGAGTTGAGAAAGAATAAAAGTAAGCAAATAGTTAACAATCATTAGGAATGGAAATCTGGAGCTTAGCCTTGGTGCTTACAGATTCACTAACTGTTTTTGCCCGTGAAAAAGAGAGAGGTGTAAAGAGAGGGATAGAAATATGTTGTTTAGTTGGTGAATTCCAACCGCCCATAATTTTTTTTACTTCCCAAGACACATTGATGCCAGCAGACAAGAATAAGGAAATATTCTACGTAATTTACTTCCATCATTAAATTAACCTACTTCATAGAATAACATAGAATATTATTTGGAAAAATATTACTTTTATGTTCAATAAATAGAACTTATAGAGAGTGAATTTCATAGATAAGGCTTCAAAATATGTCATTTTTCAACAAACAAACATATATGTAGAATAATTAACTTGCACCTCAGTGCTGGACCTATGAAAAATAATTCTCTCTTAATACTATTATGATTTATTTAATTTCCTTCCCTCCCAGAAAGGAGGGTCTGGGTAAGTATAATAATGTAATGGAAATTATTGGAGCAGAAAAGTCCAATGGATCTCATAAACTATCCCGGGGAAAACGGTTATCCTTTCCCTTAGTTCATAATTCTACCTTCCCCTCCTGCCTAAGTTATGTACACACTTAAGGAAGGAACCATTGGGATTACTACAACTCACTACAATCTATAGCCATATATTTATAAACCAATGTCAATTTACGATAATTGGATGAGCTCCGTAGTCCAGGAGGCACTCTCTATCGTCATGAATAATGCTCATTCTCACAGCTCATATTTTATTTAATGGAACGGAGTGGTTTACCCAGGAAGCAATAAATTGCATGTTATGTAGTATGGGGAAGGTGGAAGGGTTGTCTTCAATTTTCGTAATTTCTTATATGTTGAAAAGGATGCATGTTTAGTAGCGTAATTTAAAACCCAATATTGGGTATTTTAGACATATTAATTAGTAAATGTTTGATTTATACGTTTCATATATATTATATATATTTTATTGGAGATAGGTATTGCGGTCTATTGTTATCATAGATGCCAATGACGTCATAAAGCATATTTACATGTTTGATGACATCAGTGGCAAGTGTACCTGATAACAGATATAATACTAATAATGTCCTCTGATCCAACATTTTTAGAAAAGATGTTTTGAAATCACTAAAGATGTGTATGAAAAATATACACGAATTCTGCTTTTGAAACAAATATACCATTCTCAAATACGGTCATTTACAATCTCAATGGAGAGAAGGAATATTAAAAAATATCTTAAACAAATAACTACAACATGAGAACAAGCTTAATTTTTCTTCATATAGTAAATTGACTGATTGATTCGTATTTTGATAGATCAGGCAGTTTATATTTGGCAAAATCTCTTGGAATACATAATTATATTTGGTCCAGAAGAGAGTACCTAGAATATACAGAACTTGGGGATTCGAACTGAGAGTAAAACATAAATGATTACCTTTACCTGCTTTGTTTTAGATATATTGCTTTACAACCCGTCAAAATATTTGTTTGTTGTATCGGTAGTGTCCAATGATTAAAACGGTTACAAAAAGGACTGCTTATATCCAGATAATCGACTCAGACTAACGAATATTGATTTATATTGAATCAAATATTTCTGTTTATTTTACAGAAAACCATAGTTAAGATTTTATGTATTTTGGTTTGTATATCGATTATAATACAGTAATAAACATATACATAATTAACGAATTACCTTGTTGACAAAACAGAAAAGTGGACTGTTAGAGACATATTTATATGAATTATTCCCCATTTCATTTTAATTTATTTTACAAAATGAATAATGTTTTTAAGATTTTTATTGAATTAACGATATGAGATATAGGTAACAATATATAAGTAAACAATATAGTTTTTTAATATTCATAAAATCTTTAAAATAATAACTCTATGCATATAATATTCATAGAACATTTAGTCTTCTGTATATGTACATATAATGTATGCATGAAAATCCATCGCAAACAAATATATATCATTGCAAAATATAAGTTAGCTTATACCCAAATACGCTTGGGAATAAAAAATCCCCCTTTCTCATAAAATGGACTTATGTTGTACACAAAGTTTGTGTATTTTGGATTATATATATATCTTTAGAATTGACTATGATTTATATAATAAGTACATTCAATACATCAACATATATATATATATATTTATTGAATGGTATTACATGTAAGATTTTGCTTTAAGAGTAATTTTTTGATTAACAACAAAATAGATCGAGATTATTATCCTTCTATTTTTCCTTCCTTCTGTTCATGAAATACAAAGTACTTTATAAACATCCATTTCAGATGGAATATTTTTTAGTCAATGAAAAACTATATCATATTATTTATATAGCACTTCTTGATTAAATCGGAAATTTGAGACAAACAACGGGCATATTTGTCATACTAATGTGAAGTAATACGTGAAGGGGCGTCTAAAGGAACGAGGCCCTATGCAATTGTTACGCCTTGTCCAATAGATAGAACCAAGATATCTTGGAAAGCAAGATACGCCCATATTTTCCCTTTTCGCTTGCTGGTGATTTTTAATGACGTCACACCATCAAGCGAGAAAAACGTTTTGTAATATTATTCTTACCGCTTACGTGATAATATATTTTTGATACGTCACAAATAATATTAAGATTTAAAACGTTTCATTATTGATGAAAACATTCAATAAATGAACCTCGTACTCTATATATCTAGGGAATAATCACGCTGATTAAATATAAGTAGTGTGTTGCCCGAAAAAAACGTCCTAGGGGAGAATATCCTTGAAAAAATGTTCAAGATAGAAAAGAAAAATGATGTAAATAAATGGTTAAGCACGTATTTGAGGAGAATACACCTAAATAGTGTCCAAACTATATTAGATGAGAATACTGTTGGACAACATTGCTTATCCAGGTGATTGAACTATTTTTTAATAGGACATTTTTCCAAAAAGGCTTTTTCTGGGACGTTTTGCCTCTGATTAAGTCTTGAGCATCGATTAAATAACAAAATAATTATAAGGGAGTGGAATAGCCGTGTGCGTTAAGGCGTGTTCAACTCTCACTGTTGGGGGCGCAGGTTCGAATACTCCCGAGAGGGGATGGTCATATCTGGTCTACGTCATTGATAAGATCCTAAGTTAGAGGGACTAATTTTAATGCTATAATGCTTATTATATCCAGTCGGATGCAATTATTTCGAACCTTATAGGCACAAAAAAAATTACCTTTCCTAAAAGACATAACCTACGTTTTAGAGCTTTTATAGAATGCATATACGCTAAAAGGAGACTCTTCATTAAAGTATTTAAGAAATTTCAAAAAATAGTTTTGAGTATGTACAAGGAGGAAAATGCATTTCATAGAGTGGCCTTGTGCGCCATCTAACATTTAAATGATTACCATGTGTACGCATGTAAACCTATGCTACTGTGTGCAACATGATGCATCATAACAGGGGTTATGATGCACTCTAAAATAATGCATTACTTACATATAAAGATTTAATTGTCCTTTATGACTAAGGGAAGGCGCGTCTGCATTTTTCTGCAACACTTGGATCATTTTATAGAGAAACTATATAGCATATTAAAGATTATACTCTCAGCTTCAGGCATTGTCAAAGGGATAAATTCCTGTTATTCTGCTTAAATGAACGATGGATTACAAAAGCCTAGAAAACCAATCATGAAACTTTCTTGCATGAAAAAACACCAGTCTTACATTAAATTCAAATGCAAAGCACACAAAAGCATATTGAACCAACCTCAGTGTTGCTTTTCATATCAAGCCGTAGATTGTTCCCTCCATTTATAGCTTTCCATACAGACGGCACTTCCCGCCATTAGAGAAAAATATTCAAATTATCCTGAGAGCATCTATGCAAAATTATTGGTTTATCCTGAGAGCATCTATGCAAATATTCTATGGTTTATACTTAGGCTGCTATATATATATATAGGTGTAGCAAAAAGAAATCCATTATCTTTGCATTAAATTGAAGGTTTTATTTAGCATAGTTAGAATGATCCGATTTAGGTCAAATATGCACCGTTTTGTTCGATAACTTGTTGCCATTTTGAAGGTAATTTCATAATGCCTCTCTCATAGAAACCCCCCTCCAATTGTTGACAGTACAGGTTCGAATTAAGAGTTTGGCCGTAGGGGAGCAGCTCATAGTAGATGATTCCCTGCCAATCCACCGAACACAAAGCAAAACCTTCCTGACTGTCAATCCTGGTTTGGCCACCGTTTGCGCCGGCTCACCGGGATTCGACCACGACCATTTTCGCTTGATGCTGTCGTAAGTGACCCACTTTTCATCACCAGTAACCATCCGCTTCAAAAATGGATCGATTTTTTTTGCGATTCAGCAGTGATTCGCAGATGGAAAATCGGTCTATGAGGTTTTTTGTGCTAACTCGTATGGCACCCATACATCGAGCTTCTTTTTGTATCCAATCTTATTTAAGTGGTTCCAAACGGTTTTTGTGTAATGTTTAGCTCCTGTGCAATCGAAACAGTGCTTACATGACGGTGGGACTCGACGATTTCCATTATTTTGTCGATACTTTTGACAATTGGCCTTCCAGAGTGTGGTGCATCTTTGACATCAAAATTTCCGGAAAGGAATCGACGAAACCAAAGTTATTGGTGATTGGCTGTTACAGTTTTTAGGACCATAAACACTATTCACATTTTTAGCCGCCTGGCTTGCGTTTTCACCTTTGTCGAAGAAAAACTGTAAAATGTGGCGTATTTTATCTTTGCTGATGTCCATCTTTGCCACATGCTCAAACATACTGAATCAAGCAATCATAAAACTGGCTGAAAAGTGTAAAGTCTAGTGTGACCCGATCGCATTTATACAACGCGAGATACAGATTACTAAAGCCATCTATTGGAAACATATTGGATTATTTTTACTACCCTATTATATATATATATATATATATATATATATATATATAGCCTCATAAGAACATGCAAATATTTTTCATAAAATGCTCTTATTTTTGTTGTTTCAAAGTATTCTATAGCCTAATTTATACCCCTTTACTTGAGCCCATACCAATTATTGCAGTTTTTTTTACACTCCAAATTGAGACGCCTCCAAAACATGGTTTTTAAACGGTTCACAAAAGGCGCTGGGTTTGAGTCGAATTGTGAGAGCTTGCATTGCAATAGTGAATAATTATTAACTCAGCCTACCATGCTCAAGTGGAACAGGCACCATATGGCCAGTTTTGTTTAAGGAACAGGCGACCATTTGCTTAAAGTGATTCTCCCATGAATAACTTTCAATGGATTTGGCTCGTCTTTGAAGACCCCACGGTCGATTTTTTTTTGTTTCGGATACATATGCATAGTTCCAAGATTCGTCACCGGTGATGATCTTATAAATGTCGTTTGAAGCACTGTGAGCGTATTTTATTCAACATTTATTTACACCAATCAACACGACAATTGAGAAATTGTGCGGGATCCAACAAGAACAAACCTTTTTTACGGCCAGGTATTCATGTAATTTGGAATCAATGCTGGTGAAAGAAACACCAAAAGAAGCCTCGATATCACAATAAACCACATCACTTCGCACACAGAATCAATATTCTCTGACTCAACGGCCGTTATATGCTACCAAATATCAAACTTAACTATGAAATGCCAGATTGCACATGGCTTCACATAGTGTAGGCTAGGCCATAAAGATATAAGGATAATATATGAACTATGATAACTTCATTTCAATATTCATATAATCTAGGGTGAAAGTAGTTTTGAGGTTCTTACATGTACTCTGCATGTGTCCTTAATTGAAAATAAATTTTGAATATATAGTATTAGGTTATCGAGACCAAAAATGTTTATTTTTAAGTACCGTATGACTTATGTCCTTCTCTTTTAACGAAACGTAATACGGACCTTGAATCTATATTCTGCCACAACCCTACATATAATATTGAATCCATAAAGAACAAAGTAACCCTCTCAAATCTTACATTTTCATAATTTTTGGGTTTTGGTTTCATACTACATTCATGCAGCCCAATCACCTCTACACCATCTATTTATCCAATCCTACCGGATGCTACCCGTGCTGCCCGAGATTTTTCAGGTATGTCCACTTGGACCTAATATTTCCTTGACACGTCAAACTTATTCATAGAAATAACTAAGTGTTTAGGAGAAGCATATCAAACAAATAAACGGATCGATTATTTTATTGTTTCAGGAAACAACCACCCACTCAAACTATTTCATAGGAATAAAATTTAGTCCAAATCTAACGCGTCATTATCAAGAAATCCTAGAAAATGTAATTCTCGTATGAAATAACATACGGAAAACGAATTTTCTGGATATAACCAAAGGGTCCAAAACACACCTACACACATCAATGTCATCCCCAGAAAATGTTTTCCCAAATTTAACGTAGCAATTTTAAATAATTGCAAATAACTGTTTGGACATAAAAATTAATATGGCGAATATGGATTTTCCGGGAGCGTCCACCATCATTGAAATCTTACTCTCTGAGCCCTTAAAATTATTTACTGAAAATTTCATGAAGATCTAATGAATCGTTTGGGAAACGAACGAACAAATATATTTTATTAGTAAAGATGTGTCATGACTAGAGCTGGGCAAAAATATGCGAATAAAAATCTGGAAACCAAACATATTTTTCATGATTTCCCTTATTTAGCAAAAAAAATAGTTTATTTCGCATATTTTGCTATTTTCTACATTTCCCCCCACATTTGACTCATTTTTAGCCTCGCTGATTGACAAATGTAGGGAAGAAGTAGACAGTTAAAAATGTATCTATTTTTTCATTTTTTTTCGCATATTGCGTTGTTTTTCGTTCCAGATATTTGGGCTTTAAAAGCTATTTTTTTACTCCAGATTTGCCCAGCTCTAGTTATGAAAATGTACAATTATTACATACCTATAATGGAATTGAACCGCTCCTAGGAACATAAATCTCTAGATGACAGTCGTGGATTTTGTTTTTTCTATTTCTTATTTTTTTCCTTAGAAAATAATATTCCATATGTAGAAATATGAAAGGGTGTAAAACATGGCACAATGAGCAACCAATCTAATCACAAATACATTTATTTATTGATCATTTCTTTGAAAGGCTCTATAAGACAGGAGGGGGGGGGGGGGGGGGGGACAGAAAAAGGATGAATGGAAAATATGATATATCCCATGAAGCTTATATTTCATACACAGTTTGCTCTAACAACAATATTTAAAAATGTGATCCCCTCCACACATACAAACGGAGGAGAATATGTGGATACTCAATAGAGGAGAAATGACTAAAATGGCTACTCAACTTGGCGAAAAAACTTAGTATTTTTATAATATAAAAAGGAGTTCCTGTAATAAATGCCCAGTAACGTCATTCTTTTTATATTTCATAAAAGAATTTTATTGAAATGACGTCATGGATACATCTTTTGTCATTTCTGCTTTTTTCCATAAGACCTGATATTTAGACTTTGACTGCTCAGAGATATGTATATTCCTTTTTTTCTCTTCGTTGTTTCGAACAATATATTTTTTATCATAAAAGGGGAATTAAAATGGCTACCAACAGTTGTTAACTCAGTTATTGTTTTTCCCTTCTTTGAATTAGTCTATTGTGCACTCAAATTACTATGAAGGTCGATGGGAGCAACAACCAGGCTTGAGATTTTAATATTTTTTTTAAATATATATTTCGTTCTAAAAAATTCCAAAGTAATACGTTAAAAACCAACATAAAAGAAGTTGTAGTCTAAAATTATTACTTCGGGAAGAACAACACTAATTTTAACAATGATTGAACATAATCAAATATAAAACAACTATAAAAATGCACAGAATATACTTTAAAACGATATATTTATTCGATTTCAACAATCAAAAAAGTACTCTTTCCTTGAAACCCCCAGTTTTTTTAATAATTTGTTTTTGGAATGTAGGTTTGGAGCGTAGATATAGAAGATCATTCCATCAATCCGATTACCCACGCTTACTAGCCGTCTAAGAACTCATGCAGTCCATAGGAGACATCGTCATCCCCACCTACAATTATTTCATCGTATTTTTTAAAAGTTAATAATTAACAAAACAATGAATAACACTAAGTACTTTGCCCCCAGGCTGAAATTCCTAATTTGAGTCCCATTTTTACGTTTTAAAATATTGTCTGAAAAAGTTTTGGACTTTATGGCCTTTTTTTAAATCAGATTTTGAAATTTATAAAAACTGCTTTGAATGCATTGACATATACAAAAAATATATTAGATATTGATTATAGTCAATAGACTTGAAACAAAAAATATATAGCCTCTTAAATCGAACACTAAAAAATGATCAACCTTTTCAAATATAAAGCTTGTTCATTCGATTGTTATTAAAGATATTGGAATTATAATTTGAAATGCACTGACATACTAGAAAAATAAATACTCCTGACATTTGTGGTTATTCTTACTTTGCACGAAGATAACTGAGCGTATGCGTAACCATTAGAAATGATGAAAATCATGATTGTCAAAAAAGTGCATAAAGACCAAACCTTTTTTTTTTTGGACGATATTTTAACGGCATTTATGGAATTCATGTACAAAATGGGACTCAAATTAGGAATTTCAGCCTGGGGACAAAGAAAAGACCTTAATTTTGTTACATAGTGTAATTATCACTTCATCATTTGCTACAAATCTGATTTCTTTTTATTATAGAACAGGAATATATTTCCCTTCAAAAAAAGTATTTTCTGAAATGCTGGTATTTAAAGCATAAAATTATTATTTTCTCGCTATTCCTATGAACTAGTAGTTCATTATAGTTGAAACCTCAATTTGACAGTGCAAGATAATTTCATAACCAATTAGCCAATATAGCAACCGCTTACATACAAGTAGTTTCAATACCACAAAAAGCTTTTAAAATTTTGCTTGGTTTACCACTTTTCAATTAAATTGTACGTATGATTCATTGTAATAAATTGTTAAAGGAAGGGGATTGCCATTAAGTGCATCAATTTGTTTAAATAGATTCGTCTAATCTGAAGTGATCCATAAGACACTAAACAGGAAAGATTATTTTTAGGTTAAAAACATTTTATTCGGTTAACAAAAAGCAGTTATACAGTATAAAAATACAATAAATTATATACAGAACCAGAGTAAAACTATTCAGGGTAGTTGCGAATATACATAAATGAACATTTTAGTTCATATATATAATATAATATACAAACAGGAAAGATTTGACTATATTTTAAAAATTGTCAATAATTTTTTAAAACAACTATGAGATTAATACTTTAGCATGCAAAGTAATCTATTTATGAATACTTTTTACCTATTTGGATCGATATAATTGTGGATATAAATAAGCAATCTAGCGTGTAAATTAGTCATTCAACCTAGGATATCATCAATGAGGTACAAAATTTGACCTTTCCCTTCCTGGGAGTCGACCCTGCGTCCACTGAATATTTACGTTTTACATATACTTATATGATGTCTTTTCATGGTAGCTTTATATGTTTATTTGGTTTTGATTAAAATATTTTCAAGTTAACCATTTTAAGAGTTAAAATATTTTAACTTCTTTTAATAAGATAAGATGAACGTTCCGCACTCAAAACAGTGATTTCTCAAGCTTTTTATGGATAAAAAAGGTATATAGAACCCAAGGTATGTTTAATGTCATCCTTTATAATGAAACGTCATTAAGCTTATTATTATTTTCATGTCATCACAAAGTCACACGTTTTTACAAAATTCATTCTTCCCTCTTGTGCGTGTGATGTAATTAAATATCATCGGCAAGCGAAAGCCCAGTTCTCTTGGTAATGTGGAGGTACCTTGTTTTTCAATTGTCCTTGGTTCAAATATATTATTTCAATTAAAGAGGAATCGCATAACCACTTCACTTGAACTGAATCAGGAAACGACCTGGACACCTTTTTTCGCCAGGACCCGGGCCGGAACTTAAATATTTCAAGCCGGGCCGAACCAAAACCGGGCCGGCACTTAATAAATATTTTCGTTCCTTCGATATTCTGAAGTGAAGACGTTTTTTTGTTAAGAATGGAAATTATTTTTTAAATAAATATTATGAATGACAAACTAAGGAAAATATTGAAGTCACGGCCTGGTGTCTAAAAAAATGGGACACCGGCCGGTACTCTCCCAAAAACAGCCGGGACCCGGCCAGGTATTAGGTATATATATATATATATATATATTATATATACATATATATATAATAAATTATATATACATAATATATATATATATATAATATATATATATATATTAGGCTAGGTTCTACTTTCGTATCCCTCTTTCATATTTTAGGGACTCATGGTATATTTTTTTATTTTTGGAAGGGAATGGGAGAGGAAAAAAAAAAGGAAAAAGAAAAAGGAGAGTTAGAGAGATGGAAAAAGAGAGAGACACAGAGAGAGAGTCACGGAGATAGAAACACAGATAGAGAGATAATTAACTCATTATTCTTCTGAAGTCTCGGGATCGATAAATAGTGACTTTACACATAGAAGTGAATCTTTGGGCACCTGGATCGTGAAAAGAGGAAGTTCCTCATGACCTATTCCTACTCATTTCGTCTTCAAATATCTACCCTCCCTCCATCCCCCTCTTCCGATCTGTCTCGGATGACTACGGAGACTCCACTCATGAAGCCTCCTCCTACACGTCTCTTGGACTCGTACGTCTAGAAGAAGAAGTCTCTCAGGCATTACTCTTCCTCCCTCCGGTCTCGGATGACTACGGAGACTCCACTCATGAAGCCTCCTCCTACACGTCTCTTGGATTCGTACGTCTAGAGAGGAAGTCTCTCAGGCATTACTCTTCCTCCCTCCGGGTCTCGGATGACTACGGAGACTCCACTTATGAAGCCTCCTCCTACACGTCTATTTTCATTCATGTAACACTTTTTATCACCATAAATTTTATCCATATCATGTAAATACGAAATAAAAATAGTACTTAAAAATTACTATAGCATAAAATATACTTGAAAAGATTTATATGCTGTATTGACTATATTGAAAGCATTTACTTAAGAGAAACCTGTGTATAATTTCTTTTACCTCGTAAATGCAGTTCTATTATTATTGATATCCTAAATATCTTATTAAAGATGGCGCGTGCAACTTTCTATAATATCAGAGTGAATTACTGAACAATTAAAAAATATAGTTTTTCAAAAGGAAATAGCGAAATAGCAGGCAATGAGAGTTTTATAATATAATATATATTACAATAAAGAAAGGTAAATAAATAATGCAGCTGAGCGAATCAGTATATTGCGGGTATATCAATCAAGAGTATTGTGCTATATATGCGCTAGATGTAATATAATACTGAAGAAAATAAATAGCATAAAAGGAAAGGGACTTCATTGAAATTATTTGTAGATCCATAAACATTGATTTCGTAATCAATGTTTGTAGATGACACTCGAAGGGCAAGGAAGACTCTTTCATTTGTTTCTTGAGGAAGAGTAATGCCTGAGAGACTTCTTCTTCTAGACGTACGAGTCCAAGAGACGTGTAGAGGAGGCTTCATGAGTGAGTCTCCGTAGTCATCCGAGACAGATCCGGAAGAAGGGGATGGAGGGAGGGTAGATATTTGAAGACGAATGATAGGAATAGGTCATGAGGAACTTCCTCTTTTCACGACCAGGTGCCCAAAGATTCCACTTCTATGTGTAAGTCCCTATTTCTCGATCCCGAGACTTCAGAAATGATAATGATTAATTATCTCTCTATCTGTGTTTCTATATCTCCGTGACTCTCCTCTCTGTGTCTCGCTCTTTTTTCCATCTCTCTAACTCTCCTTTTTCTTTTTCCTTTTTTTTCCTTTTTTTTTCCTTTTTTTTTTCCTCTCCCATTCCCTTCCAAAAATAAAAAAATATACCATGAGTCCCTAAAATATGAAAGAGGGATACGAAAGTAGAACCTAGCCTATATATATATATATATATATATATAGGTCATTTTTATTTGAGTCTGCGCTATAGGATGTTTACATGTACGGCCAACAACTCTTGTGCAAAAAACGGTTTTTATAAATCAAATCGATCTTGTTATGGATACAAAAAGTTATTTTTATGCCCAAATTATGTCACACTGTTTTCCACATGCATCAAAACCAAGGAATACTAGAAACTACCTGGAAAGGAAAGGGAAAATTGTAGCTTCCAAGTTAAGGCATGATACGTTGATTAACATACCAATAAATTAAAAGTTTTATATGTTATTCTTAGCTAAATTTTCACTTCAATAATTAATCATTCAACGATCAAACAAGTAGCTGTTATATTTAACAAAAATGAATAGCAAGTATTATATATATATATTGATACTTTTTATTTATCAACAATAGTAAATATAATATTATTTACAAACGATACATATTTAATAGTTCCAAACAAGTAATTCAAGATAGTATGTTTTCATTGTAAAATAGACTTTATTTAGAAATTTTTATTTTTAAATTAAATTTCATATCTGACGATCTTTGTTTCTCAGAAACTACACTGCCTCATTAAACTTCCAGTTTTGGAGGTGCCATGAGTTTCAAATCGGAGGATCTTGAGGAGGTTAAAGCAGGGCTGGCGTCGCGTTTGAGGGCGGCTCCTGTTCATCTTGAGGTTGAGCCAGACTTCTTTCATCCACGGAAAGATACATTCCGCCAACGCGATCCCGATAGTATTTGACTCTTCCGCCCCTATTACAATATGAACAATTAATAAGACTATAGGTGATATTAAGTTTAACGTCATAGCATAACTCTATTCTGTTTTTATCACTACCTTAACATATTTAATTAAAAACAGATGATGCATATGCATTCCCTTACAAAAAAACAAAGTCAAGAACAGAATATAAAGCTACGTATAGCTACGATACTATTAAAATCGGATATTATACACTCAACATATTAATGTTTAGTTAATATATATATATATTTATTTATTAGCTTGACATTGTGATAAATTAAAAATCTATATCATAAAATAAAATAGTTATGATTAATATTATAATACATATTTAATTAAAAACAGATGATGCAATATGCATTCCCTTACAAAAAAAAAACAAAGTCAAGAATATATGTATCAAGAAGTATATATATATATATAGATAGATATATATATATATATTAGATCATTCATATTTTAAACTGCTTTAAGATTTAATTATTGTACTTTTATTTTTGATGAACAGTTAGAAAATCTTGTAAAAAATAGTTAGAAACTCTTACATTGACTTGGACATCCATCCACCAATAGACTCGATGCTCCAGCTAAAATACGGATAAGATCCTCCTCGTAGCTCTTGTATCGAAGTTCTTGCATAGAACAATGTCCATTATTTCACCCTAGGAGCAAGGCAGCTTAATAGCTTTTCACGGTAGCAGTCCACGGTAAGGGCAGCATGGCAGTTTTGGATGTATTCCTCTGGTTGGACCTCATAGGCCAAATTCTGTCTGTTGAAGGAGGAGAGAAACCATTTTAGAGACTTCACTTTTAGATGATGTAGAATTCCGTTCGGACGCGGGGCGTCGCGATGCCGTTAGTGCAATATAAGGGACTTGGGGGAAATCACTTTGGAGCTTATGGAGAAGCAGTAGTCCGGTGAAAGTAGTGTCCCCACTGAGACACCAGTTGGCCTCATCAATAATGAATCGCTTGAGGGGATCCCGCGAATAAGGCTTCGAAAGACTATTGAGCTTCTGAGAGGCAGATACCTTCTTGGGAGTCACGTAGAGGAGTGTGATTTGGGGCATGAGGAGACAGAACGTTTCGTATATTTCCTGCTGCCGGCCATAGTCGTCCCCGATGAGATGATCTGCAGGGATCCCAGACCGTCGAGCTTGTGAATTTATCATATTTGAAGGATGACAGGAGGGATAGGACTACCCTGACTCCGCCCTGGACCGCGATTGGTAACTGATATCAGAGACTCTTTCCGCCCCCGTGGGCATAAGGACAGAGGGACATTGTTCAAGAGGGCCGCATTAATGGCTGACAGATGATTTAGGCGAAAGCTGCAGATATCAAAGTGACTCTTGAGCTTCCCAAAGAGATCGTTTGAGAAAGAGTAGTCCCTCTTTGGCATATTATTATATCCTTGTTTACAACAGGAGCAGAGAACTTGTATACCACTTTGAAACACAGAATATAAAGAACTTAAAATAAAACTAACCAACCACGTTTTTTGAAATAAATATTACAACTGAATCAATAATGATGGCCTTAACGTGCGCATAAAGGAGTGCTCGTTTATGACGTTAATCCTTCCAGCTAGCTTCTAGTATTCCTTGATCAAACTAATTTTTGAAGGAGCTTTATAACTAACCAGAAGTTTTGACCGGAAGTAGCCTTGGAATTTTTGCCGGAGGAAAAAATATTGCAGGACATTCTTGTCCATATCCAACTCAACTCATGATGAATAGGATTTTGGATTGCGGCAAATTAATTAATGCATTTCCTATTATTTAAAAAACCATAATGAATTAGGAAGATTAAAGGATGATCAGATTTTAAAATATTACATCCGTTTGAATTTTTTTTTGTTCTCAACCATATGAAAATAACGTATAAAAAATAGATATTAGTTAGAAAATGGTTGTCTCTAATCACTTTTTAAAAGCTTTGTAGCATTTTACTTACACGACAAAATATCCTAATTATTGTACCTATTGAATTACTAAATAAAATTATTGAAGGCTGAACTTTCATTACTTTTTTATTAAAAATAGTAATTTATTTATTTAGAGTTTTCTTTAAAAATGAATATTAATATTTAAGATTGAATTCATTGCACATATCACAAATAAAAACAAAAAATAGTTTTTTAAAGCTATTATCACAACTGGATTGACTCACCTTCAAGACAATTTAAGCATTAACTGTATTTGATATTTATTAAAAAATAAATTATTATGAATATCAAATTGCCAAGTTTGTATATCAAATATTTTTGGTTCATAAATTTATATGAGAGTAAAGTTCTTTTAAAACTTATCCCTACCAAGACTGCTATAGGAGAGGTTTGGTGGAAAAATATGGTTAGTCATATCCAATTTATTTTTTCCAAGTTCCAAGAACCCTAGGATTGAGAGGTGTTGTGCAATTTAATAACATTGATTTATTGTTTGTTATGATTTGCAAATAGGAGCATCTGGAGCTTTCGGATAACTCGTCTTATGAAGTGCTCATGAAGTGAAACCATGGAGACCCTTTGGCTAGGATTTCGTGCATCAAGACTCCTGAGTAGCCCTGTAGATTCGGGTCGGATAATTTATTGAAGACAACAGTAGAGAGCATTCGTTGGACTGAAAATTATAATGATCAGTGAGTACATTATTTATCAAAGAAAACCCCTTCTTTTGGATTCCTGTCCTTGGCCCTTACATCCGTGCCCAAGTTTCGCTCCGAGAACTTCGATGGCCCCTGTCTACAACTACTCTTCAAAACTCGGTTCAAAACCTGAAGCGGACGCCAGAGCGCATGGAAAACCTCTTTAAAGAATAACTTTATCTGAAGGACACCGCGGGATAGTATCTTTGAAGTGAATATGACTGTCCATATTTCCCACCAAACCTCTTCTATAGGTAGGCACAACATTTGGCAGAAAATTGGTTCATGGTCAAAAGTTGCGTGACCATAAACGTACTCAAAGTTGCGTTATTTCAACCTGCTTTATTATACATTGACGTAATCACTTCTGTTATATTTAAAGAAATCAGAGCCATATATAAATAAACTTACCTAATATTTCTAACGTGAACTTTGTTTAAAAGACCCTAAGATATTTGAAAAAAGGAAGTGCGATAGCTGTGTGCGTTAAGGCGTGTTCAACTCTCAATACTGGGGGTGCAGGTTCAAATTCCGAGAAGGGATGATCATATTTGGTCTACCTCATTGATAAGATACTAGGTTCGAGTGAATAATTTTAATGCTATAATGCTTATTTATATCCAATCGGATATTGCAATTCTATTGCACCAATTAGGCACAAAAAAAATCCTAAAAACTGCTTATGTGATAACTTTTTCATCTTGCGATAAGGATGAATGATATTTTTCCCCAATTAATCATAAACATAAATTTGTCAAAATCAACTTTTAATAAGCAATAAACAATAGTGAAAATATGTAACTTGTCAAAACATAATCAATTACTTTATTATTGATATCAAAGCATTTTTAGCAAACAAGTACAAAGAATCACAAAGAAAACTAATTTAACTAGCAAAAGTTAAACTATATAGAGATCAGTCAAGCAACAGTTTATGTGATCAGGATGTTTTTCATTAAATTTAAAGATTATAATAATTTATGTATTAGAGTAGATAGAATTGGATTTTTTATCTTAACAATTTTTAAATGAAAATATATAAACGCCTATGGAGTCTTGAATTTTTTAAGTGATGAGAAACTTTGTTTTTATCATAAAATACAGACGCCATAAAAGAAGCCAGAGCTTTGAAGGCAATAGGACATGGAAAACATTCACGTTTTCATTTCATTTATTTCGTATCCCAAAGAATTACAAACTAGTCGAAATGGAGAAGATAATATTTTTACCTTGAACAAAAGTATCTATAAATATTTTGTTTTTGATTTTTCTTGTTCATTTAAGTATTATTTCTACACAACTGTTCAGAAAAAAAATCTTAATTATTTATTTTTGTTTTAATATCTATTTTATTACACTGTAATTAGAGATTTTTAATAAAAACTATTATGATCGGGAAATAAAAATCGTTTCTAATTTTTGTGAGCCAACGATAAGTGATTAACGCTTTTTAAGCAATAAGTGCCCAGTGCGAATTTTTTATTCGAAGCTTCAAAATTATTTTTTAAATAACTTATAAAAACTTTCATAAAAACGTCAAATTCATAACTTTGACATTTTAATGAATTAAAAATTGCAGGTTTTTTGCAATCGAAACAAATAGGCACAAAAGGAGCTCAGTTAATAGATTGTGTTCAATTCTGGATGTTGAGAGCGCTGGCTTGACTCCCGAGAGGGAGGTCAATTTCGGTCGCCCTCATCGTTAAGATCCTAGGTTCGATAGTCTAATTTACACGCTATTGTGTTCATTTTTATCAATACGGATGAGATTCTTTCAAACTAAAGAGGCACTTTAAAAATCCTATACAAGAAAAAGGATGATAAAATATACGTTATACAGAAGAAAACAAATTACATGTTTCTGAGTGACAAATTTTTGGTTAAATCTCGTATAGGCTTTATACGTATTTAAAGTCGTGTTAGGCACAAATGGACTAAAACTGAGCGATAAATTATATAACGTTTCAGTATTAGTTGACTGTTGTAATTTAAAAGCAATGTGGGTAAGAAAATGTCAAACTTTAAAAACAGTTCCTTTGAAAAGCATTTAACTACAAAATTTTATGTTGAACACTCAAACATCCTTATAAATAATTTTGGTAATGATATTTAATGTTTATTGCTCATTAATTCAAACATGGAAACCAATGGATTTTACTGATAAGAAGAAGGTGCCCTTCTTTTGGAATCACATAGTTATTTGTTAAAGGAGCACGTAAGACGGCTAGAATTACTTTATACCCGATCTGACATAGAAAGAGAAAAAAGCTATCCATTAGAAAACATAGATACATCTGTATTGTATCTCTCTGGCGTCTCTTTTATTACCTCTGCCGAAGGAGTATTGTTACCTCCGCCGAAGGAGGTATTGTTTTCACTGGCGTTTGTTGGTTTGTTTGTCAGCAGGATAACTCAAAAAGTACTAAACGGATTCGAATGAAACTTTGTGGAGTTGTTGGAAAGGCCAAAAGGAACAAGTGATTAAATTTTGGCATCTCTAAGTGCTTTTGAATATGCAAAATGAGCAAAATACTAAATGAAATGGGGTCTCTATTCAGGAGTAGGAAAGAACAAACGCTAAAAAAATATTCATTGACGTTTTATTTTCATATATCAGCTCAGGACTATGTTACCCAGTGACGTAGCTTAAACTTCTTCCTCTTCCCGTCTCTGAGTGCTTTTTTAATATGCAAAATGAGCTAACAGAGAGGAAACAATGATTAGAGATAGAAAATCGGGCGTGTGAAAGGGAGAATGTTTGAATGGGAATGTTGTGGGGATCGGCGGAGGTACACACTCTCTGAGTGTATACATGCCTCTAGTTTTCACTGGCGTTGGTTTGTTGGTTGGTTGGTTTGTCAGCAGGATAACTCAAAAAGTGCAGAACAGATTCGGATGAAATTTTGTGGAGTTGTTGGAAATGCCAAAAGGAACAAGTGATTAAATTTTGGAATCCTAAGTGCTTCTTTAAGATGCAAAATGAGCTAAATACTACTAAATATTTCAAGTTAGCCTACTCTGCCAATAGATGTCGCTGTGCTGTGCTCTCAAAGAGGAGAGCACAGCACAGCGACATCTATTGGCCAATGACAAAAACCAAGTGATTCATTTGGTGGGGATCGGCGGAGGTTTGCACTCTCTGAGTCCTCTAGTTATAGTATCAAATTAATCACAAACCCTCCCTTTTATCTACTATTAATAAGCTTTGCTTTATTATTTTTGGTATTATCATATACAACTTAAGTCTTTCTATTCTGGGGGAGGAACCATGGAGATATAAGGACATAGAGAGCTAATTGGATTTCAGAGAAATACGTCATTGTGTCCAAAATACAGCGGAACGATGTTTTCTCTGCTATTGGAGGGAATAAGCTCTCTATATCTTTATGGATCCTTCAGAGAAATACGTCATTGTGTCCAGAATATGGCTGAACGATGTTTCTATGCTATTGGAGATAATATAAGCTCTCTATTCTTTATATCTCTATGGAGGAACCCTGATATAAAGAATAGGAGAACTCAATTGCTTTCGTTTTATTTCTTTTAAAATGTTATCAAAATTTTTAGAAAAGAGACATGTGTTTCCTCGTGTCCACGAGTCCTGTTAAATAAGTAACTCCAGACACAGGAGGGAACTCCGTATCAAAGTTACTCCTCCAGAATAGAAGAACTTAAGCTGTTTAATATAACCAACAGCGCATTAATAATAGAAAAAAGGGAGAGGTTCGTGATTAATTCGATATTATAATCAAAGAGATGCAGAGAGATATAAGAAAATATCTATATTTTCTAATGGACAGCTGTTTTTTTTTTTTTTCTATGTCAGTTTGGGTATTAAGTAATCCCTTGTACGTAAGCCAATACGCTCAATGTTTAAGAAAGAAGTGTTCTTAGAAACCTTTCTATGTTATTTTAATGTTTATCTATTTGAATATATCGTCAACAAAGAAAAAATACTATTTATTTCATTAACAGAAATCGAAATATGTAATTTTTATTTTTTTCCCCATATGATAAAAATTATAGACATTAACTACGTTATGTATTAGTATCATATTTTATTATAGCTGTAGCTAAGCATTATATTTTTTGGTGTCCAGAAGAAATGGACCAGGAAAATATGGACTAGGAAGAAATGGACCAGGAAAGAATGGACCAGGAAGGAATGGACCAAGGTAGAAAAGGAGAATTATGACTCATGGAAGAAATGGACCAAATACATAGGTAGGCAAGTTTTTGTGGAATGTATCTAAGTATTGTACAAATACTATTTCTCATATAAACTGAGTGTAGAATGACAGAATGATTTTATTTTTGCAATTTTAGATAAATAATCTCTTCTTTGGGTCAATTATAGTTCAAAATCCCCCGAATTATGGTAAATAATACGTATTGTCTTAAATATCAAACATACCGATGTTAGAAGCACTCAAAAAGTAAATACATAAAGAAGAAGAAATATATGCCTAATTTCGGGCGCGATTGTTATAAATGGAATATTTGAAAGGATAGAGTGAGGGGTGACGTCAGAGTCAGCAATAATAAAATGAAAGAGCCTCCAATGATCCGAGTCGAGTATTCAAACTTTGCAATCCGGCCGAATGAAGGCACCTCAACACATACAGACAATGCCTTGGACCCCCTCGAGTCAGTCGCCTCCCTTCCAGAAAGGCACCAAATTCCCGCCCTCGTCTTCTTTAAAGGAGTCCCATCCCTCGTCCTCGAAAGGAGTCCAATCCTTCGTCTTCATGAGAGGAATCCCTTCCCTCGTCTTTGATTTAGAACTTCCCATCCCTCGTCTCCGTTATAGGATTTCCCATTTCGTCTTCGTGAGAGGAGTTATATTCCTCGTCTTCAGGAAGGGTCCCTCCTACCATCACCTCCTCCATATTGAAGACTTGTTCCTCTTAGTGGAATTCGCTAATGAACTCCTCAGTCCTGTAATTCTATTCAAAGCCTAATCTGGAGAATGTCAAGATCTTAAAGGACCTCAAAAACCTTTGCCCTATTATATATTTCTATTTATATTCATGAAAATAATTGATTTATATAAATTGACAAATACATTTAATTCAAAATTTGTTAAATTGTAAGACAAACATAATATCAATATTACTAGAGATTAAAAATGAGCATTTAAAACTAGTCTAAGGTTCCCCCACTTTAATTTCCCCTCACTTTTTCTGGAGAGATTCTGGTCATTAGAGACGTTGGTTTTTCGGACCCTTCTTGGTGCTACTGCAACTCAAACATGTGATGTGTCTTTCACTAGTATTCTTCCTGAAAAAGGCCGTCTCACCCTTTTACCCACCTCTCATAGTATCTCAGCTCTCATATCTCACCCCTAAAAAGCTTGATTTTTTTTAAATTTTCGGTTTCCTCCCGGATAATGAACTGGCGAGTCTGCGCTCCCAGGACGAAATAAAGTCTCTGCCCAGAATCGGCCAAATACTTCCCCTTTATTCTAGACGTCCCCCGAGTTTGCTTTGTCCTTCCCGGAAAGTCTGAATCATCCCCATAATACTCCCTCCTGGACACAATTGTTAAAAAATAAATTTGGTATAGAAGTTTATATATTGATACCAATGCTACCTGGTGTATAGTTCAGATTTTTATTAGTTATATATTGACTAATGATTCATGAAATATTGTTTTTTTTATAAAAACAAACTGTATTGTAGCAAATATAAAGAACTTGAATATAAATAAAATGAATATAATACTAATAAATGTATAGTTATTATTATACCTGGGATAATAAATATGGCTTTTTACAGTTTATAAATAAACTTATAACATTTCTAAAATCTTTTATAGAATATGAAGGGACATGTGTTAGGATATATAGATATAGAAAGGAAGACATTTGTGTCAAATGCCGGAGAAGTATTAATATAATTAGGTGTATTTGAACTAGATAACTTCATTTATCTAAATAAAAATGAAATGACTGTGAATAGAAAATAGTATAACTAACATTTAATTTTTAATTGTTTTTTGTATAGCTTTTAGGTGATCATTTAGAAATTGAAATGTCACAAATATAAATAAAGAAAATAACTGACCTATTACTGAATGGAAAGAATAAAAACAAGGTAACAAAGTTGAGCTAAAATAATAATAGAAGAGGGGCACATAACAATATGAAATAAAACAAAAAAAGCTTCTCATATCATGATAATATTACAGACTTCACATCGTCCGTGGATGGTTGAAACGCAAATGTGAGAGGTTGTGGGAGGGGTCAAGGGTCTCTGATTCATGATATATTGTACAGTTCAATGGCACTCGGAAATATTTCGTGTCCAGAGCGCTTCTTTTTCCTCACTCACTCACGAAAAGGGAACCACTAAAATAATGGACGTGGAAATAAAGGATGGGAAATCCTATAACGGAGACGAGGGATGGGAAGTTCTAAATCAAAGACGAGGGAAGGGATTCCTCTCATGAAGACGAAGGATTGGACTCCTTTCGAGGACAAGGGATGGGACTCATTTAAAGAAGATGAGGGGCGGGAATTTGGTGCCTTTCTGGAAGGGAGGCGACTGACTCGAGGGGTCCAAGGCACTGTCTGTATGTGTTGAGGTGCCTTCATTCGGCCGGATTGCAAAGTTTGAATACTCGATTCGGATCATTGGAGGCTCTTTCACTTTATTATTGTTGACTCTGACGTCACCCCTCACTCTATCCTTTCAAATATTCCATTTGTAACAATCGCGCCCGAAATAGGAATATATTTCTTCTTCTTTATGTATTTACTTTTTGAGTGCTTCTAACATCGGTATGTTTGATATTTAAGACAATACGTATTATTTACCATAATTCGGGGGATTTTGAACTATAATCGACCCAAAGAAGAGATTATTTATCTAAAATTGCAAAATAAAATCATTCTATGTCATTCTACACTCAGTTTATATGAGAAATAGTATTGGTACAATACTTAGATACATTCCACTAAAAAACTTGCCTACCTATGTATTTGGTCCATTTCTTCCATGAGTCATAATTCTCCTTTTCTACCTTGGTCCATTCCTTCCTGGTCCATTCTTTCCTGGTCCATTTCTTCCTAGTCCATATTTTCCTGGTCCATTTCTTCCTAATATCATATTTTTTGGTTGTTTGACTTGGCTTATGTAAATTAAGTATTCAACATATGAAAAAAATATGACATAGGAAGGTTCTAGGGCAATCACCCCCCAGACAATCACCCCCCG
>CP045890.1:9105275-9157893 GCA_013387185.1 Caligus rogercresseyi | reverse complement strand
ATTTTTTTTTTTGTTTTTTTTTTGTACGCTAGGTACATATTTATTCATTCAACATATTTCTATATATAATTTACAGAAGGTATTCATATTTTTAATCGACATAAACAGGTTAGAATATTATCAATTATGGGGTTAAAATCGTGGGGTAATGGTATTTTCAAGCTCCTGCATTTGTATAAAATAAACTGTGTTTTTGTAGTGATAAAATTTACTTCTTCTTGGTTGTTGCCTATATATAAATAAACAAAGTCTTTTGTACCAAGAATTAATTTAAAATGATTAAAAAAACAAATCTTTAATTTGCATAAAATATTATCTACAAATGGACACTCGTAAAGAAAATGGTTATAAGTTTCCAAGGAATCCTTGCAGAAATGGCACATTCTCTCCTCTCTAGATCTACCGAATATACTTCCCAAAGACAGTGTATTGGTGACTATTCTGTACTTAAAATAGTATAACGTTGGGTCTAGCCGATTTAAGTTTAAAACGTTAATTATGGTAGGTGCTGTAGCTTTCAGTTTAAAATGTTCTTTTTTTCTTTCTATTTGATTAAAGTATTGATAAATGTAGATTTTTTAATTAGTACATTTCGTAAATATTTATTTCTTGTCAATGTTAAAAAATTTAAAAAATCATCTCTAGGGCCTATCTGTCTTTTGCAGAAATTTAATTCGTGTAAAATTTTTGTTTTTTTCTAAAATCTCATTTTGGGTAAAATAATCGTTCTGAATAAAAATTTCTCCAACAAAGTCAATTTTTTTGCAAATAAACATCTCTGTCATAAAACTTAATCTAGCATTTTCTTTAACGGGTTCTTGCCACAACATCTTTTTTAGCATTACTTTTATTAATTCTTCTGTTGGTTCTTTAATATCTCTCCAGAATGGACTTACGGATGATAACGCTTCCAAAACTTTAAAAGGAGCTTTGCCTCTAACTTCGTCAATAGGTTTTTTAAAGATTTCTTTATATTTTTCTCTTACTATAAAACTCCATATTGCATTGCTCTTAAGAATTCTTTTAAACCATTTAAAAATCAGTATTTTCCAGAAATAACTAAAAGACAGCAAACCAAGTCCACCAAATTCTTTAGGGCAATTAATTCTCTTCCATGTTAAGTTTCTGTTCCTTCCTTCCGGGAATAGAAAACCTTCACAAAGTTCTTCGACTTTCTTACACAAAGATTCTGTAAAAGGAGTTAAAATCAATATATGGGTTACTCTTGGTAGAATGTACGTGTTCCATATATGTATTCTTGCCGAAACGTTCTTTTTCAGAAAAAAATAAAACTTACGTATGCCCCCTTCAACCCTGGCTAAAACTTCATCGATATTTTGATTCCTAGCCTCACCATTTATGGATATATATGTGCCCAATATTTTTAGAGATTCGGACATTTGGATCCCGTATAGATTAAATTTTATTGTAAAATTAGCTAAAATATTTGATTTATTAAAATTTATTTGTAAACCTGAGTTAGCCTCAAAGTTTTTGAAAATGTCTAAAGTTTTTAAAAAGGAGGTTCTGATTTCTTCCTCGTTACCAGTATATGCAAGAGTTACGTCATCTGCAAAAGCTTCTATCTTTAACTCAGTTTCTCCAAACTTTATGCCTTTTATTTGCTGGCATGAGTTGATTTGATCTAATAATTGATTTATAGCGATAATAAATAAAATTGGAGAAAGGGGGTTTCCCTGTCTGCATCCTCTTTTCACGTAAAATAATGTATTGGTTTTTCATAAAAAGTTCTAATATTACATAAAGACACCGCCATCATTCTTATAAATTTTTCATTAAAGCCATGTGACTTCATACAGTTAAAAATCCATTGGTGAGATATAGAGTCAAATGCCTTAGTAAAATCTATACCTAGTATCGCCTTCTTGTTGTTTTTGAGCCCAGCAATCGCGTCACAAATACTTCTACAAACGTCTTCGGGTACTCTACCAGCTACAAAGCCTTTTTGGGAATCACTAATTATTTCAGGTAACAAATATTTCATTCGATCAGCTAGAATTCCACAATATATTTTATAGGAAGTATTGAGCATAGTTAGGGGTCTAAGGTTGCCTATGTTTCTGGGATCTTTTTCCTTTTTTGGAATAAGGATAAGTTTTCCGGTAGAGATATACCCTTCAAAGTATCCCTTAAAATTTGCTTCCATGAATACTTTTTCAAGTAAAGGACATAAAAAGATAGAATATTTTTTATAAAATTCAATTGGGAAACCGTCTGGCCCCGGAGATTATTTTTTTTGTCGTAATTTTCGATGTACTTCTTAATTTCATTTTGGTGATATAAGTGTCTAATTTCTCTGCCACAGGCTGATTTATTTTCCTTAAGCCTTGGATACTTGTATTGTTAATTTTTGGGACAAAATCTGCTGTGTTAAATAAACATTTTGCACAAGTATTCTGTAAAAACGGGTGAGTGCCGCAATCTTTACAGGAAAACATATCCCGATAAAAATCTATAATTCTCTTCTGAATTATTTCTGGGCAAGTTTCCAATGTTCCATTTTTGTTCAAAAGCTCATTGATGTTTTTCTTTTTTACAGAATTATTTTCAAACTTTTTAATATTTTGGAATAAAATTTGTTCTTTTGAAATTGTTTTTAGACCTGTTCTAATTAAAATCCCCTCAGTAAAAGTCTCTTGCATTTTCTATATTTACACTATCTGTTAAAATGTCCTTATTATCATTTACCTTTTCTAATAATTTTGCGTATTGTAGTCTTCTTTCTTCACTTTTTCTAACTCCTAATTTTATATATTCTCTTCTGGCGCAATTTAGTATTTTCTTCAAAGCAAAGGAAGGAGATGTTATTTCTTTTGTAGTAAGTTGAAGTATGACGTTTTCTAAAATACTTTTAATTTTACAATAGTGGGCTCGTCTTCCATCAGGGTAGTGTTTAATTTCCAAGATTGTTTTTGGTGTTTTTTAAGGGGCTTTAATGAAAGCATAATTGCATCATGATCAGATATACCATTTGGTATTACCTTATAGTCTGAAATATATGGTGTTAGATCATCTGAGACAAAAAAATAGTCCAATCTTGAGCGTTTTATAATCGTTTCAGCCACTTTGATGGTAAAAGTATGCTCTGGACATGAGTTGAACTTTGTTGCTGCATCTATAAATTGATTCTTAAGTAAAATTCGTTTAAGTTCTAATGTTGCTTTTTTATTATTTTTTCTTTTATAATTGACGGTGTCCCTCTTTTGGTTGAGAGCAATATTAAAATCTCCTAATAAAATATTCGAATCACCCCCTTTGTTATCGTTTAAAAACTCAGAATCAATTGATCTATAGAACTTTGGATTGTCTTGGTTGGGTCCATAAATAGATAAAATATTAATACATTTGTCTTGCCAGGTTACTCTTAAAACAGAATAGTTACCACCTGTATCTCTGGCAACAAATTTAGGTTTTAATTTGGTCTTGATGAGCACAAGGATTCCTCTCGAGGGATGGTTAGCCATTCTATTTACAGCAGGGACGAGGAAACTAGAATAATTATTTGGAATGTATTTATCATTCTTCATTATCCTTACTCGAGTGTCCACAATAGATAATATATCAGGGCTAAGAGATAAAAAATATTTCAAAACCCTTTCTCTTTTCTGTTCGTCAAAAACAGAATTTACATTTGCAGAAATTATTTTTAAATTCATATTGAATGCGAATAAAAAGATAAAATACAAAATCAAAAAAAAGGAGCCAATAATCATCGGGGAGATATAATAAATACTTATTAAAACGAAAAAACAACCAAAGTCACAAATATTTTTAGTATAAAAGGTATGAAAGAAAGAAACATTTAAAAAAGAAATGATCTTACTCTTATGGTTCCTTGTGAGGGAGAGATGACTCGGGTTCTTCAAAAACAGAAGGGTTTCTTTCCGGGGGCTCCTTGTTTGAGTCATTAGGAATCTCATTTAAGATTTCTATGTTCTGATTGGGAGGTTCCGATTCTTTAGTAATCTCTACGGGACATTGTTTATCCTTTTTATGTCCTTCTCCCTCAATTGAGGGACTCCTCTCACGTGGTTTCTTTTTTCCTTCTTCTAGTGGACTTCCATACACTCTTTTGCTTGATGGTTTAGATGTCTTTTTAACAGAATTTTTCCTTGTAGAGACGGGTCGTTTACGTAAAATTAATTTCCATTCATCTCTTAATGTATTTTTATTTTGTTCTTCTGCTAGCGGCTCAATTTCTGTTCCTGATGGATTTTCCTGAGAATTGGATTTGCTTAAGTTTTGGTCTTCAATTGTAGAGACATCATTGACGTATTCCGTATCTTTATCTTGGGTTTCATCTTCGTTAATTTTTTTTTTCCTTGACAGTTTCAATCTTTTTTGAAAGATTGAGTCGTTCCTTTAGGTATCTTTCATACTCAGAGTAAGTCATCCGCTCTTCTTCCGTACAACTGTTTTTTTGTGTCCTAGTTTGAGGCATTTAAAGCACTGTGTTATTTGGAATTCAGTTATTATCTCAACTCTCTTTCCTTTAATTGGCAGGAAAACGGGTAATCTCTTCTGAGTTTTTATTTTAACTTTAAGCTTCCCAGACATTATTTTATTTAACTGTTCCGTAAATTCCTCGTCCTCGCTGTCTTCAGATGTGAATTTGTGAGGTATCCCTTCGAATTCTCCTTCAATGTCTCCAAATTCCGATAATTTTTTTGTGAGAGCGTCCCTATCAATTTCAGATCCATTTTTCACAATTATTTCTATAGTTTTTGTGTTTTTCTTAAATTTTCGATGCCTCTAACACTGAAGAACACATTATCTTGTATTTGAGTAAATTTCTTCAATCCTGAGAATCTTGTAAGTACATTTATTGGTTGTCTAAATGTGAGAACAATGAAACCTGCTCCAGACATGCAGTCGGTCATTGTCAATATATCTTTCACAGTGAGAGATAGCGCCTCAAATATTTTCTTATAGTGTTTTTGTACAGGGCAAAACCCTTTTAAGTTTTTATATTCATGGTCCTTCCAATCAATGTAGACTTTTTTCCAAAAGGGGTTGAAGTCAATATTTTCATACTCCTTTAGTTCTGTTTTGTCTTACTTGAATAAGAGGCCTTGACAGATCCCTCTTCTCTTCTTTTATTGTCATTAAGACAGGTCAGCAGCGTATCTGCTTCTTCTTCTCTCCTCCTCCTCTTCTTTCCCGGGCATGTTTATCATCCCTATCAGGGGGCTCCTTCGAAGGGGGTTCACTCATCACTTCTCTCTATATATAAATATATATGAAAAGTGATGTCACAGCCTTGACGTAGATTATCAGCTATGAATCAGCCAATTTACGAGAAGTGTAAAAAGACGATCTTAGAGTCCGTGCGGGTGCAAAGATGATAGTGCAGGATGAGCACCGTGAGGTATCCAACACTTTGATATATCACACCACTATATTAGATCCCTAGGACACTGTTAAATTATTTTCTATCTAGGAGAAAATAACAAACGTCATGCCTCGAGATATACATAAACAGCATCCCAAAAATTGATCTTTTGATATGAGAATATACGATTACCATTTGGTAACGGCAGTTAGTGTAACCTGGATAGGAGAAAAAAAGAAGGGAGAGGAGTGAGGACAAATACTCCCTCCCTTCTCTTTCTATCCGGTAACACTACATAGTTACCAGATGGTAATCGTATATTCTCATATCAAAAGATCATTTTTTGGGGAGAGTACGTATTTGCTTATATCTCTTAAAGTATAGCAATTTTTAGAACACAAATCAAAGTCGTTAACATTTCAAACATTTGAAAATAAGAACAACCCTAATATATATATATATATATATAATATATATATATATATTAATGTTTAGATTTATGACGTCATAACAGACTGTTTTTTTAGCATGTAATATTTCTCTTTACTCTATGATATAGTAAGAATGTGTCCAAGAATATGGGACACTTATATGGAAAATTGATATTTAGGTCGAACAATTAATAGCTTATCAAGCAAAGATCCGGCCCCAAAGATTATGAATCTCCAGCTTCAGTTTTTACATGCCTCAACTATCTTATATTTGGATTTGAAAATGGGTATTATATTGTTCCTTCGTGTCCCAATTTAGGCAGATTGGGTTACAAATCCACTTTTGTTGGAGTCTTAGGATCCAGGTCTCAAAATTATTGTTTTTTGGAATTTCAATATTATCATTTATGGTCCTCGGGGCTCGACATAAGAAGTATGGCATATTTGGTTTTAATACACTGTCTACTGGAGGTTGACCGATAGGCGATTTTTGAGGGTCGACAGCTTTATTCTGAAAAAGCCGATGGCTGAAGAATTCTCTGATAGTTTAGCTGATTCCCTGACAATGCAAAATAACTTATTATAATATATTTTTGTTAATGAAATGTAATACAATATATTTTAAGACCCATAGTGTAGTCAAAAATATTTTTGAATCAAATTTTCCCCAAAAAAAATATATATATAAACTATCGGCGTCAAAATTGAAGATACCTATAGTTTTAACAATATACTATCAGTGCCGATTGATCAGCCAAATCGATTAATCGGTCAACCACTACTTTCTTAAATGGGCACTATTGAAAGTCATCCCAAGTGGCGTGTTCTAACCGTATCATACATACCTATTACAAAAATATCCCTCATTTATTTTTACGCATTTTCCCCCTTTGACAAACATACAAACTGCGTCTAATTAGAAGTACATAACGTCCAAGATTATACTCCTCATAGTAGCTTATTTCTACACATGGTTGACGTGTTCACAACCAACACATAAAGAGGAACACGCACTCATCATCAATGAGATCTACTCACTCTCTAATCCTTCCAATTCCATAAGGTGTACTCATGTAGGATATTTTCTCTGGGATAAGCCACGTGAGTGCATGTATGTCCCAATGAAATAACATCTATACATTTATATATTATGTTTCGAAGACCTTCATAAATGCGTCTAAGATACGCAAACGTTATTTTTTCATATATATGTTAGAAGGAGCACGAGATGGATCTCAAGAGGAGAGAAAGGAATAGGTGATATGAAAGACAGATATTATTTAAAAAAATGTCAATACATCGGATCCCGGAATAATTTAACATAACATTAATACAAATTCATTATTTTCCTAAGATTACAAATAGTGTGAAGTGATGCACTTATGGTAAATTTTCAGGGAAAAACATAATGACATATTATTTTAATTATTAATTTGTGAATTCGCGATTACGTGGATAATAAATTAAAATGTACATTTTTAAAACTGGAAATAATTTATTTGTAAAGCCTGATAACTATGTGAAAGCATGTTCAATGTTGAGGAGTCAAGTTTCGACATTCCCATAAGGATTTCAATTCATTGTAAAAACCCTAGATTCGATGGAGCCATTTTAATCAGGGTTGTTGATTTTTTTGATTTAAATCGGATTTTTTTGATTTAAATCAGATTTTTTTGATTTAATTATTAACCATATTTTATGAACCAAAAATATTTTTTTCAATGTGTAAATTTTGTCCATACTTTAAATTGTAACTTTTTAAAACATGCCCAATATACATATAGGCCTACCTATTACTCAGGAGACTTTAAATGCTGTCTTTGATTAAATTCTAGTTGCCTTACTTAATGATTTCATTTTAATAAAGAATTCAAAGGAGTAAATAATAAAATTACAGAACTTCAAAGGCCTTGTAATGAGTCATACTCGCTAATCACGTGACAGTTCGAAATCCAAGCGAGGATCGAAGACTCATGACAATTTTCTACCTTAAAAATTACTGGGTGGAGCTGCCAACGGCTGATCAAAGATGACTACAAGATGGGTCACTCTCGAATCTAGGACGCGCCAGGTACGCTTGGAAAAGGAGGCGCAAGACAATTGGACTATTGATAACTCGTTCCTGTAATTGTCAAATTTAATTGAGTTTACTTTTTCATTCATATTGTACAAGCAGAATAAAGCAAATTGTTAAATATGTTCATCAAATCTTAAGCTAATTAGAAGATTTAGAAGAGCAAGAAGACTGACAATTAATAACTCGTTCCTGTAATTGTCAAATTGAACTGCGTTAACTTTTCCATTTACATTGTACAAGTAATAACAATTATATAAATTGTTTATTACTTGTACAATGTAAATGACTTGATAAAACATGACTTGATTTAAATCATTGATTATAAAATGTCTTTGGAAAAAAACTTAATTTAGATCGCAATCCAAATTGCTTGATTTAAATCAAATAATCCTAACTCAAAGCTTAATATGATATATTATATGATATAGGCCTATAGTCTGAGGCTATAGATATAATGAAAAGGCCACTGCTCTACTATTAAGAAGACAGACATGAAATGTTTTGTTTCTGTCATTGAGAATTAGAAGCATAAAATTAAATATCAATTTAATTTATTGAAAAAAACATGAATTGATTTAAATCAATGATTTTAATTGGAAATCCACTTGATTTAAATCGCGATTTAAATCAATGATTTAAATCGGCCTGATTTAAATCAAACAACCCTGATTTTAATGCTTGTTCATATCCATACCAACGTCATTATATAGTAAGGAGAGGGCATTAACTTTTACATACATTACATTATTTATCTTCAATAGTGAAATAAAGCATCATGACTTAATAGTAAAATAATATAAATAATATACCATAGAGGGCATGCATATTAATGTAGGACATTAATTTAATATAAAAATTAATAAAATGAAGGAGCCCCAGCGTCAAAGAACAATTAGTATGTTCACAGCCATAAATTTGCTTTTAATTGCTCCTACATATATTTAAAAAAAGAAAGTCACATAATGAGCCCTTAATTAAATAGAATGAGACGTGCTATATTTGCATGAGCTAGGTTTTTAGATGTAAGTTATAAGGACTCTCACAATGATTTGCCAGAAAGGGACTGAAAGCTTTAATATTCCAACTGTTGTTTTTATTCTTTAAAAAATATATTTCTGCGCAAAGTTTTTAGAGGGAAAGATGGAATTATTTTGTCAAGCAACTTTCTTTCTAGTTGTACTACATAATATCGTCTAAGAAAGGATTTATTGTTAGTTATTCATGATGAAACAAAATTCCTTCTTTCCATGAGCATGAAGACTTATTTTTTATGATGTATATTTATATATATATTAGAATAGTCCAATTAAAGATTCGTATATAAAATAGATCAAAATTCATGATGAAATACACTTACATTTTTAAAATATTAGTATCTTTTAGTAGATGCTTGCATCTCAATAGCCTTATTTCGTTAGAAGGGACACCTTATTTTATAATACCCCATTGCTTTTATTATTATTATTATTGCCAATCCTTTTGTATTAACCAATCACGTTCGAGAATAGGTTCCAGAGTGAGGTCCTCCGCATACTTCAAGGCTCTGTATGATTCCTAAACGCTTAGTTATCTGCCCCTTCCATTCTCACAGGCGATCTTTATGTCGGATTTTCCTAAGTATCCTAACTGGATCCTTTTGAATGCAATAATATCTGGATGGAATTTGGTAGATTGTATCAAAAGTTCAGTCCAAGTCAACTAATGTCATGGAGAAATGGGAACCAGTCTTCTTGAATTGAACTGACATCTGAGCATAGGCATAGGATACAGGGGGGCAAGGGGGGCAACTGCACCCCCAAAATTCGGGTAAGTCCTCAAATTTGGGCAAATTGGTCGAGGTATTCGGGCATTTATGTTGAAGAAAAAAAATGTAGTTATGAAAGCAACCGGATTTTGAAGTATAACAAAATAATATTATGCAATGAATAGTATGTAATTAATATAAAGAAAATATTAATCACCATAGCTTTCTTCATTCGATTATTTTTTCACAGATTGAACAGTTCTTGTTCAAATTCGGGCAAATTGAATGCTGCCCCCCCAAACCAAACATCTCCCCTACGCCTATGCATCTGAGTGTGGAGCTTATTTGTGATCTACGGAAAGTGATAATAGCAGTGATCATCATGATTTTTTTAATCGTTCTGTAAATTATTTCAACATTACATGTTAAACAGCTGTATGAATGTATCCATGTATACCCAGGTCATAATATATACTCTCCTCTTGATGAACATAATTATGTCTTTGAAGTATTTATTCCACAATTATTATAATAATAACCCTCCCTGAGCTTTTTGAGTTGTAAGTAGTGGAATAGCCTTTTTTACAGTGACACAAACAAGCTGCCTAAAATGTGAAATCTAAAAAAATACAAGCGATCATCTGTGGCCGTATGTATTAATACCTTCTGACAATAAAGAAAAGGATCATCTTTTTAACTTTTGTAAAACTTGAAAAAGATGACTTATTGATTTTTGTCCAATCTCGAATATCTTAAAATTGAAATACTTAGGTTTTAAAATAATATATACGATAAATGGATCATCACTTTTACGACATTAAGTGTAGAATGAAAACGGTTTTGATAAATGTGATAAGTTGATTATATGTATGCTTTGCTTCTAGTGTGACTTAGTAATTTGTAGAGGGATATAATATATATAAGAGAACATCAATTTGGAATTAGGTGCAAGTCCAATGAACAGACTTTTTTTATTTCATCTATTTATTGATTAAATAAAGAACTCTTTATGCTGAGGGAACTAATGAATTTCCTAGTTTTTCGCAATTGACAATTAACAGATACTCAATTTCCAACGACTTTGGAAAAGGACGAATAACCTTTTTCAAATGTAATTGTTTGATGAAAAGGGTTGGAATAATAAAAAGTTGTAATTTTGAAATACGTCATTCGTTGACTACTGGCTGTTGAGGTACATGTATCGGGGAAAATAGATTTTACTCTCAAGACTATTTCCTATTGATATCAATAAACATCATTTACAAAAAAACTTTGAATATACTATATCAATTGTACTTCAAATATGAAATTGTTAAATGAATCCACGCTCTAACATAATGAAAAAAGGTTTATTTGGAAAACCCTGACGATAAGGTATCAGAAAATGAAATTGAGTTACCATATGAAAAAAAAATCACGGTTGGTAAAAGCTATCCTGACATCCTTAGAAATATATATATATATTTATAGATATGGCGAGCGCTGATTTTATTAGCAAGTATTGCATCAAACCATTTTGATTTATATTGCAACTCGATACTCAGCCTTATATAATAAAATCTCTGATTTAAATTGTTCTTCTTGGCTATGCACAGGCGACTTGGTCTGATTTTATCTATCTTGCTCTAAACAGTATTTCATTTGAAAAAAACTAACCAATGTTTAAAAAAAAATAAATTCTAAAGTTTACAATTCACTCCTTCTACGAAAGTGATGTATCCTAGGAATTTCTTAATTTTATTGTAGATTGTTTGTTTAATTCCTAGGTAAACCCTATCCCACCGGAACTTAATCCGTATGAGCCGGTGAAAGTTTACTTAGGAGCTAAGATCTTTAGTATTGAATAAGTTGAATTTACAAAAAATGTCGAATATTTTCAAACATTGAGCTTCCATTGTTGTCTTCTTAGCTTTGAACTCCTCGTTTAGCTGGTACATCTCCTTTACGGTGCGAGCACAGTAAAAATGAGATGAATCGGCGTTTCCTCCCCCTCCTTGCAGAGATGACAGGTTGAACTCTGTGTTTTTCCTATCTTGAATAGGTGACTATTAAGACCAATATGGCCGCTAACAATGGCCACAATATTCATAATTGGTATCTTTTGAACTTATAAACTTTATTATTTAAAATTGGCTCTCCAATAAACATCTTAGAATGGCGACAAGTTTTAGGTTTCGCCAGTCTTTTTTCCAAAAATTCAGGCTGCTCTCACTTAGGGCATCCTTGCATTGACACATCGAAATTGGGACAGTCACTGGCAATCCTTTTCTTCGCTAGAGCATCTGCGAACTCGTTTCCTGTACTATCGTTGTGGCCCTTTATCCTCCCAATGTGATGTTGCACTGAGGTCTTTCGAGAGCGACTTTACAGTTGATGATATCTTTATTTACTGTTGAGCCTGGTCTTTAATCCAAACTATTTATAGATGAGATACTATCGAAAGAATTAATTTTTTTTCTGCCATATGTTTTAGCAACTGCCATATTTGTTGCAAGATTTCTGATAGCTTCAACCTACGCCTGGAATACTGTATTGGTTTTATCAAGCTTTAGGGACCGTTCTTCTATCATCATGTCTTGCTCCGTTATTGTCCCATCCTGCACCTGTCTGTCCATTAATTTTAGAACTATCGGTATATACAACGAGATCATAGTGAGTTATCCCAATGGGTAACTATTTTTATATTCAAGTCTGTTGGACCAAAACTTAGTGCTAAGTCCAGGGGTAGGGATACTATATTTGGCTATGTAACCATCCGAAAATGTAGGTGTCCACTTTTATGTAGGCGGTCCACTGTTATTGTAGATTGTTAAGAAACTATTTTTGTCACTTTTATTTGGGTTTAATTTTTTTAACTGAATGTAACATTAGTTTTTACTACTTGTCGAAATACATTTGGAGATTAGTGATACATTTTTACATTTAAATATATATTGTAAACAAAATGATATTATGAATAAGATATTGTTAGATGCCTGTTCAATCACAGTATATACTCCAAACAAAAGCCACAATAACTAAGTTTTAAAAAAATAGTAGAAAACTGTGCTGCAATGTTCATATATTCATGTTTGGAATCAATTTTCTACTGATTTTTTACAAGTATTTTCAATATTGCATATCAACTAAGTAACGCGCTTATGTATATGGGTTTATCATACATCCATTGGCCATTCAATGGCAACATATTTAACGTCAACTATACAGCCTTCATCAAATAATCCCTGTGAGACATCTCTATGAGGGTTGTCCAAATAAAATTGTCTAGTTGCCTTTACATAAATGCATTTCTACGTTCTTTCGTATGTGGATGGGGTTTTGTATATATATATTACGATTGAAATTAATGGGCATTAAATTAGGACAAGGCTAGAAAGAGAAGAATGAGTGTCTTAATGATTCGTCTTCATTCATATGACGATCGACAAGGATAACATCGCCACCATTTGTATCAATTTAACAAAATCCTATATTTGTCAAGGGAATATCCACATTGTACATATGTACAATTTATATCCATGGAATTAGATATAATCCCTTAGACGGTAGTTAATTTTAAATATAAGCAAAAACTACACTTAGGGAATACGACAAGGGAAAGATGATAAGTTACACCTGCAAGAAAAAACATGTTCCTTTAAATCATCAATTGTATATCAGAGGCCAATTAGTTTTGTGTATTTTATTATATTTATAACAATACATATACATATATATATATATATCAGAAACGGACGTGACCCCGGCCCGGTCCCCGGTTGTTTTTTTGAGTGTCCCGGCCCGTTGTCTAAAAATCACCGGGCCGGGACTTTAATTATTTATCGTTTATATTCGTCATTCTGAGTGTCGACGGTTTTTTTAACACAAAAAAAAAAAAAAAATAAAAAATATATGTGAAAATTTATTTTCACATCTTTATTTTTAAAACGTCGTCACTTTTTTGCCAGAATCATTTTTCAGGAAATTATATTTTTTTTTAAATGTCGTCGCTTTGAGAATGCAGAAGAACGAAAATATTAAAGTCCTGACCCGGTTTTGACCTGGCCCGTGTCCCGGTCGTTTCGTGATATATATATATATATATATATATATATACATATATATATATATATTACATACATATATATATATATATATAGATATATATATATCTTATATATATTATATATATATATATATATACATATATATAAATAATATTTTCCCAAAAACCGTAAAGTCGTCACTTTTTTTTGGAAAGTCTTTTCTAGAAAAAACGTTGTCACTTATTTCTCTGGAAAAAAATTCTAAAAAAAAACTCGTCACTTCAGAATGTCCAAGGAACGAATCTATATAAAGTCCCGATCCGGCTTGAAAAATTTAAGTCCCGGCGAAAAAAGGTGTCCTGGTCGTTTCCTGATATATATATATATATATATATATTCACGTTAAATTTCCCTATTAAAAAGACCAAGATGGGTTCATCTATACTCAAGATACAAAAAATACAATGCAATTACAATGCATATTTATTTCATATTGTCATGGACATTGAAACAAAACAAATCTTAATTCGTCAAAAAATATTATTATTCTCGCTTGCCAGTGGCTTTTAATGGCATCATTCCGACCAAAAATTACAATTCCATTGTATGATTTTTTATTTTGTATGTTGATAAGGGACAAAATTTACAACATAGTATTAAAATTATCTCTTGAATCAATAAATATTGCTCCAGGTCTGACGTCACATACATAAAAGGCAAACTATTTTCTTGAGAAATTGGACAAATTTTCTAATATTACATGTTAGATGGAATTTAAAATGCGGCAATCAACTCTTTTGGCAATATGGGGCTATCCACCTTGCCTATACCCTCAACTTTAAACATAAATGTTGAGAGTAAATGTGGTCACGGGAATTTTTTGTATAAAGCCATAAAAACTTGATCACAAAAACATTTTTTTTTTTTTTGTCATAAACATCGTTATAGACAAAATATACTCAGGTACAAACTAAAGTAATAAAAAAGTATACAACAAACATTTAAACTTGAGAAGCCCCGTCAAAGTTTAGTGTTACAAAAGATTATGTTCTCCATTTTACTTTATATGGAAAACTTGTATTTTAACTTATTTTAAAATCCTTTTAGGGAAAAGGTTTTCTCAATGTTTACGCTTGTATATATTTTTCATTTTTCCCCTTGGAAAAGCAGGTGCTTTTTTCAATTTTAGTAAGTGTGTTTGATACATTTCATATTTACATAGATTGATGCTTAAGTACACACAAGGCTTTTACATATCAAATTTAGGCCTATATATTAGATGTCTAAATGTATGTCAGTAATATTGCCTTTTGTGTATGTTACGTCATATATAAAGAATATTTATTTGTTCGAAAAGAAACTTATATGACTATTTAATAGTTGTGTCCCTTATCAACGATGCCAAATAAATATCGCACAATGGAATCGTATTTTTTACATGCTACCTCATTCGTTCCCACACAAGTTCTTGAATTGGTTGTAAAACTAGATATATCACATTTTATACAGTATTTTATTGCCTTCTGTGGCTTTTACTACTTTCATGATTTATTAATTTGGATATATTGTGTGAAATAGACATAATTAATGTTTTTGAGCATTTAGTTTGATAACATGATTTACAGGGTGATTAACTTAAATTGAGACTCCCATATTACAAACTAAAATCTTTGTATCAAATTTTACACAAATATTTTTAAAAACAAAAATGATAGGACAATGTGTAACTTACAAAATGTATTACAATAAATTTCCACATATCCTCCTTTGGACTTCACTACAGCTTGAACCTCCTCACGGTGGGGGCAACACAGGCAGGAATCTCTTCCTCAGACAAAGATTTTAACGGTCCAGGCCACCCACAACAGTCAAATGACCGGGTTTTATCTAGAAAAAAGGAAGACATCCCCGTGCAGCTGAGGACTCTCTTCAGAAGGCAAAAGCCACCCTCAGTCATGGTCTGGGCGGGAGGGACGTCGGACGGGAAGAAGGCCCCAATTATCTTTGTCGAGGAGGGCGTGAAGATCGACCAGGCGGTATACCTGCATCTTCTTTTGAGAGGAGGTCGTCCCATGGGTACAAAGAGAGTATCCTACGGCTCTTTTACTGTTCCAACAAGATGGAGCTCCATCCCATACCAGCAAATTGGTTCAAAGCTTCTGCACTGATATGTTTGCAGACTTTTGGTCCAAAGACTTGTGGCCTCCCTCCTCCCCAGATCTGAACCCAATGGACTTTGGAATATAGTCCATTCTGGAGACAAGGGTGTGTAGCAAGTCCTGGCCATCGGTGGAGATTCTAAAGAAGAAGCTGATTTAGGCTGGGCCTCTTTGTCTGAGGAAGAGATTCCTGCCTGTGTTGCCTCCACCGTGAGGAGGTTCAAAGCTGTAGTGAAGGCCAAAGAAGGATATGTGAAAATTTAATGAAATACATTTTGTAATTACACATTGTGCTATCATTTTTGTTTAAAAATTATTTGTGTAAAATTTAATACAAAGATTGTAGTTTGTAATATGTGAGTCTCAATTTAAGTGAATCACCCTGTATACTAATAATCATTAAAATATATGAAGATGACAAAAGCATATTTAAAAGATATTTATTTAGTCTGCATTTTTTTTTGCCTATATGGTTCGAATTTATCCGAATGAATATAAACAGGCATAGTAGTATTAAAATTAGTCTCTCGAACCGAAGACTTTGTTCGTGAGGTAGACCAAATATGACTATCCCTCATAGAGGAATTGGAGGAATTCGAAACAACGCCTCCAACATTGAGAGTTGGACATGCCTTAACGCACACGGCTATCGCAATCTCTTTATACATAAGGAATTTTTTTTAAATCTATTTAAAGCCTCATTTTTGCTTTCCTTTTGAAAGAGTTTTATGAATCTATTTTAGTTAGACATGATGTTAATTTAATAAGTAGAATAGCGAGATCAATCCAATGGATATAAGGATTCCCAAAAATATTTTCATATACATCTATTTTTAATCAATTATTTTCAAACCAAAGGACTAAAAGCTACTTTTTATTGTACTTTCTTTGCTGCATTTAAAAAAAAATCTGCATAATTTAACACCCCTTATATAATGATAATATATATATATAAGTATATGTGTGTGTGTGCGTTTCATTTAATTGCAAATTTTCTATTCAAAATAGCTACTACTGTTTTGAAATATGTTTTTTTTTTCTTCTCCCTTTATTGTTTAAATGTTATATAAAATTATAAAAAAGTAATATATAAGTAAAATAAACATTATAGTTTATAATAAAAATCTAAACAAGAGGTAAAACAATAAACAAAATATCAAAGGGTATCTATTTAAAATATTTCAATATAAATTGAAATTTGTTTATTCACTCCGTTGAAGCTGCTCATAAACAAATTAAGAGCATTGAGGAGAGGTATTATATACAAACAAAAAATGCCTCATTCCAATATCCTCGCACTGAAGGAACACATATGAAAAAACAATCCTCATAAAATATAGCACTCCTTTGTTCTGTCTTTACAATGATATTACTTAGAAATTGGACAAATTTCCAAATACGATATTGTTATGTTAGTCAATTGAAACTTAAATTATGACTTCCTTTATAAGTATATACTATGTATGATGTCCGATATGTAGGTTATATATAAATGAGCACAATGAAGCTATAAATTTTATTATCAACATGCGAAATAATATGATGTTCCCTGCCGCAGATGAAATTAAAAGTTAATAAACTTTTTATTTCACGCTCCTATTCATTAGATACACATATATTCATTCAGGTATAACCACATCTGGTTTATGACGCCCTCAGCTGGAATTCAAAAGACTTCTCATAAAGAAAAGTAATTACAAATTGATTTATTACTTGTCTTCCTTTCCAGGAATTCCATTCATTTCATTGTCTATCTTGCATATATTATAATATTGTTTGGCCGAATTATATCACCTCCAGTCTGATCGAGAGAATTTCGAAAGTCATGGGTTGATTGGCCTACCTTGTTTTGAATTATATCATATAACTCATAAGTATACTTTTTATATACATTCATAATCTGGGAATCAATGATTTTTTATTGTTGCTTTTTTAAGATTTGGCTCTAAAAAATATATGTTAAAGGAATAAATTATTTGCAATTAAAGACAATAAAAATGCAGAGTACGGACAATAACTGTTAAACACTCCATCATTAGTCGTAAATCATTTTTACCATAATTATATATATACAAACAAAAGATTAATCATATTTGTTATATACATAGTCAGCATGAAAAAAAAGTTTTATCACAGCATAAATACAACTTTATATTTACAAAATCTTAATGTGTTACAGTTACAGTTATTTTATTTAAAAAAATATATTAACCGTATTTTTTAAGTTTCTCTTTATACTTATCAATGAATACTAAAACAATAAGGAAAAGAAAGCTCGTGAGGAAAATACGATGAGGGATCTAAAAAGGAAAAAGGAGAATACGCGTACATTCTCCCTTTTCCTTATTAATTTCATAACAAATTAGGATTTTGAGAACAAAATATATATTTTTTACTATTTACAAATTTTATGGACATATATTAAATAAACATAGATACATTTAAGACATTCTGCAAATTATATAACATACATACATTATGTTTATTCTCCTTCAAGTTTTTTAAATCTCTTAGAATTATTTGTCATATTTAGACTGCTTGTTTTTCTTTTGTTTTTGTGAATTTGATCATTGATTTCCGAAACATAATTTTTTGGACATACAATTAAAAATTTAGCAGCGATTTGTGGAATTAATTTTCAAAGGAATGGTCTTCTTTGCATTCTGCTAAAATAATTCCAAAGCATAAGTATCATTTTCCAAAAGTTTAATAAACGAAAGAACAAAAATATTTTTTGAAGAAGGGGAAGAAATCATCTCTTTGAAGATACTTTTGAATTTCTGAAAAAATGCATAAACAAAGGAACACGTTAAAAAAAGAACATCAGAAGGACGAGTCAGCCCACCTCGATTAATTTGATACAAAAGTTTACTTTTATCATCAATATTTTCTTAGAAGAATAATTTTACATCGAATCAATTAAAACTGTCAATAAATTGTGGCAAGAATGACAGGCTATAGTTTTACATAAGGAATGCGCGATATAACCAGAACAAAAGTAAACTATATATACGTCATTAATATATTTAAATGAATCTTTAAAAGTAAAATGTTTCAAATGGAAAATATATTTAAAGAAGAAGACTTAATCTTTTCATTTTTGAATTTATATCCTTAGAAAAATGATATCCAGATCTTTCAGTGAAATTTTGCCTAAACTTATGATATTCTTCATTCGAAGGCATTTTTCTGAATCAGTTTATAAATTCAAGATGAAGAAAGTTCTGTAAAGCGACGTTGTTGTGGGCATTTAAACAACAAGGATAATGGTTCAATCAAAAAATGCAATTTCTTTTCTTTTGCTTCGTCCAAATGGGGCAAGAGATTTGTCAAATGATTTAAAGCTGTGTTTAATTCATTTTCCAAGCCAAATAGTTGATTGGTGGAAGAGTTTGATGTCAATGAATTTAAGAAGGCCAAAATATTAAGAAGGGTGTCACATTTTGTAATATGATTGTTCTTGGTGATATGTTCGAGATGATTAAAAGATAGATCTCTATCTTTCACCCTGAAAAATACATATAGCTGGGAATAAAGTCATCGTAGGTGTATGAATCAGTATCAATAAAAAAATACTGATGAATAGTCAAGTTTTGATATGTGAAAAACAATATATAAATAAAGTAGAAGTGGTTTGTCTGTTTGCTGTTTGTCTTTCGTTACAAGTAGGCGGGCCATATGCCAATTCAGCTCAATTTGCTGCACGTCGCTTATCATCTGGGGAAGGACATGAGCTGCTTTGAAACCGCCTACAAAACTCTTGCCGGGCAGCGCCGGGGAACATTCGCTAGTATATAAATAAAGAAGGTTAAGGAATGAAGTTTGGCTTACCGTATATGGATTGACTTTTTCATTAATCTTTAGACTGAAGTCTATTGACGGTCCTCCATGACTAAAGTTCATCTTGAAGAACAAGCTTTTTCATCATAATGTTCTTGAACGCCGCTCGGAAGGCAAGTCCTATCCATTTTAATTTGAAGCTCTTCGAGTGTTAAAAATGAGGTGGGCTCTTCAAAAGCCTTAATCTTTTTTAAAATTCGCTCGTTTCATTAAGGAGTCGTGAGAAGGAGGTGAGGTGGAGGAACGCTTTGGAGGAGGCTTTTTTGAATAGTAGCGAGGAAGATTGGAAAATTGGAAGGGACGGCATCTTTTTTAATATCTTAAGACAAAGAGTTTTTCTAGATCTGTCTGAACGTGATGGATTAGAGTCAGTAGACTCTGGCTTATAATCGGAGGGCATGAAATGTACGTCACACAACGCAGAATGTCTTGAAGGTATCTAATTTTTTCGCGGAACAGCCTTTGTCCATAGTTGGCGTAGGGACTCATCCTTGGGGAACTATGAAACCGTCTCTTTTTCCCCTCATTGCCCTTGCTTTGTAGCCACTCTTGCAACCCGCAGCACACAAAACCTTCCCCATTGTCGTCTAGTTTGAAGATAAATAAGGTAGTTCTAAAACGATTCCTCTACACACTTCCACTACTTCATTCACGAAGCAATAAATAAATTAGTCCATCCCACTTTGAATTTTTGTTTTGAAAGGTTGCGCTACTTTACCTTCCTGATTGTTTAAGTATTCATTGTACTTATATATATTAATTTGAAAAATTAATTAAAGAAATTAGTTATGCCTTTGAATATATTTTTGTACTTTGTAAAATAATGCAATGATTTAATTTTAAATTTGCTCCGATGTAATTGTAGTATCAGGAAGAGTTTCCTTCAAAATGATGATGTAATGAGACTATACTTTAGACTAATTACCAGTTGATATGTCTTAGCCAATAGCAGATAGCAGACTAAAAAGTTATGTCTGTCATGATATTATGTTTTCTCTTTCCTAGATTTGGGTCACTGATGTATTTTATAATATTATATTTTGGTTTCCTAATGTTTGACTACTGAATCAACAATAAGCTTTTCGATAAATTACAATTTTTAAATCAAAATTTAGGTTAAGGGAGCACGATAGCTTAGTGTGTAAATGCGCTTTCAAACTCTCAGTGTTGAGATTTGATTCCCGAGAGGTCAACCTCATTGATATGTACGATAGACACATTGTAACACTACAATGCTTATTTATATCCAGTCGGATGTAATTCTACCGAATCTAATGGGCAATAAATTTAACATTACTGTATTAAACTATAACCTTGTAAGATAACAAAGTATTTTTTCGCCACAATTACTAAGTCTTAGTATTTAAGCAGGGTATTGAACTCTCTGTCTACATATTTTTCTAAATACTACTTTCAGATGATAGCCTTCAGCGTTTTATAAAATCATTAAAAAATCAATTAACATCCTTCATGTAATCCCAAAGATTTAACAAATATTTTTTGGGTTGCATTGGGTCTCCCTGTCCTTTGAGCATTCTCAAAGCCCCAGACAACGAATCTCACATTCTCTCCATAGACAATTTTGACTGCTCATATGAGTATGATTTTCATGCACTCATTTTTTGTGCACAAAGTACTTTTGGGTTTTTACTTCATTAAACATAATCACATGGAGGAAAGTCTTCATATTAACATCATAACAACTTAATCTCATAAAATATATTGGCCATTAAAAACAAAATGAGGTCTACTTCAATAATAATCATAATATTATACTAATGAGATGTCGTTTGATATGTCCAATATGGTAATGGATTTTTTTATTATCATGATGTCTGAGCTAAAGGGGGGCACTTCAATGCCTTGGGCTGTTAAAAAAGAGAAAAAAGAAGAACATTGGTTGTCTATATCAGTGGTCCCCAACCTTTTTTGCACCACGGACCGGTTTAATGTCAGACAATATTTTCACGGACCGGCATAAAAACTGTGGTATTTTCAATATAATAATAAACGTGAATCCACTGTGTACTTGTATGTAACTTTATTAGCAGCGTCCTCAACATAGCGCCAACAACATAACATACGTAGCGTCCTCTCTGCTCCGGACACAACAAATATCTCCGGAACACTCGGGTCGCTATTAAACATGCCTTCAAAATAAGTTAAAAACAAATATCTCCGGAACACTCTGGTCGCTATTAAACATGCCTTCAAAATAAGATAACAAATATCTCCGGAACACTCTGGTCGCTATTAAACATGCCTTCAAAATAAGATAACAAATATCTCCGGAACACTCGGTCGCTATTAAACTTGCCTTCAAAATAAGATAACAAATATCTCCGGAACACTCGGTCGCTATTAAACATGCCTTCAAAATAAGATACACAACAAATATCTCCGGAACACTCTGGTCGCTATTAAACATGCCTTCAAAATAAGATACACAACAAATAAAGTGCGTAAAAAATAAAATTTACCACAACGCTGCATCAGTGGGAGCCCTGAGCTTGTTTCTCTGAAATGAGACGGTCCCATCTCGGGGTAATCGGAGACAATGACACCCGAAGTGTGTTGCTTATGTCCAGTCTATTACGTAATTTAGTTTTGGTTGTCGAGACTGCAGAAAACCCCGCTTCACAAAGATAGGTCGTCGGAAATGGCAACAGGGTCTTCAGTGCTGTTGTTGAGATCTCGGGGTATTCTGCCGTTACTTTAATCCAAAACCCCGGCAGAGTGGTTGTCTCGAACATGCCTTTAAGGCCACCGTCATTAGCGATCTCCAGCAGTTGTTCTTCTTCTTGCAAGGACATGCTTTTACCTGGTTTGTTTAGGAATGGGTTGCGGATCCATTCCTTGTCAGTTCGTGGGTCTTTTGTTGTTGGGAAGTAGCGCTCGAACTCTTCTAACAGCAACGACAGGTGATTGTGCACCAGCTGGGAGAATGAAGGCTCGGGATCCGTCTCTTCCAAAATCCCAGCTAATGTTTGGAACATGTCAAAAATCCCCCTGTTCACACGCCGTCCCCACAAATCCAGTTTGCCTTTAAATGCAGCTACTTTATCTGCCAACTTGAAGACAGTTGTCATTTTCCCCTGAAGCGACAGATTTAGCTCATTGAGCAGGTTGAATATGTCGCACAAGTAAGCCAGTTTTGCGACCCATTCCTCGTCACTGAAATGTGCTGCCAGCGGTGACTTTTTTTCCGAGAGAAATGTCTGCAGCGGCTCCCGTAGTTCGAACACTCTGGCCAGCGATCTCCCTCGGGATAGCCATCTTATTTGTGTGTATAAGAGAAGGCGTCTGTGCTCCGCGTCCATCTCCTCACAAAGCTGCTCGAACAGGCGCGAGTTAAGGGCGTGTGCTTTGATGTGGTTAATAACTTTAACGACATCATTCATTACGCTGTTAAGTTCCGGTGGCATTTTTCGGCTGGCCAGCATTTCCCTGTGAATAACACAATGCGTAGACTCACATTCAGGTGCAACCTCCTTAATCCGAGCATTTAAACCGGACAGCCGTCCGGTCATTGCAGCAGCTCCGTCTGTGCATATGCCGACACAAAATGACCATTTCAGTTTTTCTGATATATAATCATCCAGCGACTTGAATAGTTCTGCGCCTGTGGTTGTGGTTGGCAGTGATAGTGCACATAACACATCCTCATGCACATCCTCCTGATAAAGATATCGCACATAAACAAGTAATATTGCCTTGTTGTCAATATCTGTAGATTCGTCAACCTGGAGTGCGTACCACGGTGATGTATTAATCCTCTCCAACAATTGTCTCTCAATGTCCTCTGCTATGTCCTCAATGCGCCGAGTGACAGTGCTGGCCGAAAGAGGCACCTGTGCTATCTTTTTAACCGCAGCCTCTCCTAGAAGTTCACGGCAAATGTCTTTAGTGGCGGGCAGGATCAATTCTTCTCCAATAATGAAAGGCTTCTTAGCCTTAGCAATACGGTTAGCCACCAAGTATGATGCTTTCAGTGCACTGGCATTTGTTGATGTGGTGGCCCTCAGTAATTGCTTCTGTCCTTCTTGTTCAAGTTTTTTTCTTTCAAAATACTCCAAAGGCTGGTCTTTTAATGCAGGATGCTTGGTCTCCAAGTGGCGAAGGAGTTTTGAAGGCTTCATTGCCTCGTTCGAGAGCCGGTCGCTGCATATTATGCAGAGCGGGCTTGGTGCGTGGGAATCACCTGTCGCAATAAATCCATATTTTAAGTAGGACTCGTGGTATTGTCTGTTAAATGCAGCTTTCTTTTTCTTGGAAGTTGTAGGCTCTTCTTCTGTCTCCTCCCTGGGCATTTTCCCCTTCGTAAAGAAACTTTCCAAAGACGTTTGTTTTTTACTCATTTTGCTAGCTTGTGGGTATAAAATGTAACAGGTGTGTTAGAATCTGGCTCCCTCACATATCCGAACATGCATGTAATTATAAAGAAGATTGCATCATGCTTATAGTTTCCCGCCCAAATGTTAGTCTGGAACATTCTACTCTCTTCCAGAAGGCGGGACGGTTCTATTGTTCAAGTATCGAACAAAGGGAGGTTTTTTCATCCGCGTAATATAAGGATTTTCCTTCCTCGGGAAAAGGGTACTCCCTCCCACAGGGAGAAGAGTTACCCTTGTTTGTTTTTCCCCACCTCAAGTAGGAGGGGTTTTTCCGGTACGCGTTCACCGCGTGCCAATATTTCGCTTTTACATTTTTACAAATATACTTCCTCTCGAAATACATACTTCATACTGCTAACACCTATAAATCTGCTGTTCGCGTTTTATTCAAAAGTAAGTTTATACAGTCCATTTACAATTGTGGTCCTTGGGTAATTTCGGGTAGTCACAAATCCTCACAAGGTGTATCAGGTGACCGAGAGAAGCGTCAAGCGTGAGTCATTAGACGGATGTAATAGAGAGCATCCGGTCATTTTTCAAAATAAAACATCGTTCAGACTCGGATAATAAATAAAACGGAAATAACGTAAGTTATTTATTCTTTCTGTGCGGCCCGGTACCACATGGCCCGCGGACCGGCACCGGTCCGCGGCCCGGGGTTGGGGACCACTGGTCTAGATCATGCTCACATGATGGTTCCGGTATCCACAGAGGTTGTTTGAGTCGGAAGATGTCTCGCGCAGGCTTGTGAGCGTTCAGCGTTCAAAAAAAATTTGCGTTCAGTTCAATGTTTTTGCGTTCAGCGTTCCGTTAGCGTTCAGCGTTCAAATATTTAAAAAAGTACTGCGTAGTGATGACGTTTTTTTTAGAAATAATTTCCGAAAAAGTACTGCGTAGTGATGACGTTTTTTTTAGAAAAGAATTTCCAAAAAAAGTACTGCGTAGTGATGAGGTTTTTCCGAAAAAGTCCAAGAAATGTTTGGAAAAATTGAACGCTGAACGCTAAACTCTTTTTTTGCGTTCAACGTTCAGCGTTCAAAAAAAGTTGCGTTCCGTTCAGCGTTCCGTTCATAGAACGTGCGTTCAGCTGAACGCCGTTCAATTTTGCGTTCCGTTCACAAGCCTGGTCTCGCGTATTAGACATTGAAGGAGCTTAGGATTCACTTACAATCCCTCTTGCTTGCGTCACAATTACGGCCTGATTTTCTTGAGATGAGAAACTGCTTCACCTAATAGAATGAATATGTGGCCATTATCAGCAGCCACATTGATCTTAACAGTCACTTACTCAAAATAGTGGAGGAGGAAACGCAATACCATCTCATTTTTGACTGTGGCCTCACCATAAAGGAGATAAACCTGATCAACGAGAAGTCCAAAGCTAGGAATACCCGTAGAGATATAAAGATATATAGAGCTGATTCCCATCAATAGCAGAGAAACAGCGTTCTTTGTTTCTGTGTCCAATATAAACAAAGTAATTTGATCTACGCAGGCTTGTGAACGGAACGCAAAATTGAACGGCTTTCAGCTGAACGCACGTTTCAATGAAACGAACGCAATTTTTTTTTTGAACGGTGAACGCAAAAAAAGAGTTTTGCGTTCAGTGTTAAATTGTCCAAACATTTCTTGGACTTTTTAAGGAAAAAAACGTCATTACTGTTTTCGGAAATCTTTTCTACAAAAACGTCATCACTAAGCATTACTTTTTTGGAAATTATTTTCTAAAAAAGACGTCATCACTACGCATTACTTTTTGGAAATTATTTTCTAAATATTTGAACGCTGAAAGCTAACGGAACCGCTGAACGCAAAAAAAAAAGCTGAACGCTCCACAAAACTGGATCTACGTCATCGTAAGCTGATCATAGAGATAGATTATATCTCTATGATCAGCTTACGATGACGTAGATCAAATTACTTTGTTTATAGTGGACACACAGAAACAACAGAACGCTGTTTCTCTGCAATTGGGAGTCAGCTCTCTATATCTTTATATCTCTATGGGAATACCCAAGGAGAATATAAATAAGGTGAGGCAATGGAATCGACGTAGGCAATTGCAGGGCGAAGGCTGACTATTTTGTTGTGATGTCACAGGTGCTACGCTTGAGTTATAGTTCAGTTTGTATTGGAAGGAGAAAATGTCATATTCTCGAGGAAGTTATCGTGTTTGTGCCACCCCTTCTTGCTCTAATCCTCGAGATGTACAATATTTTGCACTTCTGACGAAGGATATCGATATCCAACGTCTGTGGATTGCATGATGCAGAAGATCCGACAGGATTGGCCTACAGAATGCGAAGATCCGCGATCGTCATTTTACTCCAGATGACTTCCAAAGGAATATTCAGGCTGAGCTTCTTAGCATCTTTGCTTGGAAGAAGCTTAAGTCTCAAGCTGTTCCTTCACTCTTCATCATTGGATCACCCTCCTCAAGTGTGTCCAAGTCCTTCAGACAGGTCCATCAAAAAGCCCATGAACGAAAAAAAATTGTGAGTCGACTATTGAGGAGGAATGAGTAATTCTCACTCACGAAAATGAAGCTGTCCTGCTACAAAGTTAAGTGCCTTAAACTTAGCTCATAAAACTTTAAGGAAACTTTTATTGGAACCTCATTCGAAAAGGATTACACAGCGATTCAAACAAGAAGCTTAATGAATCCTTCGACAAAGTGGCTACTCAAAAGAATATGTAGCTACCGCCCTCATCCTACGGAGCATATGTACCCGGGCCTTTGAGTACTTGCACTCACGGAAACTCCTTCCTCTGCCTAGTCGGCAAACACAGGAAAAATTCCAATGACTGTTCCAACGAGGGTCTCTCCTATATCGCTGATACTTAGTCGGGAAGTTGAAAGACCTCCACACAAATTTGGGGAAACACACGAGTAATATTGAAATTGAAGAAACTCAAAGTCCTTGGATTGAATTATTACCACCCCTTCACCCGATTTTGAAGTTCTGTAATTTTTTTAAAATAATTTCCAATTTTTTCATAATAGCCATCAAGACGCAATAGATAAAGACCCCATGCTTTTCAAAGACTTTTTAAACCACTTATCAATTTATATCCAAATTGGTCAAAAAAAATATTATTGCTTTTGTAAGAAAATTGACGGATTTGAGTCAATTTTCTTAATAAGCTACTTCAACTAAAAAATGCTAGTGAAAACTAAACACATGGGCCAGATAACAAATTAGCGTAATTATATTTATATCTTATGTTCCCCTTTTTTGTATGTAAAAATGTATAATTCTATTATTGTGATTTATTAATTTCTTCAAATAAATTAAATCCTGATTGTATTTTTTTTTTTGAAATTCTTATTGGCTATTTACTTAAAATAATGAATACTAATGATAAATCATTTACATAATAATTGTTTCATGCATTTAAACAATATTTTAATGAAATATTTTCAATTGAGATATAAAGTTGAGAAATAATTTCTATATCATAGCACTAATAAATAATGTTTTTATTGTAGCATTCGTGACGTCACAAAAATTTCTCTTTTGAACAAGAGTGCAAGTCAGAGATCTCCTCTTTGACTCACCTTATTTATTTCTCTTGGGGAATACCCAATGAACAGAGTGTGTGATGTTAAAAAAGGTGTCAGGTAATATAGTCGTAGATATGTTTCGCGCTTGCCTTAATCGTACGCTTTAACAGTGTATATTTTTTAATAAGTTTCTTTAGCTCACTCCTTTAACATTTCTTGGAATATTGTATGAAACACTTATTCATAAGGAATTTCTGATAACACGTTTTTGTATAAAGAATGTTTGAAAATAGGAATTTTTGATAAATATCCTTTTGTCCAAATGTATTTTAAAGAAACTACTGACTTTTAAGCCCAATTATCAGTCAAAATAGCTTTATTGAGAATTAATGGGCCCATTTTTATTTTAATTTTATAAAACTTGTAAAACTAAATCCATTTTTTAGCACTTTACGTTCATATATAAAGGAATAAGAAGCCGTTACCACGATATTGACCAATCTGATAATGTAATTACAGTTTTATCATCGAGATGAGGAACATTCTCAGCAATCTTAATTCAATTTAAATATATATATTTATGCCTCATTAAATGCTATTTTTTTATTTTTTTTTCGGTCACGAAGTTTTATTCAGTATTTGTAACAAACAATACAGTGTAATACAAACTACACTAAAATACAAATAAATATATATAAAATAAATAAGTATATATATAAAATAAAACTCTCTTCAACAGTTGTGTAAAAACATAAATGAACGTTATAGTTCAAATTTACTGTTAAAAAGTGATGACCTAAATATAAAATGACAATTTATTTGTTCCTTAAAAACGCCGATATTTTCTTAAGATCCTCTTGGCTGATTTTAAAAAATGAATTGATCTCGATGGTACGAATCGGACGACATTTCCAGCCCATTTCCAATCATCTGATGTTGCGTTCGGAATCTTAATTTGCAGAGCTGAGTAGCGGGCGGCGGCTCCAATGATTATTGCCCTTAGGTCCTCGACCTCGATGTAAGAGTTTGTCGTAATTTTTTTTTGCAACTAACGATTTTATATTTAAAAGTGCTGTGTCAATAGCTTTTTGGATAGGGGGGGCATTATATTTACGTTTATAAACACCAAACAAAATAAAGGCTTTTATAAGATTTGAGGTAATTATTTCATTTTCGCACACATTTATTTGAATAAAACGCTTGACTACCATAAGAACAGGACATTCAGCAAAGGCATGAATGATTGAGTTGAATAAAGCCCCACAGTTATTGCAAGGGTAATAAAATCTAAGTAAACGAGCAGAAATCTGAAACTGAGCTGTAAATTTGGCACTATCAATTATACCACACGTCGACCGAAAAATCCTCTGTTTCCATGATTGAGGGAGATCAAGCAATTGTATGAAGCTCTCTGATATAGATCCAAAGGAATCTTCACTATGGGAATAAAATTTTAAAAACCAAGGCTTGGACGGACTAAAATCATTGCATGAACGTTCTAAAGGAAATCGAAACCTACCTACATTGAAGACAGGAGCCGATCTCAGGTCATGGAGTGTTAGAATATTTTGAGATAAAGCGATTCTCTCTAATGCAACAGGAGATCCAAATTTTTGAGAAAAGGTTCTTTTTCCCTATTTTCATAAATTACATCCACAACAGTATCCGAAAAGAAATTAGGCAGAACCGTCCATATGATTCTTTGTATTGAAGCTAAAAAGGGAGAAAATGCTTCCAAATCTGAATTCGTTAAAGGAGTACCCATATGGAACCAATTGTAAAATTCGGAGGATGTATAAAATATTCTCCAGTCTTTGTCGTGTAAAACGCCCATTTCTTCTACGATTCGTAGATAACATTTGGGTAAGATAGAGCCTAACTGACAAAGCCCACCTCCAGCAAAATTTTAGGACGTTTTAAGGAGGGTAGATATGACTTATGAAAAAGAGTGCGCAGCCAAGAGTCTTCTTCTACTATTGCTAATTCAGCAATAAACGGGATGGATGTGGCTCTATACATCACCAGTGGAATCACTCGGGTATTATATAGGTCGATCCTTTTCTGCAGAGAAAGATTGCGCCATTGCCTCACTTTATTATAAACCATCCGACTCATTTGAGACCAATTACCCTCTGAGACACCATTTTTCCTCCATTCAATACCAAGAATGCATACAGAAGACACAACCCGACAACTATGAATTAAAGAAGAACTATCTGGAGTCCAGGAACCCAACGGGAGTATGGCCGTCTTGTTGTAATTAATTTTCAGACCGGAATTATGTTCGAATTTGGTAAAGGACGAGAGCAGTATTTCAATTCTCTTTACTAATTGTTTTTCTGAGCTGGCTTCTACCATGAGAGTTACGTCGTCCGCGTAAAGGTCGAGCAGATGTCTCACACCATTAAAAGACACTCCAAATCCCGAGTACTTTCTAATTAATGTTTTCGAGAGTTCATTAATCGCTGCCACAAATAGAAGAGGAGCTACAGGGCATCCCTGTCTACAACTCTTCTTAAGATGAATGGGAGGACTGTTGATACCCTCGAGTGAAAGGATAGATGAGCCATCGAACAATAGAGCCCTGATGGGGTTAAAAAAACGTTTTGGAAGAAGACACTTAATTGACTTTAAAATATGACAATGGCGAATGGAGTCAAACGCCTTCCTGAAATCGATTGCAACCAAGGCACCATACCTTTTACGACGATTAATGGATTCTATTGCTGTGGAAATATTTCTAGAAATATCAGTAATTTTCCTACGCTTAAGAAAACCTTTCTGTTCTCCTCCTATTTTGAGTTTAAAATGGGTTCGATCTGTTTAGCTAAAACACCTGCTAAAATTCTGTACGCGTCATTTAAAATGGTTATGGGTCTCCAGTGATTAAAATTTGTCCCGTCTCCCTTCTTCGGAAGCAAAACTATACGACCCCTGGAAAGAGTACGGGCATTCTTCCTGATTGTTCCATAAAATTTCCTATGGTTAAGAGATACGGCGTTATCTCTTTTGGAGCAAGGGTAAAAACACGTCCACAGATACCATCACGACCAAACGCTTTGTAGTCTTTATAGTCTTTTTTGATATAATCTATAATGTTTTCCATCGTATACACCTTGGACGTAGCAGGATTTTTCTTTTTGGGGAAGTTGGATCTGTCTCCACCTAATATATCAGAGAACCGATTATGAAAAAATTGCAATATATCCGAAGGTATACTTAAAACCCATTTCCGGAAATAATGTTTTTTATAGTCGATGCAGAACAATGCTCATTACGAGGGAGATATTTATATTTAAGGGAAACCTTCGTTTCGATGTCTCTTTTTCTTGCCATTTCTGTTTCCGCGATGTCAGTGACTCTGTATTCATTTATTAAATCTGTAGTAATTGTTTTGATGAATATCGAAGTGCCGCTCAAAGCATTCTCAATACTGCTTTGCAGACGAGCTGCTTTCCTTTTCTCAGACTTTAAATAACCCTAACTGTTTTCATAACCAAATGTACCAGGAGAGAATCATGCTATTTACAAGTTTCTATCGTATAAATATTTTTTTCAACGAGTCAAATAATCGTTAATTGATATTTAAATTGAGTAAGTCCACAATATAACTGGATTTTATTTGGGATTTTTCAATTTCTTTTTATTTATTTTATTCGATTAGAGTTATGGCATATACATATGTATATAAAATTAAACATTATGGTAAACATTAAAACCCTAAACTAAAGTAAAAACAGAATAATCCACAATAAAATCTACAATTAATCAAAAGTAGTTACAGCCAAAATCTTTATCCTTTACGTAAAATCGTATTTAATTAAAACATACAAAATTAACTAACTTACAGAACAAAAACTGAATGGATAAAAAAAAGTTCATAAAAGTTTAATGTTAAAATTAAAATGAATAATAAAAAATGATAAAGTTTTCTTTTATAATTCTTCAGAAACCTTTATATAGTCTTAATATGCGTTTCAGAAACCCTGTGTAGGTATTTTACTTGTAAGATCAAGCGGGATGATCCTCACGGTTTTATTACTCTTACTTTAATTTATAACAATGTACCTTGTAGGTACAGTGTTTTTAGTATTCTCACTTATTCCTAATATATCAGTCTCTCAGTGTCTTCCTTCCACTTCACTTCTATTCTACGGGGCTGCTATTCTCAGCATTACTCTGGTGGGTTGGCGACGAGCAGGGATGAGACTTATTCCCGTTTTGTTATAAATACGAGACCTTTTCTATTAAACATAACACCTAGGATCACCTTTGAGCCGTTTAGGTAGAAGCGTAGAGTGTCTCCAGCGTAGCTCCAACTCGTCCCTGCGAGATCCTAACGGTGAAAGCCAAGTAACGGGCAGAAGAGGACACTATAATATTTTTTGAAATATTGAACCACTTATAAATTAAATATTATTTGTAAGGAAAGAAAAATATTTCTATCTATTGCGCTTTAATAAAAAAATAATGAAACAACTATTTCCATTATATCTCTTTCCTCACTATCAATACTTCTGAAAATAATGTTGGTAATAAATGGAGGGTAATGATGATGGGTTGTGAAGCAGGTGATAAAAGTGTAATAACGGTGTACTTAATCGGATCGTTATTATTTGAGCACCCGTTTACTTGTCTTATCATCAATTGATAAGTATAAATAAGATATAATTTTTAAGAAGGCAAGCATGAACATGCAAAGTAGATGCTTTTTGTACCTACAATAAAATATATTTGTTATTGAGGGTCATCGATATATCGGTTTGCCAATAATTCAACGCCCATAGTACGTTTTTTAAACATTCGGTAAATTTTGGCACTGATAATTATATTTCATTTATTCGAAAATTTACTTTAACAATATTTTTATTACATTTCAAGGCCTTTTGATATATGCTTGTGCTTATAAATCATTTATTCTATTAGACGAAAATAAGCTTTTCTTGATTTTCGAGGGCTAGTATAGCCAAAGGTGTGGTGGCACTGTTCCTTCAAATACAACATGTGAACTTAACTTTTTTTTGGTCTTCATTAAGCTATACAATATACATTTTATATATTGTGGATTATATATTTAAGAAAAAAATTCGATTCCGTATCTTCCCGGCTTCAATGAGTCTACATAAGTATCTTGAGACCATCATTTAAATAAATAGTAAAATTTAACAAAAATATTTTTCATATAACAAATTTCAAAGAAAAAATATATCTTTAAGTATCCCAAGTATTATAAAAAGGGTATATTATTGACGTCACACTCCCCATTATGTCCTAGCAGGCTGAACTCCTTCTCTCTGATATACCTTATCTCTATGTATCTTGCTTTTGATTATTAATTCCCTTCAGCCACCTTTTCTTTTTTCTTCTTTTTCCTCTTTTTACAGTGATGAATGCTTTGAAAGAAACCTGCGATGATAATGACCACGACGTTTAAGCGTGCGATTATAAGCAGCAACGACAATGGAGCAACGCGTTAATTATACTTGCTTTAAAAAAGAATGTGATGTTAAAGGCGTGCGATAAAGGAACATACGAATAAAATCATTACGACTTTAAAGCGTGCAATTAAGGCGTGCGCAAAAATAATACCCATCGTCTATATTACTGGACACCACATAAAGGTTCTAAGTGTATTGACCGTGCAAGCTTTTGCTATTTCTGTTTATGATGTTTCCGGAATCGCCGTAATGCTCGATACCGTATTCCTTACCTGCAGTATATTGATTCTGCTGTCTTAATATGAAGGACAAAAAGGAAGAATAAAGAGTGCGCTCAGAATTCGATAATTTGTGATGATTCAAAATAACCTTCATGAAGAAATAAGAAAAATTGTGTATTGTTATCCCTTATAAAATAATGTTTCATAGTAAAACAGGTTACCCCGTACTTTTCACAGCAACCGAAGGGAATAATGGATTCAAAAGCTCCAACTCAAGCCCAGATGATAGTCAGGGCCGCTTCCGATCATCCCATATCCATGGTTCTTGAAGATTGTGTTAACAAGACCTTGCAAGTGGACGGTTCTCTCTCCCCTCAGCTTCGGAAGAAAAGCCCACCAAAACCCTACTCGTCCATGAAATAGAGCCCGGGGACTCCCTCCTACATGCTATGGAGGAGACCAACATTTTCAACCACATAGGCATGCAGATCTGTTTTCCCCAAACACACGCATCTCCCTTACACCTGAACAAATTATAAATACTCCTGGAAGCCTGGAGATTCGAGGGAGTTCTTCTTCACAGTCCTTAAGTCAAAACAGAAAAGCCTACCCTACAAGCATTCAGTTTCTCAAAGCCAAGAAAATAAAGGGGCTTCGGGGTGAATGATAAGTAAAAGTCTCTTCTACATCTGATATGAAGTACGTTATGAGCTCGTTTTGCATCACAAAGCCTTGTACAGGGTGATTCATTAGAATTGAGACTCACTTTGGTAACTCCTACGTTCCCCAAATTTAATATTCCCTCCATTTTTTATTTTGTTGTTGTTGATAGACATATCAGCTACAACTTTCATAAAAATAAGTTGTGTGAGATAGCCCTGCTTCCAATTGAAAATTCCTTCTGAACAGGATAAATGTGACTTGATTTTGGCCTCATTTCGTAATGGAAAATCTACGGTTGAAATTATGAAGATTTTAAAGGCCACAGTGAGCGGAGCAACGGTCTACAGGACCATAAAAGCCTTTAAGGAGTTAGGCAAGGTTTCAAGGAAGGTTCAGGTCCGGGAAAAAATTGTGAGGACACTGCCTGGGAAGAAGAGGATCAGGGAGAAACTCAGAACAAATCCAACTTGATCCATGAGACAGATGCCTAAAGAGGAGTACATGAGCACCACTAGCATTTGGAGATTGATCAGGAAAGACCTGAGGATGCTCGCTTATAAGAAGAACCACCTCAGATTCTGTCCCAGGTCATAATGAGCAAGCCTCTTATCTGTGGGAGGAAAATTATTCAACAACTCTCCAAAGACAGGTCTCCATCAGTTCTCTGGACAGATGAGAAAATTTTCACGGTCCAGGCCACCCACAACAGTCAAAATGATCGGATTTTGACGTGGAAGAAGGAGGGCATCCCCGTGGAGCTGAGGACAGCCTTCAAAGGCAGAAGCCACCCTCTGTCATAATCTGGGCGGGCGTGACGTCGGACGGGAAGAAGGCCCTTTGATCTTCGTCGAGGAGGGGGTGAAGGTCGACCAAGCGGTTATTTTTACCTTCTTTCCGAGGTGGTAGTCCCTTGGGTACAAAGGGAGTATCCAACGACACCTTTAGTGTTCCAGCAAGATGTGGATCCATCCCACACCAGCAAATTGGTTCAAAGCTTCTGTAATTATATGTTTGCAGACTTTTGTCCCAAGTACTTGTGGCCACCATCCTCCCCAGATCTGAACCCCATGTACAATGGAACTAGTCCATTCTGGAGAGAAGGGTGTTAAGCAACTCCTGACCATCAATGGAGATTCTAAAAAAGAAACTGCTTCAGACATGGGCCTCCTTATCTGAGGAAGAATATCTGCCTTTGTTGCCTCCACCGTTAGGAGTTTCAATGCTGTACTGAAGGCCAAAGGAGGATACGTGGAAAATTCATAAAATATATATTGTTTATTACATATTATACTTATTTTTTGTTTAAGCATTATTTATGAGAGATTTGATACAAAATTATACATCGTAATACGTGTGTCTCAATTTTAGTGAATCACCCTGTACAAGCCTCCAACCAACATCTCGTAAATGAGACGGTCCAAGTGATCCTTCTTAAAGGGAAAATACATTTTCTGTCGAGGGATGATGTTGCAGATGAGATCGCTTCAAATCAACACGAAGATGAGTCACTTATATCATGGCTAAAAAAGAATTAAGTTAGGCTACTAATGTGCGGCAATCCAGACGGAAGTAATAATACAGAGGTGCATATTAATTTTGGCTTTAAGTTGTTCTATACTTCAACACCTAACAAGAAGGGTATATCATGGATCTTAACGAACATAAAAATGTCCAAGTAATTCTAGTAAAAGTGTAAAAACAAGATATTTGCAGATTTGAACCGAATTTTCTGTGGATGAGGTATTAAGGGTGTTATGGACTGTTAAGTTATTCCAGGAAAAATAGTTTTCAACATGTTTATTAATGCAAAACAAAGTTTTCTACAATTTCTTGATAATGTCACCTTAGATTTGAACAAAATTTCATAAGCAAGATTTTGAGGTGCTAAAAAAATTTTTGAGCGATTAGTTGTTCCTGGGGAAAATATCTATACAATTATCAATACAGATCCACTTATTTACTCGTTCGGTTCTCTATATTTCCTAAATACTTTCCTAAGGATAAGCTTGAGGTGTCAAGGAAATATTAGGTCAAGGTGGAAATACCGGGCAAAGCCGGGTAGCATCCGATAGTACTACTATATAAAATCCATTTAATTCAAAAAGCAATGTCCCAGTTTAAATCACTTAGTCATGGCTTGATTTCCTAGATTAAGTATATCTTAAGTAATACGTTTTCTCACTTTATGCATTGCCTTTGATGTACATTGTGACTGTAGATACTTAGGCTACAAGCGTCTTAAGATCTAGAATTAACCGAATCATACAGACCTCCTTTATAAGTTCCCATTATATGTGTAATATTTTATGCTGTGGCATCTCCAAAAGGAACCATATACTAATTCTTAGTATTGAATCTTTTCAAAATATTTGCCCAATTCACAAGTCTAAGGAATTTCAGTGACATTTTATTGCGTAACGGAACTAACACCGTCATAGTTGTACACATCGAACTCGTCTATCGTTCTTATTATTTGTATAAAACCCAAAAGTATTTTCTTTGTTCAATCTTAAGCATGGTAAGTTTAAGTGTTTTTTGCATGATAATGGGATATGGAGCTCTGTGCATCAAAAGATTCGTTTTATATTATTCTGCAGCTTGCTGAGGATCTCTTCTTCAATGTCTGAAACTTCTATATGTTCTTCACATTAAAACGCCTTTGACAAGAATATACATTATTTTCGCTTATTACTATGTTCATATACCCAAATATAAACCTTTCTTTGGCTTTGGTTAGATAAATATGTACATATAAGTTGGTCTAATGTGCAATAAAAAAGTTGGTCATAGAGAGCTAGGTGTATGTGTACACAGGACTTGGGCATACTCAAGACGAAGGGGGGAAAAGTTTGATACTTTTTGATAATATAACTTTTTTTCGCCCCCTCAAGATTCAACCATTACGTGCTGTTTTCATTATGTAAATAATTAGCTTCTATGAGTAAAATCTACATAGAAGTCTTAATGACTGCATGGAGTATATTATGGTTGAGCGTGACGGAAAAATATAACATTTTGACTCTCCCAAATATAAGAAGAAAACCTTTCAGATATATATTATATATATTTGTACCAATACAACTATATTTCATGGAAACATTTAATCACATCAATAACAAATTAACTTATACATTACAAATGAATCGCATTTGTAATAAAGTCTTAAATAATACTCATAAAATCATCCGGGGGATCAAGAACACTCATAAAAAAGAAAAAAAACTTTCAGATATTTATTGATCTGCGGCTCAATTTTTTTAATCTTTCCGAAAGATTTATGCATATAAAAATAATATTGTATCAAAGTAAATAGCAGGAATGGTTTTGATATAAAGTCATGGGTTAAATATTTACATAGGCTCCTAAGTCACTGAAGCCACCCAAATGATGGTCGTATGTCCAAACATTCGCTGTATGATTATGTCACAGAAATGTCAAACTTGACAAAGACAAATGTCAGTAACACATGTCGTTGGCTAAGTCATAAATATATTTAGCGGCCTTTGTAAGTTAAAAACAATCCCCAAAAACATCAATAACAAATATTAGTTCCACCAACAGCTCATAAAAAAGAAAATAATATGAAATATTACTATTGACTTCTTAAACACCACTTTCATATATATATATATATATATAGATCAGCTAATGGCTGGATTAACAAGGTTGATATAATACGCAGGGAGTATTTATCACAATTAATAGAAAGGTATTGCTAGACTCGTAGTGACTTAATGGGAGGAATAACAGGGGACTTGATGCGAAAACCTTTAGACCTTGAAACTGAAAATTTCCTCGTATTCCATACTCTGGACAATTTTCTTTGTCAAAAGAAACGTTGCGAGGTCAAAGGAAAGATCTGAGGGAGTGCGATAGCTGTTTGCGTTAAGGCGTGTTCAACTCTCAATGTTGAGGGCCCAGGTTAGACTTCCGAAAGGGGATGGTGAGTTTTGGTTAACCTCATTAATAAGATCCTAGGTTCGAGGGACTAGTTTCAATGTTATAATGCTTATTTATAACTTTTCGGATGCAAGGCAGAAAAAAAAGTTGCCGAGAAACTATTTTTTCAATCATTTGAGACTATTTATAAGCACTAATTTTGTAACATGCCACTTGGGAACTTATTGCACATATGTGATATGCAGTACATAGAATTATATATTTATTTGTTACAAAAAAACAAAATATGTAAAACTTCTTAGTATAAATGTAAAATATTACACCTGAGAAATCCATATTTGTATATCTCAAAATCATCCAAAGTAGATTAATTTTGGACGCATTCATATGTTCATCGAGTCTAATCACACAAAGAGGTCAATTAATTTAGCCAGAAGTCCCTATAAAATAAAAATAAAAGTATATTTTTACACTTAACATGTTAAAATAGATAAAACTCTATATAATATAACCAATGTTCTCTTAATAATATTTTCATTCCAGAGTTTCAGGATCCTTTTTTATCACCAAGAAAGTGGGGAAAATATTATAGTTGAAGAGAAGTGTTTTTTATCACCACAGACTTTCATCATAAATTGTTTTGATGAAGGAAAAGTTAAATATATTTTTTATTATCTTTTATATGGATAACTTTATTCAAAAAGAAGAATGGTAGCTACAGAGTTTCAAAACATGCATAGAATGACTGCTTTTGATGATAAAAGGAGGGAAAAATACCTCCTTAGTGTATTTATTTCTTAAAAAGATTTCCATATCAAATTATGTACCTTGCATATTCCAGAAAGTTATATAAAAATATATACGTTGCATGCTAGCTTTTGTTTTTGCAAAATATTCAGGGGGAGTAAATTAATTTCTGCTTTTTTATAACGAACCCATACAAAGTATGGAACAACTATAAATGAAAAAATTGATTAAAATGATTATATGTAAAATCCAGGGATGTTATAGAAGAAAAGAGGTTTCATGTGAAGGGATTTTTCTTTATGATAAATAGATAAGTATAGTTTTTTATAGGGAAGTTTTTATTGCAACGTTTAATTGCGATGTAATTTATCAAAAGAAATCATTTTTTATTTTTACATGTTCCATACATGTACATATATGTCGCAGTAGAGATGGAGATCCATCGTTGACTCACCTGGTAAAGATCACGATCGTATCCTCTCCTAGGAGTGACTACGATCGCGATTTATATCAGAGAATCAACGACTCTGCATGAAGAGATCAGGTGTTATATCTCTTAAAGGTATGACAACTTAAATATGGAGATGGTATGACGATATTATTCAAACTATTTTCTCATTTCTGATTTCTTTTCAGATAAGTATCAATAGATACAATGTAAGTAAAACATTGTGTATCATTTGCTTCCTTGAACACACAAATAAAATCATGACCACCAAAAAATAGAATAAAACATAAAAGTCAATTTTCTGATTTGAAATCAGGTAATTGTTACACTTTGTTTTAATTTTATCTCATTTGTAAACTTTGGGGAGCGTCGTGACCAAAAGGCAGGTTTTCACTTCCAGACCTAACTCAAGACGAAAGGCATGCTGCGTCCACACCCTTTGGACACCTCCTACAAATTGACAGAATGTATCACGAGAAACCTATTTTGCTGATAGATCCTAGAGATATAAAAACAAGAAAGGTTTCGAGATTGATGAAGGGCTGCCCACATTACGAATAGAATTAGAAATGCTATAAAAATGTTATTCAACATATAATTATATTTCTGGTAAAAATAGTGGAAAATCATAAATATAATGCAAGTTATGACTAATTCAACTCAATTGCCATCTTTTTACATTAAAATATATCCCCTTTGGCTTATAAAAATAACATTAATTTGCTATTAAATCCAAACACCTATTAATTTATGATATGCAATTTGTTTGTTATGGGTTTTCGTCAGCCATATGTTATGACTCATCAGTCATGCGTTTAGACTCTCCTATTCTAAGGCACTGAATGAGAGCATGATCTGATAATAGATCCTTATCACTAACCCTCCAATTGTAACTCAGATTTGGTATCTCAGAGTAATGTTTAAATTTGTTTCTGCAGTCCTCCCTATAAAGGTTGGCTTTAGTCCACAGTTTTCAACGCCTTAGCCGTTGCCTAAAATAAATTCTTCAATTGCTTCCCCAATAAAGTGGACACATTCATGTCCACTTCTACGACAATTAGTCCAGTAATTTGGCAGTTTATGGAAGACAAACAAATAGACAATGAATTTTATATATATTAAATGCATTCTTAATATATTTCGATGACTTAAATCTAATGGCAAACCCTTTAATTAATATCTGTAAGCATATTATATATTCCTTGGCAATTTCACAATGAATTTCCCTTCTATAATAATTTCTTTCTAGCTTCATTTTTTTGTACCTAGAATTCCTATTTATGTTCCTTTGATTATATTAGACATTGGCTTTCTATTTAATTGATGGTCCCTTAAAGGTACCGAAAGGAAATATATATAATTTTTTTGTTCCCCTCTTCTTCTTATTCTTTTATTTAAGTACCACTCTGGTCCTTTGTCCTATCAGTAATAAAGAGAGTTTTATGAGAATACAGTTTTTCAATAGAGCTCCAATATATTTTGTTTATTCATTTATATAGATTTGGTGTTAAATAGTTTTTGGTGTGAATTCCAATTTATAACGATTTACGCAAAAATTATTTTATAGCTTTGTTATATATGTCGCAACCGCCAATCCTTGAATGAACTTATTCGGCATCAGTCACATAATTCTATTAGATAAAAGTACTTGTTTTTACCTTATTTATGGTTTAGAGTATATATATATATATATTTTTTAAATTGACTTTACTGATATCTTGTAAATATATCAGAGCTGGGATTCGGTAGATATATCTACCGCCGGTTCGATATTCGGTATATACCATCTACCTATCGATATCGGTATTCGGTAGATTTTGTTACATATCGATAGTATCGATCGATATTAGGTACGGTAGATTAGAAAGAGAGAGAAATTTATTTATGTATCTGCTTCATCTTCACTTCATATCGGAGAGTTTATAACAAAGGACAATTAAATACATCATTTGTTATAATTTATTAGAGATTATTTGAAATTGAATACATACTATTCTTATATAAATTATATATGTATTTGGATTTTGTAGGAAATGGAAGGTTATAGGTTTTTATTTATTTACTGTCTCTTATTGTCCGATAATAAATGCACTTTCAGGTACTCTAGTATTCAATGCATAGCATAAGCTTATATTGAATGTCTATTTATGTATCTGCTCTATAATACTATAAGTTATAGTTGTTGTTTTATTTTCGAAGTTCAAGTTCTTCACACAAGGGAGCGCTTGGGCAAAGTGACAGTTGAACGATGTTTCTCTGCTATTGAAGGGAATAAGCTCTCTATATCTTTATGTCTCTATGTGAATGCTACAAAAGTCATACTTTCAAATATATCGTACCGATTGTCAATCGGTACGACATTCGATATTTTCTACCGAATATCGTATAATCGGTTTGATACTTGAAATCTACCGTCGGTAGTATCGAATACCGATTTACATTCGGTAGTCGCAGCTCTGAAATATATATATTAATAAACATCTTAGTTAAACATTATTACACAAAAAAGTCATCTCACATTAGGATCAACAATAAAATAAACTAAGGCAATACAACTCATTAAATAACATAAAACGGTTAAATAAAAAAGTCAGAACAATAAAATCTTAATTTTCTGTAAAAACGTTCAGCATTTTTAGGTCCTTCGTTGCATTCACAGAGCAGGATGGGTAGAACTTCACAAGTTCTCCAGCAAACTTTCATTGCGTTCCCGAGGTCCATGGAATCTTGATGCTCAGAACCGAATACCGAACTGTCCCTGATAATAAACCCTGAATTACTTCTGCAATCATATCCGTATGCTAAATACGCTGATATACATATGTATTTGCTGTCAATTTTCGTTATTGAAAGCACGGAATGTTGGACAACAGTGAGATTATTTATACGAGATTGCATTCTTAAAAAACAAACTCATAGGTTAATTTTTCTGTATAAACCTGTGACGACCCGATTTGGAGCCCTCACACAGCTCACCCTTATTATCATTATATATTTTGTATTTGTATTCAAGAAGGGATAAGCAAGTTTTGACCGGCACGCTCACACGAAAAGTTCGTTCTTCCCTTTCTCTCTCTCTCTTTGTTCTGTCTTCCACAGAGTGGAGATCATAGAGATATAAAAACATAGAGGGCTTATTGGATTCTTTAGAGAAATACGTCATTCTGCCCAATAAAAATAAATGTTTCTATCCAAATATCAACTTACGATGACGTAGTACAAATTACTTTGTTTATATTGAGCACAGGCGACAGCTGAACGATGTTTCTCTGCTATTGAAGGGAATAAGCTCTCTATATCTTTATATCTCTATGGTGAAGACGTATTGAAGATTCCTCCAAGGAAAATAAAATCTATAAAATATCTTCTTATGTTTTCATTCTTGATATACATCCTGGATCGAACTCATGCATATCAGCATTACGACACTCGTCGTTCTGTCGCGACCTGAGTATTTCCATAACATTCCCATTCTCATTACTCATAAAACCATAAAAATATTTTTTTAAACAAAACTGAGGGATGTATGTCTACTGAACAGTGAGCAAGCACAACACATATCTAGTATTGATTAAAATTTACTTTCTTTGTATAAACAATAATAGAAGTATGAAGGTATTGCAGCAGCTTTCTAAAAAAAATTGAACTTTGCCATAAATAGAATGTATGACGTCAAGCTTTTTTCTCTTTGAGGACTTATTGAATTTAAGCCTATGATAAATACAAATATTTCTAAGTTTCTGCCATTGAATTAGGCCAACTAAAATGCATGATGCAGGATCCGTAGTTACTAAGTACATACAAAATAGGGTATTAAATTTCGAAAGTGGTTGATGGTACTCTGTTTTTAAAAGAAGATAACTTTGATTAATACGATAGGTTACACATTGATGTCATAATCCCGTCATACAAAAGCATCCAAGGCACAAGACCAATGAAAAAATGTTAGACGATTATACAGATCTCTTCAAAACTGTGAAATGGCCGCTGGGTGATCGGTGTCCTAAGAAAAATATCTTACCAGCAGTCTGATTCTTTGAAGGTCGATATTGAGTTTATAACATTAAAATTTAATGTCGGCAAGTTTCATTGTGGTTTTTTTTAAGGAACATATTTTATTGATCCACAATTTTTAACTCTTTTTTTAAGCTAATATATATTAAACATCTTGTTCATTGACATTAAAAAATATTTGATGAACTCACTCATTCTCTTTTTTAAAGAAATATGGCAGTTTCATTGTCTACCCGTCTAAGCTGGCTGAAGGATATGAATGAGGAGACTGATTATCCCTTCAAAAATTATAAACTTCCAAACTGTTTTCTGTAAGGTTTGTGAGAAGGCCAAAAGTCTCAGTTTGCCCAGCATTCTACCAGAGCGTGAAAAACTGCGAGTTCAAGAGGATAAGGATCCAAGCCCAGCTAGAGGACATGAATCGGCTACCTAAGAAGTCAAAATCACAAATTCTATCGAAGGAATTGTGCAAGGCCTTTTGTGTAGTAACATTCCTTGGAAAAAGCTCAGCAATCCGACCCTCAAGATTTTTTTTTTGGAAAATAATATGGATATATCAATACGTCCCTGAGGAAGACATATTTGCCTGAATATTTCTCAGAAATCATGGAAAAGATGCAATCTGAGCTGTACGGTCAGCCTTTGTGGATTGATGGTAGCATTGATGTATTAAGGCGCGAAGTCGTTAATGTCCTAATTGGGGCGTTTATATGAGAACTCCTTTCATGTTCCAATTGTTGTGAAATGCTCATTCGTCCTCACTTCGGATTCAAACACCATGGCTAGGATTGTCAATGATACTCTCATAATGATTGATTCTTAGTTTGAGGCAAGCTTGGCAAAAATTTTCGTGACTGATGCAGCTGAGTATATGAGGAAGAATTGACGATACCTTAGAGTCTTTTATACGTCTCTAATGCATGTGACATTTGTTTGTTATTTGCTTCATCGTGTGGCGGATAAGGTCAAATACCATTTTGCGGACGTAAATAGTCTCATTTCTTCGATAAAAAAGTATTCCTCAATGCCCCATCTCGACGAGCAAATTCAGAAAATGTTGCCCTGGCCTAGAGCTCCCCCCTGATCCAATTATGACCAGATAGGGAACCTGGATCCGGGCAGCTGTTTATATGGTCATAATTTCGAGCAAGTCAAAGCAGTCGTGGATATGTTTGACCCTGACGATGTCAAATGTATATCCGTAGTCGGTGGATTTTTAAATGAAAAGCATCCTAGTTGACTTAACATTTATTGCAAGTCATTTATCGTTTCTGCCAGATTCAATTACCAGCCTGGACACCGCTGGAATTACACTTGAAGATTGACTCAGAATCTTTGGAGATGCTGAGGAAAGGATCCGCAAAATTCTAGGTGACGCCTAAGAGATTTTTAAAACTAAGTTGGATTACGTTGTAAAGAAAAATCCTCCCTGCCAGCATTGAGACAGGTACGAGATGTGCTGCTAGGTAAACCTAGAGCTGTTCTTTCAGATGGCATGTGCCCAATGGATGGAGCTAATCTAAAATACTGTCCCAATACCTTGGTAGATATGGAGAGATCATTGTTGCGGTTGAAAATGTTTCATCCGACCGTCGCCAAAACCTCACCGAGAAAAATTTGATAGAGATTATTGTATGTCATTGTTTTATGAAAGAATAAATTCACATGAAATCAAATTTGGAGTCTATATAATTAACATTTTTTGCTCATTTGGGTTACATTAAACAAACATTTTTTGGCAAAAATCATCACATTTTTTGTGATCATCTCTAATGATGGATCATCCTTCCAAGATTTTAACACGACCCTCTCTTTTCACTGTAGCCAGGGAATACCCTAACCTGGAATTGGAACTCCATCCTTTTTATGTCAAAGTTTAACTAACTTCGTAAAAAAGGGAAAAGGAGGGAGTTCTTTCTAATATGAAGAACCCTCATCTTTTCTCTTTTTTTACAAAGGTGGTTAAACTTTGACTAAAAAAGAAGAGAGTTGATATTCCAGGTTAGGGTATTCCCTGCTTTATCCCTCTTAGAGGTTAAATAAGAACATATGTAATTTAATCTTCACAACACTCTTAGGAGAGAATGCATTTATAAGAAAAGCCTAAGAAATGAAATAAACACTTTGTTGATTCATGTTTCTTTACAAGATTCTGTATATACAATTTACCCCCCATTGTTAAGAAAGAATGAAAACAACAATTAAAACCTCCTTTTATTAATTAATTATTTTTTCTCACAATAAAAAAACTTTCTTTCTTATATATTTAGGGAAGAGGTGTTGAGCAAATAAAAACATAAATTATGCTCTATGCAATATTCTGTAGTTTAATTAAAACAATGAAAGTATTATGTTAAAAAATAAGGAATTACAAAATACATCATCTAAAATTATATTAAAACCAACAACTTGGCACTTGTCATTTATAACCAGTGGTGAATGAATGTCCAAAAAATTGTATATTCGTCTAAAAGATAAAAAGAAAGAAAACAAGATGGAAAAGTACGACTTTATATTTAGTTTAAAAAATTACACATTACAGAAAAATGCATTATAATTATAATCATTTTTATTAAAGCTAAACCATTAAAGCAAACTACATTGTATATTTATATTCTGGTATTGATTTAATTGCAAAATAATAATAAATATTTGAAGCTCCTCTCAATTGGAATATTTAAAAGTTTCTGATAATAATGATAAAATATATATGCAAGTACATCAAATATGAGCTAAAATATTTAAACATTGAATTTAAATATTTATATCTTGAACGACACATTAACCGAAATTCACCCTGTTGAATCCCACAAGAAGCGAGTGGGGACGCGCATGGTACTTTATAATCAAAGAGCGTAAATGTTACCCAAACATTTTTACAGAATGAATGAATAGCATAGCTTACATTAAAAGCAAACTATTCAAGTAATACGAATTAACCAGGTTTTGCCCTTGGCTCATAGGAAAACATAAATCTATAATGGAAAGGGTCTTTATCTAAGGAAAAGGAATATTACATTTTGCGTTCTGTTTATTTAATTAATTTGTCTTGGTCCTTGTGGGATGAGGAACGTTGCATAGAGAGATATAGTATGCACAAGCACACATATGTACATATAGTTGGCACAAAGAGATAAAAATGTATGTTTGCCTCATCAACCAAACAAAGAAACACAGCAACTAATAATAATAATAATAATTAAATTATTGCCTGATTATGTGTTGTTTATTTTTGCAAAGTTGCCTCGTGGATTTTCAAAGTAGGTTAATGGGTTTTGACAAATTATTTACAGCGTTGTGTCTGTCTGTGTGTGTATGAGGAAAAGAGAGATGGGTCTTCATCATACAGTGTGCCCTTCAACAAGGGAATATAAATATGTAAATGTATGTTTATGGCTATGTGCTAAAAAACAAATATTTAAAGTTATAGCTGTAGTAAAAGCACAAAGACAAAAGAGTTTATATGTAAGTAATAATTATAAAATATTATAATATTATTGACTGCTCAGGATCTGTGAACGAGTACGTTCATGATATAATGGGGCGAGAGAGCTACAACACACCGCTAGGTGTCTCTACCATAAAGTATTCTTCTTCCAAGAAAAAAATTTAAAACATATTACACGACATAATTAAGAGTACCGTAAAGTGTTGTTCTGCTGGGCTGATCCATTAAAAGAAACCTTTTTTATCGAAGCCTTTGCTAGAAATAGTGCACTGTTATAAATATTGCATGTAAAAAGTAAGGATAGGCTTTGATAGCCGTTTTTGGACAGATTATCTAATTTAAGATGATGATTTCCAAATGAATCCGACAGGAATCGATGGCTTACATAAACCTTGATTTAAATTGTGTGATAAGAGACGTTCCATCAACTCAGAATGTTCTTTCATAGCCCTAAGCATCTGGACAGCTCACGTTTCAATAATAAAAATTGAATCAATTGCTAAAAATTGTATATATTAATGGAAGTTTTACGCTGTTTATGCAGTAATAAGATGATTAGTTATGGTTTTAAAAGGTAGCGTCATCTAGTGGCTTGTACAAAAGTTATATGTTTACTGATAAAACACAAAGCTTATATGCTTTTCATAAGAAAAATTGCCATCCTGATATCTATCACCCCTTAGAAAAAAATCCAACCTGATTATATGTATATTAGGGTTGTTCTTATTTTTTAAAAGTTTGAAATGTTAGCAACATTGTGGATTTTCTGTTTCTTGGTGATAAAAGAAGACGACATACAAAGTTTGAACAAAATCGGTCTACATTACGAGGTCGCGCAACGAGGTCAAAGTTTTAAAAATTTAGTAAAAATATAGTTTTCCGCAAATTTCTTCAAAATGGTGGACGTTACAGACTTCAATAATAATTATTAATTTAAAGGAAATCTAATTTACTACCAGACGTATGTTTGATGTTTTTTAATAAAACAAAGTTTTCAGTAAAAACAAAGAAAAAAATGGAGTGTGTATTGTTAGCTTATTTCATAGCTTTTTGTATCAATTAACTTCACTCGCCTGTAGAAGATGACTTGTTCGCTTCAGAGTAAAATAGTTGTTTTAAGTTTAGTAAAACTTTAGATGATAAATCCAAAAATGACCTTGGTTGCATTCTATCAATTCAGAATTCAGTACAATCTGAGTTTACATCATATGATTCAGAGCCTGTCCTCGTATTCAAATGTTGAAGAAACCCTTCATTTTGAAGATCAAAGGTTCAAATGGAGATTTAAAACCTGTTTCAATGGCAATTAAAGATATCGACAACTTTGAAGTGGATAACAAAAGGAATTTCATTGTAACTGCTATTAACACTTTTAAACGCGTCGACGAAAAGAAACTGAAAAGCTGGATTGATAAATTTTGTGAAGTAGTTAAATACTACCCCGAACCTAATCCTCAAGATGAAGATGCCGAAAAGATGTTTAGACATTATAAATCAGTATGGAGGACATCAAACTATACTTTCGAAGTTATTGGGGATCCTTCTAATATCCCGCAAATTATTCCGGTGGATGAATCCCTAGTGAATCTAAAATTTGATGGCGTTCGACAGCAATGTCAGAGATGCTTCCAGTTTGGTCACTTGAGAGTGAACTGCACGGAAAAACGACTTCAAATTAATGAGTATAAATCTGTACTTTATTACAAAATCACTGAAACTGAGCACCAAAAAACGAACTCTAGCGTTTCATCCTCCTCCAATTCTTTAACTGAAGCAAGTGCTGACGATATAGACAAAACATTAGATAACCAAAGTGTCACAAATGCCGAAATTGAAGACAGTCTGCCTGAAGCCCCTCCAGGGTCCCCCGACATACAAATAAATGAAAATACTTTCAGTGAACATGATCCTGTTGAAACTCAGCCCGAGCCTCTTATCTTACCAGAAGAAGACACACCTTCTACAAATTGCACATTAGCCAACACCGCAGAGGTTGATGTAACCGAACCTGCAATCAACGAAAACATTTCTACAGGTGACACTGACACACCTGAGTGTGTAGATAATACAACACAAGACTCTGTAATTAAAGATAGCCAATCCGTAGACTTATTACCAATTGAAAACGATCACTCAGCCGAGTTAGATTTTTCAAACACCAATAGGCCATGTGAAGTCACTAATTTAAATGGAAAAAACAGACATACTCATGTGGAACCAAGAAAGTCCAGAAAACCACCTCCAGGGATTTGTATAGATAATATTTTACACTCACGATCAAGGTCGTCCTCCTTTACTAAGAAAAGACCTGCATCGGAATCACAGACTCCGAAAAAAAACACTTCACAGCCTCAAAAATTATTTAAACAATGATGACTACAATTTTTTCCTTAAACGTTAACTCCCTCCAATCAATAAAAAGAAAATATGGTTTGTCTAGATTATTAAAGTACCTTGAGTTTCCCGACATTGTGCTTCTAAGTGACACGAGATGTTGCCTAGACAGACATTTCTCCCTGCCCACTGGCTATGAATCTTTTTCATCCTACGACTCAAGTCTTGTTCATCCAAAGCGTGGAGTAGTGGCGCTTATTAAAGCAACATTTCAACCACGTATGGAATTTTGCAGTTCTGATGGTAATATCATCAAACTAAATTGCATTACATCGAATTCTTGCTTTGACATAATTGGCGTCTACGGACCCAACAACGATGATGAAGACTTTTTTTCTCGAAAACTAACTTCAATTATTACTAACAAGGCTACCATTATTGCTGGCGATTTTAATGTAAAATTAAAACCTGGAAGGGACTCTTGTCGTAATGTTCCAAGCTCCAACCCTCGTGCTACGAGGGCCCTTACATCTTTAATTTCGTCCTATGGTTTTCTTGAAGCCGGAGACGTCTTTGAAGACTACAGTCACACTTTCTTCTCTAGAGACAAATATTTACGTCCAATATCTTCTAGGATTGACCTCATATTATTTAAGGGCTTCCTTAGTAGTTCATTAAACTCATACAAAGTGGTTGACACTGGTATTTCAGACCATCATGGTCTCTATGCCGCTTTTAACATTACCAAAAAGAATATTAAGCATAAAAGAAGCTGGAAACTAAATTCCGACCTACTAAACGACCCAATAGTAAACTCAAAAATCATAAACATAATTGAAAAAGCCAAGTCAAACTTTAAAAACGGAAATGACATTTTTATCGAAATTGAGAAGATGATTCAAAAAGTGAGGGGAACATGTAGGAGCGCTGGCGCCAAAAAAGCAGAAGAGAAACGCAAGTTGATCTACGAAATTCAGAATATACATGAAGAGAATATATCAAAACAAGAAAAGCAGTTTAAGTTGGACCAACTATACCGAAAAGCAGATCTCATGCAGAGAGTGAAACACAAAATTGAAGCAATTTCGGACCTATCTAACTCGAGGCTTCAATGTATGAAGTTGGACAACAAAAAGCATAATGCAAAAAATATTTCACTCACTACAAGTAGCGGAAAAATATCAAGCCACCCAGACTTCGTATGCACCGAAATTAGCTCCTATTTCACGAAGCTTTATAGCTGCTTCAATTGTACGGCTTCTATACTGTGTACTCGATGCGAAACGTCAAACGCCGACTTCTGCCAAAGTTTAAGATGCCCCATGGACAATAATCTTCACATTTCCCGCAAGGATAATGACCATATTGAAACACATCTTACCATTGATGAAGTGAAATTTGCCATCTTAAAAAATACAAAGATTAACAAGTCACCAGGTCCAACTGGCCTAACCTTCGAATTTTATAAAAAATATATTCATTATTTAGCGCCCCTTTTACTCAGTTTTTACGAAAAAGTTTTAGCCGTTGGTTATTTTCCCGAGTTTGCTTCAGATGGAAAAATTGTTTTAATACCTAAAAAAAATAAAGATCCAACGTTTTTAAAAAATCTTCGTCCTCTTACAATGCAAAACGCTATTTATAAAATCTACTCCTATGTCGTGGCCAATCGAATGGAAAAAGTTTTAAATAAAATACTTCACGGATCACAATACGGTTTTTTAAAGAACAAACTCATGGACATTGTTCCTTTTACACTTCAGACAATTTTTGACTATGATTTTAACTCATCGTTTATGGCAATTGACTTTGCCAAAGCATTCGATACCATATCTCATAATTTTATCATCCAAACCCTTTATAGCAAAGGGTTTGGAGATTTCATAATTCGGATGGTTAGTGTCTCCCTTGCCAAAACAAGAACCTTAATTGAATACGGGAACCGAAAGTCTTATTTCCATAACAAAAGAGGCGTTCGACAAGGTGACCCAATGGCTGGAATACTTTTCGTCCTATGCGTCGATAATTTACTGCAAAGAATACACTTCGACGAAAAAATTCGCGGGTTTTGTTCGTCTGCAGAGACACTAAAATGCTTGTGCTACGCCGACGACCTCACAATGGTTTATTCCGGCAACCCGCTGCAAACCCTTATTTCCATGAAAAGAACTTTTAACATTCTAGACAATTTTTCAAGATGTTCTGGGCTAAGGATGAACATAGAGAAGACGGAACTGATAAGCCCTTATAAAGGCATTATAGAAAAAGCCTGGCCACTCCTAAAACTCTCTGACGATCTAAATATACTCGGGTCATGGATTGGTCCAAACAGCTCAATACTGAACTGTGAAATGATTTTAATGAAACTAAAACGTAAATGTTATTTCTTCAAAAATCTTAATTTAAATGTTTGGAATCGAATTCAGGCATGGAATTCCTACGTCGTCCCAAGTGTTATACATTTACTACGAGTCACCCCTTTTAACCAAGCTATACTAGAACACATCATGACTATTGAAACGTCTTTACTTGTACTGAACAAAAAGAAAAACATATCCTTTAATCGAATTCATAACCCAATAAAAGTGGGAGGATTGGGTGTTATAAATTTCAAGATTTTGTGGCAGTCTCTTAACAGTTATTGGATACGAAAGTTATGGGAAAAAAATCATTTTTGGAGTATCCACTTTAATCACTTTTTAAAAATCTACGAAAGCGAATACGACGAACATCCCTGTAATGGTCTTCAAAAATTTACAAATAGTCTCAAAACACTCGGCTCGTATGCAACAATTCTCCAACGGTTCTAAAGACATAATCGAAAGATATGAGTCGCTTTTAGGATGGGAGAAGCCTGTTGTCGAGAGTCTAAACTCTCATACTCCAAGAACCCTTAACGCTCAAATAGCCGGCGACGTTATCAATTCTTCTTCATTAATTAACAAACTTGCTCATAATTTCTTGCTACACCAAATTGGCAGGCCAAGCGTAATTCAACGGCCACTCCTACCTTATCGTCTCAAACTATCAACCGTATCAACAAGGGAGCTTAGAAAATCATCTATTGTCCCTACCCTAGCACCTTACGAAGGATATTTAAGAAGACGCGGGATCGCGAGGAGTACAAGTGAATGTATTGCGGCAGTAAGAAGCAATTTATTAACATCGTCGGAAAAATGGTTTAAATACCGTGTACTCACTGGTTCTTTAGAGGTGGCTGCAAAAATTTTCAACGACACACGCCAAAATTGCTTCTTCTGCAAAGGTCAGCCCGAAACCACGGATCACTTATTATGGAAGTGCCCAGCTCTAAATGAAACATACCAAGCTGTCCGTCGTATCATCGAAGGAAGTTTTAACACCACCATCAGTGAAGAGGACTTCCTCTCAACTTCCTCGAATGCCAAATGCGACGCCGTCATCACCAAAATCCAATTTATAATATACAAATTGCGTACCATCAACGACAACGACCTGTCAGGAATCCTCCCAGTAGCTATTTTACACTCAAATATCTTATTACACTTATAAATTGTCTTTTTTTTTTTGATAAATAATTCTATGTCTTATTTGATAATATTTTTGTGATTGACATGTTTTTTATCTTTGAAAGTTAATTTTAAGAACCTCTTTATTGTATAAAATGAACCTGTTGATAATATATGCCCATTGGGCCAAGAAAAAAAAAAAAAGAAAAAAATGTTGCTAAATTTATCAAACATTTGAAAAATAAGAACAACCCTAAATGTATAATATATCCTAATCTTATATATATAATATTCTTTAACCACTAATTTTCATGAAACCTATCATAGTAAAATGCCTATATCATTCAAGGCTTTGCAAATAAAATATATCCTTTGTGATGCAACCAGGT
>CP045890.1:9017387-9105175 GCA_013387185.1 Caligus rogercresseyi | reverse complement strand
GATCATAGCTAAATTTAGTTAATTGAATTTTTTTCAAAATAAGTAATAAAAAAAAAGTTTTGCTTCATAACAAAACCTTTAAACGCAATTTGGGGGGGGGGGATAAGGGGGGGGGATCAAACCGAAATCCATTTTTCTACGATCATTTAGTTTCTTATGACGCAACTTTCGCGGGGGGATAAATTTTGATATCTTAATATTAGGTTTCTATAATACCCCCTAATGCCCACGCATGCAAGCGGATGGTGCCCTCTGGCCAACGAGTGTATTGTTTATTTAAGTGTACGGACATATAGTGGCTAATATATAAAATTTCAGTGATTTAAAATATTATCTATTCATTCGCTGGTGTTCCTGACAACATGAGATCCAATCCGTTCAGATTTTTAGTAGTTGAGATCGGGGATTAAAACAAAAAGGCCTCTGGACAGAAATAAATAAAAGTTTTTAGAGAGAGGAATAATATATTTTTTGAGACTAAAAGAAAGGTTCGTAGTGGGTGTTAAGTCATAGACTAATGCCTTGGAAGAACTATTTACATACAATTTGATATCAACCTGCCCAACAAAATCATGTTTACACATACTCTATATAAGAGCATTTTTAGAATGTGGAAATCGGATTTCATATTTTTAAGCTTGTTAAATATTTCAACATACTTATTTTTTAACAAGACAATAGTTCTGCTTAGACAAATGACTTTCATAATGAAAGATTAGTCTTGAAGTTGCATGACACTTGTTTTTTTATATCACAGCACATGTAAAATTCATAAGGGACAACTACAACTCAGAAGAATATCTCTTATTTATCTATTGGATCCCCAAAGAAGAATTGCAGAGAAACACAATAACGAAAAAAGCGCAAAATATTGTTTATGGTCGAAACACTTCTGGGAACCTGGAGACACATCCATCATTCTAGTTTTAAATTTGTATTTCAAGTTGTTGACGTAATATTGTGATGTAACATATTAATTTTGTTTGTCAAAACTAACCAATTTTAAAGAAAATTTATTCACATTGACTTTATAGTTTTACCATCGTACTTTTATTCAATTTTTTTTTGTTAAATATTACAGTTTGCATAAATTTTTGGATTTTTTAATATCAACAATTTTAAATCTATATTTATTTTTACCAAGTCCTTCTCACCCACTCCTGGAAATTTTTATGTGCTCCCGATATATAAGGTATTTATCTGCATTTGATAAAAAAGGAATGTCTATTGGTTAAGAAAATAAGAAGAAGATTATGAACACAGCTAATTGAAAATTGAACATAAGCAATTTTCCCCCAGAACAAGAGTTCGTATAATATTGACATCGTATTATTACTAAAAGGGTTATAAAATAGGTGAAAGTTGAATATATCTCTGACGTGACAACATGAAACAATTTGTTCAAATTGTAATTAACATGGACCATTTCTCTCCCATTTAATTAAATTTAAGGAGGTAATCCAGAATTTTGTTATCTGCAATGAAGAACCACAAACTGTCCACCTAAAAAAAATATTATCTGCCTTATCTTAAGAGAGGAACTAATTTAATCAAGAAGAAGATAATAATACATATAATAAATCATTTGTTTTGAACAGATGGAACATGTTATATTTTTGTCTGTATATAGAAGTTAATTATTTTTATGTCAGAAGAAAAAGCTACAAAACTAGTAAAACTGTCTGCAAACTGTTACTAAATTTAACCAACGTCATGGATATATCAAACTTGGAGAAATAAAACACCTCCTTCATTTAAACAAAGAAAAAATATACAATTTAATTATATGTGTCTAATTTTTAAGGCTAAAATTAATTTATTAAATTAAAATGTAATATATATATATATATATAACATGACAAAAATAATAAAGTTTTGAAACGACCTGCTAACAAAAATAGTGAAGGAAATATTGAATGTTTTTGTGATATGTAAGATACTCTACAATATTTAGCAAATATTTTTTGTCGCTGAAGTCCTAAATAATTAACAAAATAGATTATAGTGCGTGTGTTTTGATATATTTATTCTTTGTCCTTATAAGATATAACACCCAATCATTTGAACTCGTATCATTACAACACAATAATTATAAACTATATAAGACAAAGATTGACTACAGCAAAGGGCGTAAATTTATGAAATTGCCCTTTCAAATTTAAGAAAAATTAAGATATAGGCAGTAATATGATGTTTCCATATTTGAGACCTGAATGAATGCTTTTCATAGATAATGAGCTCCAAACTCAGGCTTTATGTGTAGCGTGTACCATTTTTGAACACATGAAAATTAATGAATGTTTCCCACCGCCATGAATTCATTTTCAGTAGATTTTAGTTTGTATTCATTTTTTCGTATTCATTCATTTATTTGTATGTAGAAGTAATTGATTTTATTGGGACTGCAATGGTAAAACTAACATTTTCCTGCAAAATTGCTATATAACTTTTTCAGAATTAATCGTTGGTATAGAAATATTTCATAGAAAATAATTGTATGAAATCGTAGTAATCAAATATAACTTGATGAATAAATGTATCTATCGAATTTTTAGATCTCTGTTTAGAATAAGATGCAAATACTTGATATTTAACATTGGCTATGAAACATAATTCTCATGTCATAGTTGTGATTGGCCTTATCTAATATTTCACAATTATGACCCGCAGAAGCTGAGGTGTGTAATCGAGTATATTTCTTGCCATTGGGCATATTAGTTACATTTGTAACTAGTCTAAAATATATAAATAAAGAAATAATAAAATTATAAAATCATATAAAAAATATAAAATAAATAAAAACAAAATGCCATTGCAGAATGGATTATATGGGGACGCTGCGTCCAATGGCCCTAGCTGCGGTCCTGGCTGTGTGAAGGGTAGTGGCCGACCTCAAGGCCTTAGACAAGTTCCACACAGATATTGCGTGACATGCAAAAGTAGCTGTCTCCCTCCCAAGTGGGTACGCCACTGAAGTTGTGGACCTCATGGGCCTCCTCGGGATGGGGAAGACGAAATCACCAATCGGGTTCCTGGCACCGCCGCCCCCGTCGCTGGAGTAAAAACATTTCCAATTCTCCATGGCCACCGCCTTGGCGGCCACCTCGTTGAGGGAGGGAAGGCCTGCTCTCTCAAGGAGGTCCCCGATGTGGATGTGATCCCGCCTCTTACATCCAACGATGCTCCTGGCGGCGTCATTTATGGCGACCTGCACAGCTCTGTGTGCGGCATTTGGCCCCTTGCACTCACTATCGAAACGAGGAATTGCTACAGCTGCGGCAGCATAAGAAATCTTGCCAATCATCAATCCCTTGGCCAGCTGCTGTAGGTATTTCCCTCTTGGTAAGTGCACTGCCAACCTGGAGATGAGTGCGGCCCGTTTTGCTGCTGCCTTTGCGACGTTGATGTTGTGGGGTGCTGTAGTGAAGCCGGTATCAAATTTCACCCCAAGAAACTCAATTTCGTCAGATGGGTGCACCTCAACGCCCCCAACGGTGACGGCGAAGACCGCAACATCCTTTTTTTTTACGTTTCCCCCGATCATGAGCTGAGTTTTGGTGGCGTTAAGGACAAGTCCGTTCCCCCCCGCGAATCTGGAGAAAGCGTCCGCCCTTGACTCCAAGAGGGACCCGACTTCCTCCAGGGAGTCACCAACGGCCCACAGGAAGAAGTCGTCCGCGTAGCCACTATTATCTTCATTGCCAACCCCAACGCAGGAGGTGACGTCCGCGACCAGGACAAGGTAGAGAATAGGTCCAAGAATGGAGCCTTGTCTCACTCCGTACTCGACGGGTAAGAATACAGATTCGGTGCCGTTCCACACTACACGCTGGTACCCGCCAGTGAGGTACGAATGGAACCACTTAAGCTGTGTACCTGCAATCCCAAGCTTCTCCAGCTTTGGTAAAAGCTGCAGCTGGTTGACGGTGTCAAAGGCAGCAGAGAGGTCAAATCCGAGGACACCGACAACCTTTCCCCTCTGCTCGGCCTCCAGCCACTTTGCATGTGCGGTGGCTAGCGCGGCTGTGGTCGAGCGGCTTTTCCTGAATCCAAACTGGGTGTTTGGAAGAGCCTCCGTGTGGATAATATATTCCACACCTCAGCCTATTCTCTTTTCATGTTGTAAATTGATCGTAAATAATATTTCCTTAATCTACATATATCACAGATACTTAAGAAAAATAGATGTGATATACGAACAAAAAAAATATATTCAAGATTCATTAATTTTAAATGAGGTGAAAATCTTTTAACGGATAAAAAATTAAAGCACTTTTTATTTCAAATCAAATAAATTTCTTAATTCTTCTACAATAAGCCAAGGCCATCAGAATAATTATTAAAAATTATAAGAAATTTAAAAATAATCTTAGTTTTTACTATTAAAAATATGTGTTGTGTTCTTCTTTTACTACGTTTTAAGATTTAAATGCCAATATAATTTTAAGGTCTTACGGGGTATAATAATTTTAAACTATAATGTTTATTTATGTTTTTACCAAACACAAATATCTCCCTTTTTATATCTATTTTTATTTTATATTATTATTTTATATGACAAGATATTTGCCAAAAAAAAAAATAAGCCTTTGGTCTAATAAAACTAAAAATATCAAATGTATTCATCTAAATACAAGTGAAAATTAAAAAATTGATACTCTACGTATATTTATTATTCAGTAATTATCTTTTATAAAGAAAAATAAAATAAGGAATTGTTCATTTTAGATTTTTATTTAAGTTAAAAGACTCTTATTGTGAAACTGTCAACTATATATTTGTAAAAATTTCTCGATCCCATAAATGATAACGTAGTGGAAGTTGGTTGCCTGTTTGAGGTAATAACTTTTTTTGATTTATTATCGCACAAAAGTTATTATAATAAAATATTGGTTAAAAATATTACCAGGTTTACTTAAAGTTGATCTTTGTGTTTGAATAATATATAAAACTATTATGAAAATAGATATATAAATTTATCCTATGAAAAATACCCTAGGAAGAACTTACCCTATATAAAAAAGGAAAATGAAGACTCATGGAAAAATTTGTAGGCACAATTTTTTAGTTGAATATAACTAACTATTTTACGCAATACTATTACTCATTTTAATTGATCTAATAATTCCAAAACTTAATTATATTTTTGCAATTATAGATAAATAGTTTCCTTGTTATTGCTATGAGACGGGGCAAAGATTACCTTTTCTATCTAAGGTCATTTCGTAATTGTAATATTATAGCAAGAAAATATTTAGAAATTTAAATACGACAATGACTGTTTCAACTTATTCTTTTATTTGTATACTTATATTTTTACCATATCTTATGTATGATTAACATTCTTTCGTTATAATTTTATTTCTTTGTTTGAGTTTTACATCATTACTATTTTACATGTAAGATGTCGAGATAAATCAAATGAAATATATGAATGCCCCAGGGCCAAAAAAATGTTAAATTTTAACCATAAATATTAGCTGTGAAATAAATGGACTCGGAATAACTTATAAAAAAGTTAAATTGATTGACCTTAAAAATGCACCCATAGTTTTTACTAAGGCTATGGAAATCTTTTTTTTCTTCAAAACTACATATATCATTAAATATCATTGATTAATATTGGAGACTAATGATAAACGTTTGTTTTGTTATCATATCAATATATTTTTGCTTTACCTTCCAACATTAAATATTACTTTTTTGTCAAAATAAACCAAATAAAATCCTGATACTTGACGTGACGGTACAATTGATAAGAAACAGGGGGAAATGAAATATTTAACTATTGTCAAGATAATTCAACGCTCTTTTAGGGTTTGGGACCCAGTTTAAGGTTCACTTTTGGTTCAGGAACTCATATTTCTACTAAATTTAAAATAATCTTCTTCTTAAGATTTGGTTTTGAATTCAATAAATAATCTTATGAATTCCAAAAATGTATCCAGATATTTATTTTAAAAGATATTTTTAGTGGAATAGCCTCTGTCACTATAATATATTCCTTAAAAATATTTGTATGTTAATACTACTCAGAGGATGAGAAGTAGGATATGTGTCGCAACAGATGTAACTCAATAGAGCCATAAATGTAAAAAAATAAAATGAAGAGAACAATTTTCACCATCGCTATTTCATGGAGACTTTAAATGTTTGATCGTAGTATTTTATTGGTATTTGTTTTATTTGTTTCAAAAGATGGAATGGATCAGAGTCCTTTTACAATATGTGTTTATTCCTTATTTTAAATAGTGGACTAGATTATACCACACTATTTATACGATATATATAATTAAGGTTCATAAAAAGCACTTTTAAACTGTCTTCAGTATAAAACAGACATGTTATAAGATATTATTGGCGTAGATCAATATCTTGCAAACCTTCCATTATTTAATATTAATATTTATATTGTACAAAATATTATTGTATATGATATATATATATATATATATATATATATTATATATATATATATATATATATATATATATATATATATATATATATATATATATATATATATATATATATATATATATATTCACTGAGTTCATCCTTAACGTACATGTATTGTTAAAAATATCTTACACACATTCAGGTTCTATAATGATGTTTAAAAAATATATTTTAAGGAGAAATATTCTTATCAGGCACGCAATTTACCTCTAAAAAGAGAGTGCTCAAACACATTAGCAATTCCCTCAAAGCATTTTTAAACACTTCACTCTCTCACTGGTACTTGTCAACCCGTGAACCTTTGACTAAACGTGAATTACATTTTTTTTTACAAAGCTCTGAGTTCATCTTTCACGGGGAAGTATTTTTTGAGAATAAAAAAAACGCCTTACTAGTGTTCTATGCGCAGATTACAGAGAGCTAAAGCCTGCATGTTAAAAACATTTCCGTATTCAAGAAAAGCGCACAAACATTCAATTACCTATTGACCAGGTGAACTCAATTGCTATACGAAGCACACGGCTCATGTAGGTAAAATGTTATTATTTTGTAAACGCGGACAAAAAATATCTCAACCGATAAATTGATCCAAGAGCATATATATATATATATATATATATATATATATATATATATATATATATATATATATATATATATATATATATATATATATTGTTAAATAAGGTAGACATGATACAAAGAATCAGTCGTATTATCGAGTGTTTACTTTTAATTTAAATATATCATCGGCTAATTGCTCCGCATATTGACGTTAATATATCTCAACTGATAAATCAATTCAACAATATTTTCAAATCTGTGCACCCGTCTGATATGATGTTCACAAATAAATATATTTCATTGTTAAATAAGGTAGATGAGATACACAGAATCAGACGTGTAATCGAACTTTTACTTTCAATTTAAATATATATTCGGCTAATTACTCTGCATATAATTCATATTAGTTCTTAGCAACCTCCCTTACTTACTCCCTTATAGTGACTTATGAGCACCTATCCATAGATGCAACTTTTGATTTTATCAAAAAGGTGTGAAGCTTTAAAGTAAATCATGCCGTTGGATGCAAATATGTAAATCCTCTTAACTTAAAACGTTTTGAATGACTAAAAAATAGAGATTTTTCACGGAATCTAACCAAACAAACTTTCAGTGTTATATCCGCAGATCATAGAAATTCTGACTACGATTAAACGTAAAAAATGGTATGATAAAGAAGGGAGAGAAGTGAGGCAAAATACTCTCTCCTTTCTTTTTTTCTTTATCTTCCTATCCAGCTAACAGTAACAGCAGTTACCAAGTGGTAATTGTATATTTTCATATCAAAAGATCAATTTTTTGGGGAGAGTACGTGCAAAAATGTATTTGCTTATATCTCTTAAAGTATAGCGATTTTTAGAACACCAAACATATCAAATGAAAGCTTGGTAAACCAGCTTTAATATTTTGGTATACTAAATAATGTCAATTTAATAAATAGAGAGTTATATGTACATTAAAAAAAGCATATCTCGCGTACAAAATGACGCATATAATGGATTATAAATGCGTCAGAAACAAAGTAAAATTTTGAGAGGATACCTTGACGCAAATCTAAGAAACACATTATTATTTATTTTTTTCATAATCGATTTCTTATAGGTCAATACAGGCTCTGAATCATATGATGTAAACTCAGATTGTACTGAATTCTGAATTGATAGAATGCAACTAAACTTAAAAGTACTATTTTACTCTGAAGCGAACAAGTCATCTTCTACAGGCGAGTGAAGTTAATTGATACAAAAAAGCTATGAAATATGCTCACATTACACACTCCATTTTTTTCTTTGTTTTTACTGAAAAATTTGTTTTATTAAAAACATCAAAGATACGTCTGGTAGTACATTAGATTTCCTTTAAATTAATAATTATTATTGAAGTCTGTAACGTCCACCATTTTGAAGAAGTTTGCGGAAAACTATATTTTTACTAAAATTTTAAAACTTTTACCTCGTTGCGCGACCTTGTAATGTTGACCGATTTTGTTCAAACTTTGTATGTCGTCTTCTTTTATCACCAAGAAACAGAAAATCCACAATGTTGCTAACATTTCAAACATTTGAAAAATAAGAACAGCCCTAATATATATATATATATATAATTACAAGAAAACTTAACTCATGACATAATTTAGGATCCCTTTTAACATTTATATATATATATATTAATGTTAAAAGGGATCCTAAATTAAGTCACGAGTTAAATTTTCTTGTAATTTATACACAAATTTTTTTAAAAATCAGCAGTTCATATTGAGCAATTGTAAACAATACAATTAGTTCTTTCATCTATAAGATAAAAGTATAATTATGCAACATAAATAAACTTTCATAATTAATCATTCTCTCATATACTTTTAGGTTCAACTTTGGGTCAAAGTGGAATTAATGAGCTGTAATTATGTAATGAGTCATTAAAAAAGGAAACAAAGCAATTAGAGTACTGATATAGTTGCCAGTTGTCATAATTTAATGTTATGGTCTTTCTTTCTTTGAGCTGACGATAAGCTATCTCATTGTAGTGTGTATGCACACTATAGTTCTATCTGTATTGTCTCACCTCACTGACGAAGTTTATTTATGAATAAGCTGTATGATATTAAAATATTTTAATTTTATTAATGTATTTCTTATGGGTCATTTATTTAAAAATCATGCATAATAAATAGCAATAGCAAGAGGGGTTGTGATAATAAAATCATAAATAAACATTTCAGTTTAAAATCAACCCTCTAAAGCAAGACCCGTCACATCATTAAAACATCATAATCTACATTAACATATATAAAGTGGAAGTGTGTAACACGAAAAAGATAAACAAATTTTGCCAATAGTATATAAGAACATCTTTTATTGCAACGCTCCCTCGATGATGTCATTTAAAGTCCTCTTATATCTTCTAACAATGAGTCTCAAACGAGAGTAAAAATGACCACTGAGGAAAAACTTTGACGATATCTGCGGCGAAGTCCCATAACGTCACTAGCTTAAAATGTGGAATCTTCAGGGCAAAGGCTCCATATCTTGCAGCCGAAGAATCAATTATTTTTTTAAACGACTCATTACGTATGAGTGTATTAGAGGTTAGACACTCTGTGAAGTGAGCTTTAGAGCTTGCAAGTGCAAAGTATTGTGAATAATGCACTGATAATAAATAATATCTTCTCGTTCGTAAATGTTACTTCAATTTTATATTCGCAAATAAATATAATGTTTATATTATGAAAATGTTTATATTATTGTATTTATTAAGCCCGAAAAAGTTTGTTTCTAATTAATGGTATCCCAAAACAAGGATACTCAGTTCTTGACCTGGCTAAGTTCTTAGCAAACACAGACATCGGCCAATGGATCAAGAAACCTCCTTCAATGTACATCAATCAGGACGGACTGCAATAGGAGGAGACCCTATTGCAAGGGCACCATAAGTTTCTGTAAGATTAACATGTGCCCGTACTGAATATATGTATATATGATGTGTAGCAATAAACTGTTAAAAAATCCCAAAACAAAGACTAATAGAACTTTTGATAACGTAAGCTTAATTCAATTGTCACACATTTATATCAATAAAGCTAATTTGCTTATCACCTCAAGAGTCACGATTAAGGCGCTGCGTAATTTCATTATGCCCAGTATATATATATATATATATATATATATATATATATACAGAAAAAGGTGGGCAATACAAAACAAAACTATAAGGTATTTATCCAAATACTTAATATCTTAAAATGATTAAAATTTATTTTTAACACCAACTTTCATCTATTTGATAAACCTTAAAGTACACATACGATGCCAACACTATATGAACTCTTATTCTAGGGGAAAATCGCTTATTTACAATTTTCAATTAGTTGTGATCATGGACATTCCTTTCTTCAATCAAATGCAGGTAAATAACTTATAAATTGGTAGCACATAAGATTTTCCATGAGTGGGTGAGAAGGAGGGGGAAATAATCAATATTAATTTAAAATTGTTGAAGATATAAAAATTCTAAAAATATATGCAAACGCTAACTTGTAAGAAGTAATTTGTTTCTTCTGGTAAGCACATTGTGCTGGAAGATGAAGGCAGCCATTTTGCATTCGACCCCTTCTTCTCATCCCCCTTTCCCCTCATTTTTCACATGCCCTTTGTACATCATATTAATTGATTCATCCAATTAAAAATGACTTTTCATAGCATAAATTAATTAGTTGTAGATTATGTAAGAAATATGGGATATGGTTGTTCAAAAAATTTATATGAAGTTTGGCCATGTTTTAACCACGAAAGGAATTTGTTTTATTTACAATGGCACTGATAGCACGGAAATAAATTTTATTTTAATTAAAATACCGATTTTACTTTATAAATTAAGAAGCACAAAATCCCCCCTATCGAAAAATGTTTTTAAAATATGTAAATAGAATTGTTGATGATGTTTGATTTTGTTTTGTTTAATATTAGTTGTGTAAAATTTTATGTTTGCACGTGTAATGAATAAGTTTTTTATGTTTGGTAACATTCTAGAATAAATGTTGTACGAATGTACAAAAAAAAATTTGTTGTAGATTTTGTAAATAGAATTTCAACTCCGTCAAAATTATATGTTTATAAGCTGGAAAATCAAATTGCAATATTTTTCGACGTCTGTTCGTAAGAGTGATTATCCATTTATCGTTTCATATTATGAAATTATAATGATCTCCTAGTGTGTTCAAAGATTAAATTCATTTGATCTCTGATCGTTGCGGGGATGCTTTATTCATTAATATTAATAATAATATGTTTTAGTGTATGAGCCTATTCAAAGAATTTTAAAATGTCATTTTAGGCTATTAAATTATTCGTTGAGTTGATATATAGACCTCATTAGCCAAGAGTGAAATTATTAATCATGTAATAACTGCTTTTATATTCCCACTTGTTTTCCTATCCATTATTAAGATACTGTGCATTTAAATGTATTACCCAAGGTGTGAATAGGTGACATCTTTGATTATCTGGTCTTAACTGATAGGGAATTATATATATAAATATACATTTACAAATAGGTGCCAAGAAACAGAGTGATAAACAAATAGGAGCAGAGAGAGAGAGAGATAAAATATAATATATATATATATATATATATATATATATATATATATATATATATATATATATTAGTGTGTCTGTTGAACTCTGCATCCTTCAAAGGCCTTATTATTACAAATCAATGCGAAAAAACATAGTCCATGACCAACAGTATTTTTTAATATTTCATAAATATTATTATTTATATATACTTCGAATAGAGTTTTTTTGCTTTGAGAGAAATACTTTATATAGTTCATATATTGCAAAAGTCTTCATTTTTTATATAATAAGGAACTGTGTATTACGGAGAAAAAATACTTTTTCCCATCAGTTTGTTTGTGTTATATTTAAAATAAGCACAATATTTCTACTATTCCAGAATGACCAAGGCCAAAAACAAAAGGCGTATTCCCCTCCTCTTCTGTTAAATTTCGTATTGAAAATAAATTGTTCATTCTATCCTTTTTCGTAAGTTGAGTTTTTATTTTTTTAAATCGTTTATCACAAGTTCAATAAAATAATTCCTTTTTTGTATCATAAGTTTAAAGAAAAATATTGTATTCCTTTATTGAAAGATTTAAAAAAGTTTGTTGCAGAAACCACAAGTTAATATATTGATAAATTCCTGTAAAAAGAAACAATTTTAAAAGATCTCGACTAAACGTATACAATGTAACGAAACCCACTAATTATGATAGATATTTTCATTACTTTATCTCCTTAGCCTATCCTGTGCATAGCATTAAAAAATAATATTAGTGATCCATATTGGCCAAATATTGTAGAGTATCTTGCATATCACAAAGAACATTCAATATTTCCTTCACTATTTTTGATAGCAGGTCGCTTCAAAACTTTATTATTTTTATCATGTCATATTAAAAATTTATTGTCCTATATCATAAGAGGCACATTTGAAGCCTTACAAAAGTCTGAAGACAGAACGACGCACGCTTCAGGACATTCTTGCAAACGTTTTTGATCGTCTCCTGGCTATATCCTTCAGCGAAGGTTTGGACACATTGTATGAGAGACTCAATGGAATCTGGTTTTTCCTTATAAACTCGAGTTTGTGCTGAAGCCCAGAAGTGGAAGTCCAAAGGGTTGCGATCTGAACTGTGAGCTGGCCAACGATTTTCCGTCCTTCTGCTGATGACTCGGCCTCGAAACTTTTCATTTAGAAATTCTAAAGCTGCATTTGTGCAATGTGGTGAAGCGCCGTCTTGCATCAACCAAAATGAAGAACGAGTTGCAGAATGGCGCAACCTGGGACAAATTATGTCCTGGAGCAATCTGAGATATGAAACGCCATTAACCGATGACAAATGACCATCATCTTCAAGGAATGCATGAACGATTATAACCATTCCATTAATAATGGCAACGAAGATCATTATAATAACATAATTCCTAACATTTGTTTCGCAGATATTTCGAGGATTTTCATTTGTCCACACTCCGTTGTTTTTACGATGTGATTATTGATGGAGGCAAAATAACTTCTCGTCAGTCCAAATGATTCTATCGACAGCGTTGGATGGTTGCTGCAGAATCCACTGGCAAAACTGCCTTCTCTGCACTTTGTGGTTATCAGTTAATGGTTGAACTGAAGTGCAATGATAAAAATGGAATCGAAGATCATGTCTTACGATCCTCTACAGCGTTGTTTTGGTGGGTGAAATTGGCTGAAAAGCTTTTCTGTGTGAGCAACTGGGGTTTTCTTCCAAAAAAACTCTTTACCTCCTGAACAACTGCTTCTGTTCTTTTTGCTTTTGTTTTCATTTTTTTTTCTTGTGGATGGAATCAGTCTTATTGAAATGATCAAGAACTCTTGTGAACTGGATCAGCTAGTAAGATTTCGCCGCCCTCCCACTGATCTTGAAGTGAAGTATAAATTCTCGGCGTACTGTGGAAGGAGAAGGTGTTTCTCAAGTTCAGAAAACTTTTTTCAGGTTGACAATCAATGCAGATTTTAATATATTGATAAAAATCCCCTCTTTATGAACAAAATGGCGTATCAATAATACGATCTGAATGATTTTAAATACTTCTAATTCACAATTTAAAAATTACATTGCTGATGGAACACACTGTATATATATATATATATATATATATATATATATATTTATATTACGTTTATTATTATATTACATTTTAATTTCACAAATTAAATTTATCTTTAAAAATTATACACATAAAATTAAATTGTTGAATGTTTAAATGAAGGAAGTGTTTTATTAATCCAAGTTTGATATAATATATCCATGACGTTGATTAACAGTTTGCAAACGCCCCTTTTTTAGTTTTGCAGCTTTTTCTTCCGATATAAAAATAACTTCTACATACAAACAAAAATAGAACATGATCCATCGGTTCAAGACAAATATTAAAAAAATATATATATCATTATCTTTTCTTGATAAATTAAGCTCCTCTCGTAATGTAAGGCAAATCATCTTTTTATAAGGTGGTCAGTCTGTGGTTTTTCTCTGCAGATAACAAAATTCTGGATTACCTCCATAAATTTAATTGAATAGGAGAAAGATGGTCATACCAATTACAATTTGAACAAATTGTTTCATGTTGTCACGCCAGATATATATATTCAATATCAAAAATGTATATTTAAATTTAAAGTCTATATAAAAGTGAGTTACCAATTAAAAAATTTATTGATTAGTTTTCTAGAAATACTTTTTCGGTATCCTTACTTCTGGGATTGAATTATTTTAGGGTTAGCTATATTGTATTATTATATTTATGAAGGAAAACTTTTTTACAAAAAATATTATGTATATTTTATCCTGGTCGATAAATAAGTCCCTGATATATATTTACTAGAAAAATCCATAAACATGTTTTTTGACAAATAAATTAATATATCCATTATGTGCATTACAGAAAAAAGGACGGCGATACAAAACGAAACTATTAGAGCTAATATGTACCATTTAATCGAATACTTTATATTTGAAAGTGATTAAAATCGTATTTTTAACACCAACTTTCATCTATTAGAGATCTCTTATAGTACAAATACGATGTCAACATTGTATGAACTCATATTCCGGGGAAAAATTGCTTATTTACAATTTTCAATTTGCTTTGTTAATTTTCTTCTTTTTTTCTTAGTCAATAAACATTCCTTTCTTCAATCAAATACAGATAAATAACTTATAAATCGGGAGTACATAAATTTTTCATGAGTTTGTTAGGGGTTATATTAAATACTGATTTAAAATTGTTTAAAATAAAGTGAATAGGAATAAATTTTCTCTAAAATTTATTTGTTTTGACAAAACTAAATTAAAATACTAAATCATTCATAATATTCCGTCAACAACTTGAAATACAAATTTAAAGCTAGAATGATGGATGTGTGTCTAGGTTCCCAGAAGTTCTTCAACAATAAACAATATTTAGCGCTTTTCTTGTTATTGCGTTTATCTGCAATTATTTTTGTTGACCCCATAGATAAATAAGAGTTGTCCTTCTTAATCATAGTAGTGCATTATGAATTTTACATGGGCTGTGAAATAAAAAACAAGTGTCATGCAACTTCAAGACCAATGTTTCATCGTGATGGTCATTTGTCTAGGCGGAACTATTGGCTTAATACAGATCTTTTGTCAAAAAGTATGTTTAAATATTAAACAAGCTTAAAAATATTTATTTGAGCCCAGAGGCTTTTTTGTTTTACTCTCCGATCTCAACTACTAAAAATCTGAACGACTGGGTTCTCATGTTACCAGGAACACAAGCGAATGAATAGATCATGTTTTAAATCACTGTATATTTTATGTATTTGTGTGCAGGTATATTTAAATAAACAATACTCTCGTTGGACCGAGGACACCATCTGATTGCATGCGTGGGTATATTAAACTTTAATTTATATGTGTACTAAATAAACATGAACAGAACTGATGTTGTTATATACATCAACTGTTTATTCAATCATGTATATATATTTGCGTATATGATTTAAAAGTTGTATACACTTTTTAAGCAATGCGATTGAAAGAATAATCGTTCCTGAATTTATTGTCATTCCATAAGTTAATAATGTAACCTTTTTACCCACATCACTTTTGCAATAATTGTTTATGATAGGATCATGTACAAAAAAATGTACAAAGGCAATTCAATATTTTTGAAACAAGCTTTTCCTGATAACCAAATTGTTTGGGACGTTTATGATCCCAAAAGAGCAGAGCATTTTCTTGCCTACATACAACCATTCATTTTTTACGGTAAAACACAAAGACATTCATCGAATAATATATTTGATGTTTACTATATGTGTTTGCATACAACAATAAAGAAGTCATCATAATACATATTTCTTATATAGTTTTGGTTTGGGTGTTATTTTTTCAATATTACATTTCACAAGGGATAAAAGAATTTATCTATTAAATCTTTTATTACTAACAAAGGAGACATTTAATATAACAAAAAGATCACTTTTAGACAACCATCTAATATATCTACGAAGATATGTAAAAAATCCGTCATGAATCCATAAAATACCTCAATCGTTTCGTCCTCAAAGACTAACATGTAAATATTTGCAGCAAATGTCCATCCTCTTGATGAAGTCAAAAAGAATAACCACATACCTATGAATAAACTTAGCTATGTTTTAGTAAGGAAAGTCGATATTAAATCAAAGGAACCGAAATATGCAGAGCAATTAGCCGATGATTAAGAAGTTTGAAAGCAAAAGGACGGTTCTTGCCTATCTTGTTTCATATTAAAATATTTTTTTACGTACATCATATCAAAAGCACACTCGATTTGAGATATCACACATGTCTCAAACCACGTATTATACAATCAAAGGAAAAGAAATATGCAAAGCAATTAACCGATGATTATTCATTTTGAAAGCAAAAGAACGGTTCTTGCCTATCTTGTTTCATAATAGAACATTTTTTTACGTACATCATATCAAAAACGCACTCACATTTGAGATATCCCACATATCGCGGAATTAATTTACCGGTTGATATATCTTTGTTTCTATTCTCGTAATGATATTTTAAGCACATGACGTATTGATGAAAAAAGACCTTGTACGGAGTTTTTTATCTCTCAAAAAAACGTGCATGTAAAAAAGGATCAACTCAGAGTCTTGTGTAATTGGTATATGCTTCAGTGCTCGTGGATTGAGAAGAACTTGCGAGAGAGTTGACTTTTTGAAAATGTTTTGTGCGAGATCCCAACGGATTGGAGCATGCTATTCCTAACATGTAAATTGCACGCATAACAATAATACTTTTAAGTATCAAGCCTTCACATTATAATATAAGTAACAACCCATACCCGTTAAGGCGTTATTTATTACTCTCACAAAAATACAAGCACGTACATGGTCAGCTAAGAGTCCTATTCAGAGGAATGTAATGGGCGTTTGCTTAATTGTTTACGGGTCGACATGTGCCACAAAAAAGATATAAAAATGTTTTGTGCGAAATCCCAATTTGATTGAACCATATCTGCTCACAAGTGAATTGCATGCGTGACAATAATATTTATCTTAAGCACATCCATTTCATAATATAAACCACAACCCGAGACATGTATATATATATATATATATATATATATATATATATATATATATATATTGCCATCGTTCGTGAAGCCGCCTCCTATGGTGCTTTAATACTCTCTGGCAAAAACTCAAAAATTCACTCAGAAATTCATTCAGTCAACTAAAAACCTAAAGTCAAGTAAAAGTTCCTCCTAAAAATCCCTGCTTTGGATGTGGGGGAAACCATTGGAAAAGGGATTGCCCTTTTAAAAATTCTACGTGTCATGGGTGTGGAAAAAAGGGACATTTAAAGAAGATGTATTTTTCTAAAGACAAGAAAGAACGGAAACCTTCATCTCCGCAAGTTAATAGCTGCGTGGAACAGGAGTATGTATTTTCTGTTCGGGAAAACCCTCCTGTCGCAACTCTCTACATCCTTGGGAATGGCCTAAAACTCCGTGGGAAAGAATTCATATAGATTATGCAGGGCCTATTAAAAATCAGTATTTTCTTATTATTATTGATGCCCATTCGAAGTGGTTAGAGATATTCCCGAATACAACTATATCCTCTAATAAAACTATAGAGCTGCTCTCAGCAGTCTTTTCTCGTTTTGGACTACCCTCTCATATTGTTTCGGATAATGCCACTTGTTTTACGTCTGAAGAGTTTAATAAATTTATTACTATTAACAAAATTAAACTTACTAACTCAGCTCTGTATCATCCCTCTACAAACGGCCATGCAGAAAATGCAGTTAGAATATTTAAAAACTTTATAAAAACCTGCAGTACTTTCACTATGTTAAACTGAATCAAGTTCTGTTCCGTTATAGAATAACTCCCCACTCTACTACTGGTGTTACTCCATCAGAATTGATGATCGGACGGAAACTCAAATCAAGTTTAAACACAGTGAGGAACTACTCGAAAAGGGAGGAGTCAAAATGGGTTCCGAAGACCATAATTAAGGAAACTGGTCCTCTGTCCTATAAATGCCAGACTGACGGAGGGGAAGTGGTTCGGCGACATACTGACCAAATCATTGCCTCCAGATCCCATTATTGTTCTTCTCCTAAGAAGGTGGAAGAACAGAAAGGATTGAGACGATCGAAAAGAGTTTTAAAGCCTCTTTAACGCCTACAAGTGGGATTTTAAATCACCTATTAAAGTTGTATATATCTATAAAAATTTAGTATGGGGGAGTGTAATATAGTAGCCTTTTAGTTGGTACCTTATGTTTGACGTCATGTTTATGGTCAGCTATACTTTGTATATTTCCTCTTATCATTACTTGCGTGCTGACCGTCTAATAAAGAACATCTATCTACCTACCTACCTACTCTTCTCCACGTTATTTCAAATACGTGTGCTTTTCACATCTTAATTTTCATACAGTAACTCCCTCACATGGTTGAGAATATAAATCTATGACGTTGATTATATCCATAAACTTTTGCAGATAATATGATGACGAATTTTTTTTCTCAACTGATAAAAAGAAGTTATTTTTAAAGGTAACTTGTTATTTTAATTTTTATTCTTATTTCTTAAAAAAATATTTTTAGAACTCCACCATGAATACATTGATTACGTATTACCAAAAAGTGGCATAGCGGAATATCAAGCGAAATAACTACTTTCAGTAGTCGAAGAACATTAAAGACTTGACACTTTGGTCACTGTTGTGTGTTACGGATGCAACACCAATGTCAGAATATGGTAAGGAGTAAAAAAAGATTCGAGTTATGTCTTAAAAATCCACTTCAGTGGATTATTTGTGTTCTACACATGAATGAGTTACCTTTTAGAGAAGTTTTTAAACATTTAGATGGCGCACAAAAAGGACCTCGGACTTATGAATGTACCATAGGAAAAATAATTAATACAGACTTTACCAAAAATTCAGTAAAAAGTTTTTAAATACTTGTAGGAAAAGTAAAATACTTAAATCAAAGTTTACTGTATTCTTTAAGCTCAGATAAAAATATATATACGAAATTACATTAGGAATACAAACAGAATTTTTTTCGAATTCAAGCTTTTGCTACAGGTCTCCAGGAGCATTACATGAGGCAAAATGTCTTACCAAAGCCAACAGAATTTTAAGATCCTATATTTCACAAAAAAGTCCATTTGAGTCTCATATAAAACTTGTAAAATCTATAATAAATTTGTACGCTCCTATATGGTTTCAAACCAAGTTAAATTTATTGAAGGCTCAAAGCATTATCAATTCGCCATAACTTTATTACACGAGATTGATGAAAATTTAGCCCCTTCAATTGAAAAAGTACTCAAGAAAAACGCTTTTTTGCCCACCCTGAAAATATATTGCTAGAAGGCCTAACCGATAAATAAATGGAAACAAGAATATTTGCCCTGAAAAAAGTTTGGTTTCCGAAAAAAAATATTGAAAAACAAAGAAATTTTCAACTACCCAAAACTATCAGTTGTAATGCTAAGAATTTTTAAATCTTATCGACTGGTCGAATATAAATTTGTCTGTTCCTCCAATTGTGGCTTATGCTTATGGATATAATCAACGTCATAGATTTATATTCTCAACAATGTGAGGGAGTTACTGTATGAAAATTAAGATGTGAAAAGCAAACGTATAAAAAATAACTTAAACACATCAACATGAGTCCCCTCTTTTTCTTTTTCTTCTTGAAACTATAAAAGAACCCTAGTAGGAGCCGTTATTTAAAAAATGGTTGGTGCGTCAGCACTTATGTCTATTTATTGGCACTAAATATTATTATTATTTTTTATTTTTTTATTACAAATCTTTATTTCAATGAAGTTATTGTGTATTAAAATACATAAATAGACATTTTAGTCTAAACTTAAAACTTCAAAAAAAGATTAACAAACATAAAATCAAATTAATAACTTAACATAGAATGCATAACAATTAAGGAAATATCTTAACATAGAATGGAACACAATAAAAGAAATATCTATAAAAAACATTAATAAAATTTCAATAGTTTTATTATTATTTTCAAAAGACTCTTCGACTTTGATGGGAAATATTTTATTTCTTTCGCGGCGACACTCCAAGAGTCTTCCGCAACTGACGGTATCCGTAGCGAAAGTGCTCCATATCTCGCCGCCGCTGAGAGCATTATGGCTCTGAGTTCCTCGGATCGGATGTGTTCGTTGGTGGTCAACCTCTTTGCAATAAAAGCCCTAGCATTTATGATCGTATAAGTAATCGCTTTTGAAGCATCTGATCGATTTTTTTTGCTTTTTTGGAAAACCAAACAATAAAATACCTTTCAAAATGTTATTGGGGGAGTTGTTCAACCCCTTAACATTAAGAGCTAGAAAGGTTTTCAAAATTGATATCGCAGGACAATCTGCAAAGGCATGTAACGTGTTGACATATAATTTGCCACAGTCCTTGCAATGATTTTTAAAAATGATGCAATTGGAGGAAATCTGTAACTGGGCCGTAAATTTTTTACCATCGTGAATCCCTGACGTGGAACACCGAATTATTTTCCTCCAATCATTGGGAAGTTCCAGCACTTCCATGTAGAAGTTTAGTATGTTGTTGACATCTTCTTTGAGATTAGGAGGCATCATCTTGAGATGCCAGGGACATGGCATCCTATGCATTTTAGCAGCTCTTTGAAGAGGGCACTAAATATTATTTGACGAAAATTTGCAAAATATAACAAAGTCATAAATTGATCATAGCTAAATTTTGTAAAACTTAATTTTTTCAAAATAAGTAATAACAAAAAGTTTTGCTTCATAACGAAACCTTTGAACGCAATTTGGGGGGGGGGGGGGGGGGGTCAAATCAAAATCCATTTTTCTACGATCATTTAGTTTCTTATGACACAACTTTTGCGGGGGGATAAATTTTGATATCTTAATATTAGGTTTCTATAATACCCCATATATATATATATATATATAGATATATACCAACACACATATATGTAGTTCATATTATGCAATTATAAACAATACAATTAGTTATATATATTAATATCTATCTATCTATATATATACATACAAATATGTGTGTATACCTATATATAATATATATAAATTATTTTGGTATATATATATATATATATATATATTAGGTTTCTATAATACCCCATATATATATATATATATATATAAACACACATATATGTAGTTCATATTATGCAATTATAAACAATACAATTAGTTATATATATTAATATCTATCTATCTATATATATACATACAAATATGTGGTATACCTATATATAAATTATATAAATTATTTTGGTAAATACGTATATATATATATATATATATATTAGGGTTGTTCTTATTTTTCAAATGTTTGAAATGTTAGCAACTTTGTGGATTTTCTGTTTCTTGGTGATAAAAGAAGACGACATACAAAGTTTGAACAAAATCGGTCAACATTACGAGGTCGCGCAACGAGGTCAAAGTTTTAAAAATTTAGTAAAAATATAGTTTTCCGCAAATTTCTTCAAAATGGTGGACGTTACAGACTTCAATATTTTTATTAATTTAAAGGAAATCTAATTTACTACCAGACGTATGTTTGATGTTTTTTATTAAAAAAGTTTTCAGTAAAAACAAAGAAAAAAATGAAGTGTTATTCATTTTATATGTTTGGTGTTCTGAAAATCGCTATACTTTAAGAGATATAAGCAAATACATTTTATACAGAGTACGTATTTGCTTATATCTCTTAAAGTATAGCGATTTTCAGAACACCAAACATATCAAATGAAAGCTTGGTTAACCAGCTTTAATATTTTGGTATACTAAATCATGTCAATTTAATAAGTAGAGAGTTATATGTACATTAAAAAAGCCTATCTCGCGTACAAATTGACGCATATAATGAATTATAAATGCGTCAGAGACAAAGTAAAATTTTGAGAGGATACCTTGACGCACATCTAAGAAACACATTATGATTTATTTTTTTCCTAATCGATTTCTTATAGGTCAATACAGGCTCTGAATCATATGATGTAAACTCAGATTGTACTGAATTCTGAATTGATAGAATGCAACCAAGGTCATTTTTGGATTTATCATCTAAAGTTTTACTAAACTTAAAAGTACTATTTTACTCTGAAGCGAACAAGTCATCTTCTACAGGCGAGTGAAGTTAATTGATACAAAAAAGCCATGAAATAAGCTAACAATACACACTCCCGTTCTTGCTTTGTTTTTACTGAAAACTTTGTTTTATTAAAAAACATCAAACATACGTCTGGTAGTAAATTAGATTTCCTTTAAATTAATAATAATTATTGAAGTCTGTAACGTCCACCATTTTGAAGAAATTTGCGGAAAACTATATTTTTACTAAATTTTTAAAACTTTGACCTCGTTGTGCGACCTCGTAATGTTGACCAATTCTGTTCAAACTTTGTATGTCGTCTTCTTTTATCACCAAGAAACAGAAAATCCACAAAGTTGCTAACATTTCAAACATATATATATATATATATATATATATATATATATATATATATATATATATATATATATATATATATATATATATATATATATGGTTACGACCCAGGCCAGGGCCAAGCATGACCCCGTGGAAGCTAGGAAGCCATTTGTCGATTTCTTCAAGAGCATATTCCGTATCTAGTATTGGATGAACAATCAATTCTGGGGAAATTATTGCCCGCAACATATAAATATATATATATATATATTTATTTATATGTTGCGGGCAATAATTTTCCCAGAATTGATTGTTCATCCAATACTAGATACGGAATATGCTCTTGAAGAAATCGACAAATGGCTTCCTAGCTTCCACGGGGTCATGCTTGGCCCTGGCCTGGGTCGTAACCAGTCCATTTCTGCACGGATCAGTCTCATCATCGAGAGGGTGAAGGCCCTAGGGATATCCCTCGTCATTGATGCCGACGTTTTGTGGCACATAACTCATTCCCCTAGCGTGATTCAGGGCTATACCAAGGCAGTCCTTACTCCTAACGCCATGAAGTTTACTCGCTTGGTCAAGAGTGTCCTCAAGAGGGACGTGGGACTCTTTTAAAATGTATTATAAATATATTTGTTTTTCTTTCTAAAAACGTCGCTCAATGCAAAATTATTTTCTTCATTAAGACTTATCCTTTTATTTTTTGTTTGGATCCAGAGCTCGTGGGGGAAGTTGCTAAGGCCCTGGGAGGCATTACGCTTGTACACAAAGGAGAAATCGATATCATTTCCAATGGAAAGCTCACGGAAATGTGTATTGATGATGGGTGTTCTCGAAGATGTGGTGGACAAGGTGATCTCCTCTCGGGTACCCTGGCTGTTTTCCTCTATTGGGCCTGCAAGAACCCAGTGGACATCGAGCCGGGGGTCCTTGCGGGTTGGGCGGCTGCAAGGCTCTCTCGGGCCTGTGCAGCCCAAGCATTTGCACGCCATGGTCGCTCCACACTCACGTCGGACCTAATACAGGAGATCTACTCCGCCTTCTCAAGACTCTTTGAGTCCGAAACATGTATTTGAGAGCGGTGAAATGGTCAATTCATTCGTATTTTAATCACTTGCGTGCTCTTCCTTCAAGACTATCTTGTTATACAAAAAGACACTGTCTCCCCCCTTAAAGAATATCCCCAAACAACAGCCACATTCCCTCCTATTAAACTTCCCCCTACTTCTCGTTATGTAAACAATTCTTAATGAGAAGAGCTATATTCCACTTCTAAAAGAACACAAACATACTATAAAGTGTACTCAAAACCATGGTTGTAGGATGTCGTGAACAAATGAGGTCTCAATTATAAAATCGTAAATACCCTTATAATTACTATCAGTGGCTGGCCATCAGGGTTAGAAATGTTTGTCCTAAACAACCAATCTTATTGGCTCAATCATGTTCCAAAAGACATCTTAACCAATAAATTATTTATTATTATTGCAAGTTAACTTGAATGGCACCATAATAAGCGATTAACCGGGCAAAATGAGTGAAACTAAACAATGAGTGGATTGAAACCTATGATACTTGGACTTGGATACTATATATATATATATATATATATATATATATATATATATATATATATATATATATATATATATATATACTTTAGTCATTCTCTTTTTTATATTTCCATCACAAAAATGCTAAACAATGCCTCTGAATTAGTGGAATATGTAAAGCTTAACAAACTTAATAAAAAGTATATTTTCCCCCAATCTGGCTTGTGAAAAAGTCATTGGATAAATATTTACACTTCTCTACTCCTTTGATTTTGCTTAAATAGATTGCTTTTCGATCTTGAAAATATAATCAAATGAATGTGTATTACTTTTTTCTTTTAGCTCTAAGTACATTTTATTAGGAAAATAATTGAGCTACGACTGGCATAGCTAGCTGGATCAACATACAAAAAAATGCTGGTGCCGTCATGTTCAATTTTATCTTTTTTTATTATTGATAAATATTTCCTATCTCGAGATGTTGAATGTAAAAAGGGTGTTCATAATATAGCTAAGCTCAGTAAACAACAGCTCAGATATAAGATCTTCAAGAACACAAAGTATCTATCAGTGACATTTACGAATCTTCTATATGAACTTTTACAATGCCACCTAATATTTTATTAATTAAATTAAGTGTCTCTCACAGTAGAAGAATAAATGTTTTTTATCATTTTGACGATAAATTGATACCCTGACGATAGGACGATCAAGAATAACGTGATGAATAACTATGTAATTACTCAATATAGATGAGAAATAGTGTTTGTTGAGAACAAAGGTGTATTCTTCTCAAATACTTGCCTACCCGTGTAGTTGAGCCATTTTTATTTATTTTTGCTTCAAAAAGTTACTTAGTCCTGTTTAAATTTTGGGAGAAACGTTTAACACATTATGTCTTGAAAGTAACAACATTTAAAGAAATTCCCTTTTCCCTCTTTTGGTGTTATCTTTAATTTATCGTTTTGGTAAAATATATTACTCGACGGTGAGTAATATAGCAGGAGTTGTTTTAGTGGATGAGTAAAATATACATAAAGTAAAAATTAAGAAATACTCTAATAAGTTTTGTCATATCTGAAGTTCAAAAACATGGTAGCTCAAGAAAATTTGAGTTTTTTTACTCTAAAATCCGGGTTAGTTATCGCTATCAATGGTATACACGAACTTAAGCAATGCGATTGAAGAATTGTGTGGAGCTAAATCATTTATCTCTTATCAGTTAGGTATGTATGAAAACTTTTTGCCTACATAAGGAGAAATATGTACAATCGTAAACATTTATTCAGGGTGAAGCAAAAACATATATATTTTAATGTCTCTTGATAACGTTTTTCCTGATCTCAAAAATGCTATTCGTTTCCAAGAACCCAATAGAATTTAACACTCAGTAATTTACTACCCGCTTTAGTAAAAACTATGGGTGCATTTTCAAGGTCAATCAATTAAACTTTTTTATGAGTTATTCCGAGTCCATTTATTTCTCAGCTAATATTTTTGATAAAATTTATGTAGCGATTGGAAGAAGGGAAGTCTTATCAGTATTTGCTGAAGGTTTTATGGTTAAAATTGAACATTTTATAGTGTAGATCATATATTTAACTTAATTGTTGCAAATTTGTAGAAAAAATAATGATGAATTTTACTCCTATTAACATATATCCTGTATATAAAGAAGAAATTACAAAAATAGTCCTATAAAAGTAACTATCTTTGGGTTTTTTCATGAACTACTTTCATTTATTTTTGAAGCAATAATATCTAAAATAGCATGCTCGAACTAATAAATCCACATTCAATTCTTTTAACCTAAAATTATGAGGCATTGAATTAACTTTTATATAAAAAACATTCAATAAAACTCAAACTAAATAGTCAATTTCATTGATATGGTTTCAAAGAGAAAAAATTAAGATCTAATCAAGGAAACGTAGTATTCGTATGTTTAAACTTATATATTAATTTAGTTAATGCTTAAAATAAGATTTAAAAAACAATGGCCAACTCAGTCAGATACCTTTTGGTGTCAATGTACTATAGCGTAATTATTATGTCACTTGTTTCAAATCTTTAATGCCGAGATGATAAGTTATTCTTTTATTGCACACAGAGCTAATTTGGGTATCTGAAGTGTTATACTTATGAGATATATATTGCAGTTCGAATCCTACGAATGTTCATTGGAGTTATAACGAATTTGCATGTATCCTGATTTGATGTTTCTCATTCTTTTTATTAATTTCAATTACGATTGTCATCAAAAAATGCAGGACTATTTCAAATGGTTTTATTCCCCCTCCTTCCTTTTTTACACATTAACAACATGTATATTTGGTCGACTCATAACAGATTAAGTTCTTGTGAGGTGGGTCCAATCTGTGAGCTAAATAATGTGTATTTGGTACTTGTTATCAATTTCAAAATTAATAAGTTGATGTCTTATTGTATAAGAAATTAAACCTGTATCGAACAATATATAATAGAAGTAGATTCCATATATATATGTACAATACAATTCCCAATTTTATTAAATCCCCTTCTATTAAATCAAAAGAACCTTTCATATGTATTCCCCTTTCCTACATTTTAAAACTAAAACAAACTGACTATTTATACGAAAAATCAGTGAGATTTGATATTCAAAATAAAATAGCTATGGACCGAGCTACTATGCCTAAATATAATGCTTTTTACAAACACGAAATGACCTAAGATAGACAAGGTAATCTTTGCCCCGTCTCATAGCAATAACAAGGAAATCACTTATCTATAATTGCAAAAATATAATTCAGTTTTGGCATTATTAACTTAATTTAAATGAGTAATAGTATTTGTAAAATAGTTAGTTATATTGAACTAAAAAATTGTGCCTACAAATGTTTTTCGGCTATTTTTCCATGAGTCTTCATTTTCCTTTTCTATATTAGGTGTGTTCTTCTTGGGATATTTCTTCCTAGGATAAATTTCTATTTCTATTTTCATAATATTTATATATATTATTCAAACACAAAGATCAAGTTTAAGTAAACCTGAGAATTTTCAAAACCAATATTTTATTATAATGGATCGTTTGCGATAATAAACAAAATAATTTATTACCTCAAACAAGCAACGAACTTCTACTACGTTATCACTCATGGGATGGAGGAATTTTTACCAATATATAGTTAACTAAATTACAGTTTCACAATAAGAGTGAAGAAGTCTTTTAAATTAAATAAAAATCTGAAATGAACAATTAATTATTTTATTTTTCCTTGTAATATAATTAATGAAGAATAAATATACGTGGAGTATAATTTTTTTGATTTTCACTTGTATTTAAATGAATATTACTTAAAATTCATTTGATTTTATTAGTTTTATGAGACCATAGGCTTATTGTAGAAGAATTAATAAATTTATTTGATTTGAAAAAAAAGTTATTTAATTTTTTACCCTTTAAAAGATTTTCACATCATTCATGAATCTTGAATATATATTTTAATGTTCGTATGACACATCTATTTTTCTTAAGTATCTGTGATATAAGTAGATTAAAGAAATATTATCTACGATCAATTTACAACATGAAGAGAGAATAAGTTATTATAATCCACATCTCAGCTTCTGCGGGTCATAATTGGGAAATATTGGAGTTTTGAACCCACCACCGATAGGCCTTCGGATAATCATAATTATGACACATGAGAGTTATGTATAATAGTCAACGTTAAACATAAAGTATTTGCATCTTATTCTACAGAGATCTAAAAATTCATTAGAATATTTTGTTTACTGTTACTCATCAATTACTATTGTGACTTTATACAATTATTTACTATTAAATATTTCTATATCAACGATTAATTCTGAGGAAGTAATATTGAAATTCTAAAGCAATTTTGCAGGAAAACTTTAGTTTTACCAATGCAGTCCCAATAAAATCAATTACTTCAACGAATAAATGAATGAATACGAAAAAATGAATACAAACTGAAACCTACTGACAATGAATTCATGGCGGTGGGAAACATTCATTCATATTCTAATGCCCAAAAGTGGTACACGATAGACACTAAATAAGACATAAATATCTTCTTTTGTTATCCTTATCCATTTTTGTACCCCGATGTATTTTCATGTTAATATATCGAGATTCCATCTCCATAAATACAGGGAGTTATCAACTACAAAATAGATGCTTATTGTAAAGTTAAATGTTTAATGTTGTTCCTTTTTATTTCGTATTTCAGCTGATGATTATTTAATGCTCGCTCACAAAGAGTTGCTTTAAACTATTCCACTTACAGTCAAAGCTGTATAAAGACAATAAATATTAATTTGCAGGTAGGTGGATTCAAAAGTGTTGAGAATGTATAGGAATTCGCCTTTAGCAAATTTGCTAATCTATTTGCAATCAATTCATATATTATATCAATATGTAACATGAACTCTTCCCTTTCTGGGATAAAAATTATATTTTATTATAATTTAAATAAACAATGGAAAAACAAAGAAAGAGAGAAAATATTATTATTTTAGATTACTGTTATTAAGATAAAACATTGCATATAATTATTCTGTTAAAATTTGATCTTCAAAAAATATTTTGGTTAAAATTTGTGAAAGTACTGAGTCCTCTCATTCTAGTTTTCTCAATTGAAATGATTTTATAATTCAATAACAATGATATATAAAGAAAAAATATTTTATTATTTTGACTTCAACAACTACCAGTTGTTTCTTCTGGTATGAACATTGTGCTTGAAGGTGAAGGCAGCCATTTTACATCCGACCCTTATTCTCATCCCCCCTTTCCCCTCATTTTTCACATGCCCTTTGTAGTAAATATTCATTGATTCATCCAATTAAAAATGACTTACCATTGGTGTCTACAAAAAGACCGTGTCAACTCCATAGATATATAAAAAGTCCCCTCTCCTGACCCCCCCCTCTCCCCCCACCGTATATCATTTCTCATAAATGGATATTCTTTTCAAAATATTATTTTAAATAATGTGATAACTGCTTTTATGTTCACACTTATTTTCTTTTCTTTAAATATTATATATATATATATATATATATATATATATATATATATATATATATATATATATATATATATATATATATATATATAGAGAGATAGAGAGAGAGAGAGAGAGAGGGATTGAAAATGTCAATTACTTATACCTCCTTTTTCATCACAAACAATATAATGTCATCCTATTAAGATTTTAAAATTCATTATAATCACTTTTTTTTTTTTTTTTTTTTGGCCAACTGGCGATCCTTTATTCAACAAAAAGTAAATATGTAATTATTGAAATGTATATCAAAAAAAAAAAAAAACTACCCTAAAAAATATACTTAGTAAGGTAGCACAATACCCACAAAAAGACTAAAATCAAATATATATGGTAAAGTAACAAACAGACACATAAAAGACTACAAATCAATAAGAAATAAAAAGAAACAGTGCAAGAAAAAAATAAAACACAACGTTACAGCTATAAAATTATTTTTTTTAAACATGATGTATTGAAGTATTATTTAAAAAATTTAAAGTCTTTAAATGAAGTTTGACAGTAGGTAAAACGCCACTGATATCACTGTCTAAAGCAGATCTTTTCGCGTAGAGCAAGTGATGTGTCTTTGTGATCACCGCGTTGATGATATGTTGTTCTTTTCCATGGTAAAAGGCAATAAAATCGTCTCTCTTCAAATGGTAGAAGCCAAAATTCTCGCTTAAAATCTCGCCGGTAGCAGTATACAACGGGGCAAGTTTCTCACATCCGAAAAGAAAATGCTCGCTGGTTTCATCTTTCACCTTGCAAAAACCACACTTTTTTAATCACTTTATGATATGAGTTTTGATAAGAAATTATCGTTGTGTATATTATATCACGTTTTCCAAACTTGATATCTCGGAGTTAAGTCCGAGAATTGAAAATCAATGGGGACAATAAAAAAATCCAAATTTGTTATTCCATAGCTGTTATTTTTGTAATACTTACAATTCACTCGTTACAATCTCGTTTCTCACGCATTAAAATAATTAATTTAAACTCCTTCTTTGTGAGCCTGAGGTCTTAGAAAAAAAGTAATATTAAAAACAATTGATAAACTTTGACATTATGTTTTGGAGATGCCCTGTCCTAATCCACTAAATTATAAAGGTAGAGAATCCTATGGACTAATTAATTCAGTTAGAATAAAAAAAGCTAAAAAATAAAATAATGCTGTATTTCTATAAATCGAAAAAATAATATTTATTATTGATAATCCTTTGAGCAATCATATAATTGTTTATGACAAAAGTATCATTAAAAAATATATTCTTTTATAAAACTTAATAAAACTAAAATATATTTAAAACTAACCCTGTAATTTCTATGCAACTTTTAAAACACATATATTAATAATGAAAATATTACATCATTTCAAATTTTTCTATGTTCATTTATTGATTTAAAAAAACCCTGCATAACCCTTCCTTGTAATACGGCATAAAGCTGAGCATTGCAGATTATATTGCTCTGGAAGAATACCCATCCAGAATTATTTTGTCTTAGATTTGACGTGTTAAGAAATACAAATAAATTATTATAAGAGGGGAAAATTGAAAACATATAACTTCAATGGTGTAAGGCCATAATGATATACAAAGTAATGATTATGCTTAAATAAGTGACTCCGAGTAACAATTCTAAAATTGACATTTAAAAAAATATGAAATATGGACAATCAAAGTACCTTTTTTCTTTCTAACTTATCTCCACGTAGATGATTGGAAAGGCTCTTAATAGCTTCCACATCAGCTTGGAAATCAGTATTTGCTTCATCGATCATCAAGACTCCATGGTCGAAATTGTGTCTCTCCTTGTCGTAGCCTCAGCCAGCACCTGTCTGATTATCGGTTCTTGAACCATCAAACAGATCAAACTCTCACAAACAATGGCAACTAAATCTGATGATGACTAAAAATGATTTTTTTCGATGTTACACGATTAAAATGACTCGGGTCGGCTTGTTGATATTATGATTTAAAGGTTGAATTGATAAATACTTTTGGCACTCATGCAATCTAATATTGAAAAGAAAATACTTCAACCAAATAGAATAATAAATTAATCATTAGGACAGTGGTTCCCCAACTTTTTCTGCTGGGCCCCCCTTTGGTACATAAGAAATTTTTGCGCCCCCCCCCCCCCAAAAAAAAAGGAAATAAACACATTTTGTTCTCAGAGTCCATTGCAGTTTATTTCACACATTGTAATTAATACAAACCTAAAGCTTTTTTATTTGTTGAAAAAATAAAAGTGAACTGCCATAAATTGCAGATTGTAATAGGTGTCAAACCTCAACCTTTTTTTTGTTGAAAAAATAAAAGTGAATTGCCATAAACTGCAGATTGTAATAAGTTTTCAAGCACCTTAACTGTGTAATTATGTTCAGTGTAACAGGTTTCTTTTTTATATATTTAACATTTAATGCATTTTTGAAATAATTACCTCTCTGCAAAAATGGGTTTTAAAACATGACTAGCTCCCTGAGAGGCCGCGCCCCCCTGCAATTGTTCTGCGCCTCCCCTAGGGGGCGCGCCTCCCACTTTGTGAATTACTGCATTAGGCTGATTTTTGTTGCCAAAAAAAGAAAACACCAAATATTTTACTCAAAGTATATATTTGCGCTGATACGTAAAAAGCATTGAAGGAAAGGAAATGTTTAGTTATATATGGATAATGCATGTCAAAGATATTTTCGATAACAGAAAATCTGTGTTTCACAGACATTGATTATTTTTTTCTTTTGCATGCAAAAGAAGAAATGCTTATTCATGAAGTGAGCACGGTTCAGTTCCATTCTTAACTTATGAGGAGACAATAAATTCATGAACTCGAATTCCTTCATTTGCAATTATTAAAAGTGTTTACAACTTTTAGATGATTTACGCAAATATAATTAATATTGAATAGACGACAAATGTATATAACCATTTGTGTTCTATGAGATGAGTTTTTATTTGGTGGGACGTGACTTCATAGTTTTACCATTGTACTTTTAATGCAATTTTCGTTAAATATTACCGTTTTTTTATTTGAATATTTTGGGTATTTTTTATTTCAAAAAATTTATATCAAAATTTATTATAAATCCTTCCTTCTCATCAACTCTTAGACAATTTTATGTGCTCCCTATTTATAAGTTATTTATCTGCATTTAATTAAAAACAAATGCCTATTGGCTAATAAAATAAGAAGAAGATCATAAACACAACTAATTAAAAATGTTAAATAAGCGATTTTGCACTCAATATGAGCCTATTTAATGTAAATATTGTACCTGTAAGGGATATCATATAGATGAAAATACAGTTTTAATAATTTTCAAATATAAAGTAATTGTTGAGAAGGTACATACTAGCCCTTATAGTTTAGTTTTGCGTCGATTCCTTTTTATGTAATGTACATAAGAATATAATTGTCAAAAAATTCTTAAGTATTTATATTTTTCTGGTAATTAAATAAAACGGATTTTAAACGAACCGAAATATGCACAACAATTAGCTGATGATTATGAGGTCTGAAAGCAAAAGCTCACTCATAATAAGAACTTGTCTATCTTATTTTGCAATGAAATATGTTTTACGTACATCATATCAAAGGTGTAGTTTTTTATCATTGTCAATATATAATAGTTGGAAAGAAAGAAAATAATGAAGTAAAAAATATTTTTTGGATTTGAATCGCGCCAACAGCTTCTCTATTTGAAATTGCCTAGATTTTTTTGCAGAAAAATAAACATATGAATCTCTCCTAGTACGAACTAATTGGGGTTTCTCTTATTATTATTGTTTATATTAAAAACTAAAAAAAAGAAATTTAAATTAAACTGATTGCAATGCTTTAAAAAATACATAAATAAAATAAAAAAACCTGAAAATAACATTAATTTTTTTGACTTAAATTTTTTTTTGTGGGCATTTAACACTTCATTCTGTTCTTTAAGAAATATTTTCATTATATTAGCGTGTATGATGGAGCATGAGGTTCAGTACTTCAATTCTTTTGCAGCCATGTAGACAGGGACACTGTGTATCGAGTTGCTTCCGCGATGAGATTCAGTTCTGCCTGTAGTATTGAAGTATTCAGGGTTAATCTTTACCTAGTTTATCATAAGTTTTTGGTATTACAAGTTAAAAATGAATGTATTGTATACCGTTATCAAAAGAAAAAAAGTGATTTGCAAAAACATCTAGTTATTATTAGTTAGTTAACAAAGAAACAGTTTTAAACGATCTTGACTAAGCTTATACGATGTACGAGTATTTTAGATGTTGTATTTTTATTAGACTATAATAAAAGTGAAAAAGATCCTTTTTACTACAGATATCATTAATTGAAATAAAATTAGTTTTGATCTTTCCATTATATTTTGCCCATTCTAAATCTTAAATTCTCTATTAAAGACATAACAGGATTCAAATAAAGAACACTAACTTTAATGTGTTACCTGAAGGGATTGAATGACTAACACCTTCAATTATGAATTTCATAATAGAAAAATCTTTATATACGAATACGCTACAAATAGGAGATGAGAAACTAACAGGAGTGATTGACAAATAGGAGCAGAGAGACATAGATGATAATCTGCTACAAATTTAACCAAGCCTGTGGATATTATTAAAAAATAATATGAGTGATCCATGTATACATAATATTTTTTGATAATTATCATGTATTTCAGAAAAACATTAAACATTTCCTCCACTATTTTCGATAGCAGGTCTATTCAAAACTTTACTGTTTATGACATGTTATTAAAATTGAGATCCCTTTTTGTTATATCTTCTTATCAATATTAATTTAATCTATTTAATCTAATTTTGTAATAGTATAAGTAATGATTAATAATATTCGCATATTTGGGCGCCTACGGCGCCCATATGTTCGCCCTTCGGGTATGGGTAGGTTTTGGAGCTAGTTTGTGAGTGAAACAGACCTTAAAGAATATAAGAGAGGAGAGAGAAAATAATTTTCTGTTTTGTACAAACATTCCTCATAAAAAGTTTGACTTTGTACAAAGAATATGTTTTAAGTCATATGAGATGCTTTTTTCTTTTTCTAATTCTCTAGCTCCTCCTCCTCCTTTTCTTTTCCCCCCTCTTTACCTTGAAAAGTAGGTGGTTCAAATCAGACAAGATCTGAATTTTTTTTCTTCATTTCTGGTCCCATCACTTTTCAAATAGTTTTATTAGGTCCACCTTGACTCAAGGATTCCATAGGTACCTTCAAAGTTCAAATCTGACCATAAATGTGGGAGGAGATAGCATGCGGACTTACAGACGGACAGAGATTAGTTAATTAATATATAGATTAGCTGCCAATTCCTTCAAGTTCTCTCCCATTTATTTAGTAGATATTTATTGATATGGATTCATCTCTTCATTATTAAATAATCTTTTCCATTTAATATCACAAAATGACCAGCCTTGCACAATCTTATTTTACGATACTCTTTAGCATATAGGATATAGCAATTTTTACTATTTGTGATTCTTAAGTTTTTTTTACAAAGTTACTGAAGGATCCCATTGTATTTAGAAATATAGTTAACTTCACCATATCGATCAACTGCTAAATATAAGTCAATGAAGAGCAACATACTGACATACTGCGGTCTAATATATGTTAAAAGTCGTTCGATACTAATATGATAAAATAGTTTAATACTTTCTTTGATTATATTGGTCAATCCAAAATTATCTATTAATTAAGATTTTGAATAATCTTATGAAGAAATTAATATACTTGAAAACCATTCATTTTTTAACAAAAATATATTTAACATTGAGCATTGAAAAAAAGTATTAGCAAAAGTCTAGTACCCTTGTGAATTGAACAATATTCGTTAAGTAATGTACTGCTGATTACAGCTTTGATTAATATTTTGTCTATTTGATTTCGAGAACACCAATGCTAGTTCCTATAAACAATCTTCGCTTCATCATCCTTGTTGCAGACCCTATCATCTTTTCAATTTATGGAATATCAAAGATCTGTCTTGAATGGTCCTGAGTATTTTTTTATTACTATTATATATAAGTCTTTATCATGGCTTATTAATGAGTTTCTACATTAATTTTTTTAACTACAGCAGTGTTTATTTTCTTAATTTTTCTTTCAAAAAACTTTATTTCATTTTTTTTTACATTTTAAGTGATATAAAACCTTTCAAAGTGGAGCACATCCTCATGTTTGAGGTATGAATAAAAAATTGTCGAAGGCGTGATCCCGTACAGCAAATTATTGTGTTTCTCTATATTTTTCATATATATAATAATATAGTAAATGGATATAAAGCATTGCTGCACTTTATTGACTTATCTTTCTTTTAGTTTTATTGTGAAAAAACAAAGGCAAATAATCTATCCAAATAATGAGGTTATAAAAAGTGGAAATCTGATGAGTTACCACTCGAAAAGTTTAATAAAGTGGCAGCCAAATCACAAATAAAAAATATATAGAATAGCATTTGACTATTAAAATGTCTTAATAAAGAGAAAGGGTTCAATGTACAATATATTAAATAAAATACCTATATTAATTGAGGGCTTTTTTTTTGTTGTTTCCTTTGTGGACTCCTGAATTGAATTTTTCTTGTATAAATTTGAAAAAACAGCATAAGACACCAGCAAATTGAATAAAAAAGAAAATCTACCCCTGCGGGATTCCCGGGGTCTAAACTAGCGCACATGAGGTTCTTGTAGTATTGCTTCCCGAGTGTGCAATACTACTATATTTATACAAATGTGCTACAAATGGAAGCATTGAAACAAATAGGAGTGATTGGTAAATAGGAGCAGAGAGACAAATTGAATCTGCTACAGATGGACATAATTTAAAATAAACTTGGAGCTCTGGATTGTTCATTTTTCAATAAATCACATAGTGAACTTTTGTCAATATTGTGTCACATCTTGAATTGCTTGAGAAGGCGAGAAAGTCTTCTTTTGATAAAGTTTCATTGAAATGATCCATGATGATGACTTGAACGGCCCGATATGCTTCCTTTAAAGACGGGCATTTCCACAATAAATTATCAGTAGTCATAATTTGATTTTTGCAAAAGAAACAGTTTCTGCAATCCTCTTTGAATTTTTTTTTGGCAACTTTAAGTGAATTACAGGGTTAGCCACTTAAATTTACACAAACTTTAACTGCGTGCTGAACAATTAAGAAGGTTGAGATAGCAAAAGGAATAATTCTTGTTGATAGCCAAGGTAATCAGCTTTCGGATAAGCTTGTTTACTATTTGATCCGTTGAGTATTAACAATGGAACAAGCCAGAAGGACGACGATATGTGAATTGCGGCGCGCGGGTCACAGTGCTGCCGCCATCTTCAAGATGACCCAATACAACCGGAAGACCGTCTACAACGTGGTCAAGGCCTTTGACGAGGAGGGGAAGACCACGAGGAAGGACCACAGTCCAAGGAGCGATAAAATTCGGACTCCTAGGTTCGTGGCAGGACTGAAACGGTCTATTAGGAGGACGCCGACCACCAAAATGACGAAGCTTGCGAAGGACCGCAATGTCAGCCACACCACCATCAGGAGAGCAGTCAAAGATGATCTGAACTATAGATCTAGGTGTAAATGCGTGAAACACTTGCTGACAGCGCAAAATAAGGCTGATAGGGTGTCCAAAGGCCGCAAGATCTTGAACGACCTGAAGAGCAAGGGACATTACTTGCGGTTTTACAGTGACGAAAAGATATTCACTGTAGACGAGTCCGTAAACCGCCGAAACGACCGCTGGATCTGCCAGGACCCCAAGGAGGTCAAGCCGACCATGTCCAGCAAGAAACCGGCCGCGGTCATGACGTTGGCGGTCATCAGCAGCGAGGGGGACGTAATGGTGCCGCACTTCTTCCAGGCCAACGAAACTGTCAATAAAACCGTGTATTTGGACGTCCTGAAGCGGGTTGTTGTACCGTGGATGAAGAAGACGGCTGGCGAGCGCAAATACACGTTTCAGCAGGACAGTGCGCCCGCCCACAAAGCGAAAACGGTCCAGAACTACCTGGAGGCCAACACTGCCCACTTCTGGCCACCCACGTTTTGGCCTGCCAATTCGCCGGACCTCAACCCATGTGACTTCTACCTGTGGGGAAGGGTCGAGGGGATAGCTTGCAACACCTACCACAAGTCAACGGTATCGTTGAAGGCCTCAATCAAGCGCACGATGGCCTCCTTGGACCCGCGCGAGGTGTCCAAGGCTGTCAAAAGCTTCCGGCGTCGAGTGGAGACCGTAATTGAGTTAGACGGTGAACACTACGAATAATCGACGGCCAGATAGTTCACCTCCATTTTTTTTTGTCGTACATTTCTGCGTTGTTGGTCTGGACGTAGTAAAAGTTTGTGTAAATTTAAGTGGCTAACCCTGTAGTCAGGTTTCTATATCTAAACAATTTTTCTGAAGATGCTAAAATGGATTTTTCAGGGCTTTAATGCACTCATTGATATTTCTGTTAATTCCTCTTCGTTCTAAATAAGACTCGAATGGAATTATAGTTGAGTAAGATGATTTATTCCTTTAATCCTTTGTTGCTATATTAGATATTTTGATTATAAAAAGGTAAAAACGGTGGTAGAGTATACAGAGGTCTACCGAAGACGATAATAAAATAGTTAAAAGAAAGTTTGTTTAAAATCTATTGATAATAAATGACGTCAGTTGCTATAAAGGATTCACTGTTTAGGAATGGAGATATTTAAATAATTTAAATTTGGCATCCCCCATCCTGAAGACAATTCAAACTTTTCGCAACAGGCCTTTCAAAAAAGCTTTCTCTGCAAATTGTGATATAATGGTCAAAACTTTGTCAATCCGTGACAACTTTTAATCACTTTATTTCATTAAGGCTATAAAATAGGTATCGATGATGTTGTTAATAATGGGAAAAAACCTGTTTTTGTCTTTCAAGCACTTTTGACTATTCTAAGACCCTAATTGCCTTACGTAGATACAGGGAATTTATATAATGGACACCAATTTTCAATATCATTACCAGTCTTGTCCATAATACTAGAACAACATATTTAAGATCGACTATACTTATGTGAATATTGACTCGATTATTCTACATTTTCCCACCACTATCTTTGATAACAGACCGCTTCAAAATTCTACTGATTTTTACATTCAATGGATATAAAGGTATTTTATATCATGGGCAATGCTATTGTATCCTATATAATGCTATGCTAGAAAAAATTGTCTTTTTAAAAAGATATTATATATATATATATATACCTATATATATATATTTACCAGGTTTGTGAGCGTTCAGCTTTTTTTGCGTTCAGCGTTCAAAAAAAAATAGCGGTCCGTTCAGCGTTCCGTTAATGTTTTTGCGTTCAGCGTTCCGTTAGCGTTCAGCGTTCAAATATTTTAAAAAGTGACGACGTTTTTTTTAAAGAAAAGAATCTCTAGAAAAAGTGATGACTTTTTTTTTAGAAAATAATTTCGAAAAAAGTAATGGGTAGTGAGGACGGTTTTTTTAAGAAAAGAATTTCCAAAAAAAAGTAATGCGTAGTGATGACGTTTTTTATAAATAATTTCCAAAAAAAGTAATGCGTAGTGAGGACGTTTTTTTTAGAAAAGAATTTCCAAAAAAGTAATGTGTAGTGATGACGTTTATTTTATAAAGAATTTCCAAAAACAGTGATGACGTGATTTTTTCCGAAAAATGTCCAAGAAATGTTTGGAAAAATTGAACGCTGAACGCAAAACTCTTTTTTTTGCGTTCAACGTTAAAAAAAAAGTTGCGTTCCGTTCAGCGTTCCGTTCATTGAACGTGCGTTCAGCTGAACGCCGTTCAATTTTGCGTTCCGTTCACAAGCCTGATATTTACAGATTAAGGATAGTACTAATTAAATATATTATTTGTAGATCTGGCTAATATAAAAGGCATCAGCAGACATCTTCTTCAGTCCCTCTCCTCTTAAACAGCTCCAGGGCCTTTCTTTGACATCTATTTCTTAGCCGGACATTTCTTAGACACATAAACTTTTTAGAAAGATATTTCGACGGACACTTCTTAGACACTAACACTCTTTAGACACGGACACTTTTTAGACATTGACATTTAATGTCAATAAAAAAATACTAACATTTTTTTGGATCAAAACTATGGAGGTTTAAATATCTCACCAATTGGATTTCCCGTTCCATCAATTACAAAAATGATATATTAAGATTACAAATGCGCATCCAATAGGTTCTCGGGTTCTTCCATATACAGTTATAGTATCTGGCGATTACAAATACCCTATTTCCGGATGGTGTTTTGGGGTAACAAGTCCCTCGCAAATCGGCTATCAGGCTCAGCTGAGCGGAATAATATGATTATAGAATATGTGCCTTCTTACAAGTTATTTTCTTTTAATAAGCCAGATATAATTATAGTATTTTGGGGTTATAAATCCCCTGCCAAAAGGCCCTCGGAATTTTCCAAATACAATAATAATATTCTGATTAAAGCACTTGTGTATCATTTTTTCTCCACCAGGATTTTTTCATCCCTTTCAATTATCTTCATATTATCACAAATATTAAAATATAAAAATTACAATTACAGTTCACGGCGATATGGGTATTTTATACTATCATGATTAATAAATAAAATCAAACGCATCAGATATAAAACAAAAAGAGGTATCTAAAATAAGACTACAAAGAGGGTCGAATATGCTAAAAATTGTTAAGAGTTGGAGAAAACTAAAACAATAAAAAATATATGAAATATTTAATGATATCTATATTGGTATTGTATTTAAGTTGAAGATTATTCGATGTCAGCTCAAAAAAGTCACTTGAACAACAATTAACCCAATCTTCATGTAGAAGCTTCATAAAGTTTATGTTATCGCAGATATATCGTAATTCATTTTTAGCTTTTTTTAAATCGTTTTTTGACTGTGCAAATGTGGTTTATATTTTAAGAAACTGATTTACTTTGTTTGAATACTATTAGTGTTTCAAGGTACAAAAACATTCAGGAATTCAATTTATAAGCCTCTCTCTTTCTTTCTGTCCCGAAGCTAAATCCCCCGAGGATTTTTTGAGTTTTGTCTTCAGGGATCTAGTAGTGTGCATGGTGAAAGTTTTCGGTTGATTGTTTCTATTCTGATATGAGAAATGCTAATATCTAAGGAATTGTAAAGCCTATGTTGTTGTAATATTCTGAGCGTGCGGAAGTATTTGTTTTTAGTAATGACAATATTTTATAAGTATACTTAAAAAAATGAACTTGGATCGAGGTCCTTCAGACAAATGTGTTCTCAATAATAAAATGAACTTCTTTGAGTTGATGCTCAGGCATGAAAAGTTGGATTTATTATTATTTTTCAAATATATAAAAGTGTAAATAAAAATTATACAAGCATTAAAACGAGAAAAAACAATATTATTATTATCTTATACTAATAAAAAAAGAATTCCGTTCGTTCGTTCGTTTCCCTGTATCTCCCGAACGGTTCATTAGATCCTGACGAAATTTCCAGTGAAGAGTTTTGAGAGCTCAGGGAGTGTCTTGGTGGGGTCTCAGCTCCCGAAAAATTTGTCATCGCCATGCTTATTTTATTCGCGAAAACGTTTTTTGACGATTTTTTAAAATTGCCAAGTTAGATTTTGACCAAACTTTCTGTGGATGAGTCTGAGGTAGTAAGACGTGTTTTTGTTTTTTTGAGTGTTTACCGGAAAATTCGTTTTCCATATGATTACTTAAAAATAAGTTTCTCTCTGTCCCTGTCCCCCCAAATTTAGGTTTTGTGGAAAATAACAACTTTTTATAACGCAACCTTGCGCTATTCAAATTTTAATAATGCCAAGAATTGGAGAGTCATGTCCATACCCAGCTTTAAGGAATAGAAAACGAAAAAATGGCAATGCCGACTTTTTAGGAACTATTTTTCATAAGAAAATAACATAGGCATTCTATGTAATGACTTAAACTATAACTTCTTTTTACATGCTTAAATACCCCTCCTTAAGGAATACAAAACGGAAAAAATGGCAATGAAAACCCAAAGACAATTTTTAAGGAACTGATTTTGATATGATAAATCAAATGTGATGACATCACATTATCAAGTTAGAAAATCCCGGGCAGCGCCGGGTGACATTCGCTAGTATACTATAATATATAACATTCCTTTACATGCACGGAAACCATTGAATTATGTATCTGCATTTTTTATTGTACGTATGTTGAAAAAGTTTTAAATTTAATTAATATAATTGTCTTAATATGTATTCTAAATTTTATTCACACTCTTTTTCTTTTAACCAATCACCTTACTAGGTGTGCCCGTATAGTATCTTTAACTTCAAACCCGAAGTCATTTTTCTCTGTCTATTCTAAATTATGGAATGACTTGTCGGAGCCCAGTAGGGAACTAAGAATCATCTTTTATTTGGTGATATGAGAAGAAATAAAGAGAACTGCGTGTATTTTACCAGCCACCTAAAACACTCCTTGATGGTCGATTTTTTTAAATGTTACCTTTTATGTATGGAGCTTTTTGTTTCCTAATTTTGTATAAATTCGCAATATTTAAGATGTTTGTCCTTTATTATATATAAATATATATTTACATATATATATAATAATAATAATCATAAAGTTGTAATTAACATCGATATTTCTCATTTTGGAAAACTGCATTAAAGAAACAAGAGGGAAACTTGTATATTGAGTATCCCTTGCTTTGTATTAAGTCAACAAATATATTGTTAAGACAACGTGCTTACTTTTTCCTCATTCTAGCAACTTATGTTTTATCATTCAATTGTTTCATAAGGTTCAACCTGTAGGGGCTTTATATTGCTGTAATTCTGTTCATTTCTACAAAAATAGGATTTATCTATAGTCATCCTCTCCCTGCTTCTCTTGTATTTATGGAAACTTCAAATATTTTTTACTCTTTTTGTATACACAAAAATTCCCCTTAACCCTTCATGGCCAATGCTCTTGAATGAAAAACTGTTTTATAACAAGGATTAAGAGAAGACCAAAAAAATCATTCAATAGGATATTTTTCAAATATTTTTTCCTCAGAACAGCAAATGAGAGCACATTAAGATTTGATTATTTGGAAATAACATTAAGGATGCGGTTGATATAATAGTAAGATTTAATATTTTTAAAGAAAATATCTTTGACGGACTCGAAATCTATTAGTGTGAAGAAATATAGTTCCTAAAGAGCATTATTATATGATTATTTTTATAATTTATAGTGTGGCTCCTGGAAATGATGCGACTTGGACATTATAATCGTCACTCTTTATTAGTTACCAACAAGAAAGGAAATCATTCCGTTTCTGGATCATACTATAATTTTCACTTCAGATTGGTTCATCATAAAAATTATGGATTATTTGCATTTAAAAAACTTTAAAAATAACATATCATAGAAAAACTATATAAAAAGGTTAAAAGATTGCTGATTGAACCCCTTGCTTAACTGAAATACCCAAATTGAGTGTCTTCTTTTTATTTAGGGTTACTTGTCTCTTCACATTAAAAATATCAAGTTTTATGTCCATATGTTTTGTGATATAAATATATATATATATATTACCAATCTCTCATTGATTACAAATTTAATAGATATTACAACTTTTCATTGCATATACAAAAAATGGTATACCATATTGCGAAAAGTTGCCAATATAACATTATCTTAAAAATATAAATAACATGAACCAAAACTAATATTTTCAAATGAATAAAACATAACATTAAATAAACATATAAAAAGCAACAAAAATTTTATGAATAAAATAAACTGGAAGTTTTCATGATCAAATAGGAATAAGTTTTTCAACTTTTGGTAATTATATATAAAACCGTTAAATATCACAAAGTAGATTGGAGATTCTCTTCAATGTGAATATAAAATGGATTAATCTACTTCCATACATTAAGGAGATATATATATATATATATATATATATATGTATATATATATATATATATATATATAGTGATGTGTTAGTTATATTATACCTTATAATAGTGAGTTGCAAAGATTGTTTTGAAATGACTGTCGAGAAAACATTCTGAAAATCTCGACTCACTATTAGATGAACGTGAGCTATTGAACGTAATTGAACTATTATCACGATCATAATTATCATAATAAAACATTAAAAGTTAAATGATCAAGTACTGTTGGGATCCGACACCTTACTTTAGAGTCGGTAAATCGGATGTAAAAAAGAAAATAAGTATACTGGGAATGACTTAGTGTGGAACTGGAGAAGACTCTTCAAATTGGACTAAGTTAAATGCTCAAGTATATAAAAACATAAACAAATGGAGAGGTTTGATTCTTCAAAAGAGAATACACCTGTACAAATCGAGAATTGTACCCCTGGTCCTATATAAAGTCACAGCATCTCCCTTTCTAGCAGAACTTTGTATACGAGAAGAAGACTCTTGGCTTGAGAGCCTTTTTCATAAGTCGTATATTGAAGCCATTAAACGTCCAAGAGCAGCTCTTTTGGGGAATTTCTCTATTGAGAAAAATAACCCCAAAAGATTATATAAAAATCTTCATTAGCCTCACGAAGCATCCTACAGTGGAGTGGAGAAGACTGGCTTCTAGTGGTCCTCTGTATACACAACTGCTATTTGGATCGGACCTGACCAATAACATAACGTCAAATATATCCTCATTCTGGGGGGCAGCCCAGCGAATCTTATGGAAATGTACTCCCAATTTCCTTGGGAGACTCAGTGGTGGATATTATCCGGCGGAATTGCCACAAAAAAGCATTCTTCAAAAACCTTGGAGATCCTGTTGCCAGGAAAAAATGGCACAGGACAAAAATGTGCTCTCTTTGCATGATATAGGCTCTGGGTCTCTTTTTGTTGATGGAAGGTTCTTGTTTCCTCTCCAAAGAAAGACAAGATGATTAAACACTCTATGCCCAAGGCATTTTAAAAAGTCAATGGGTTTTGAAAGTCATAATGAAGAAATGTGTGCTTTTTTTAACAAAAAAAATATTCACTACATCCAAATATGAATAAAAGGATTCTATCCTCACCCAATAACATTTGTGATGAAAGAAAGTTCACTGCACAATTTCAAATTTCGTCAGGACTCATAAAATTCTAAAGGCCCTGTAAGGACTGCGGAATGTTATATAATCATACAAGCCATGCATTCGTTGATTGCCCAGCCATTGTACAACTGAAAATGTTTTGCTTTCTCAATGTTGGTGGCCTAAAAGACAGGTTGTCATCCAGCTTAAGAAACATAATTATGTTTGGGCTCTCCATGCTGAACACTCATATCTGGTATGAGAGATATTTTTTATAGTTATAAATTGTAGCTATTTGTTTCAAAAGCGTAGCTGATTTACTTGTTTTGAATTTTTACATACGCTCTGCGCACAAGAAACAAACTTATCAACCGGACATTTTTGCCAAAACTCTGATATATATATATATATATATATATATATATATATATATATATATATATATATATATATATATATATATATATATATATATATGTGTGTGTGTGTATATATATATATATGTATAGATATCTATATAACTTTTAGATTTTTTTTCGGTAATACAATTCCTTATTATGTTATCTAAAAAAGAGTAAATAAAATCTAACAACAGATAAAAATAAAATAAACAATTTTTTTTAGACAGTTTTGTTTTAGAAAAACAAAATATAGTTGCACATTATAGAGCAAAATTACTGTATGAAAATTATAACCTAATATAAAATGTAAAAAATCATTGCTTCCGTAAAAATAGACCATGACTTTTTAAAATCTTCCTTAGAACATTTAAGTGTTCTGCTGCCATTGATGGCACATAACGAATTAGAACTTCAATTTAAAAGCCTATCTCATTCTTTTTGTTCCGTAACTAAATTACCCAATGATTTTTTGAGTTTTGTCTTCAGGGATCTAGTGGTGTGCAGGGTGAAAGACTGTTGTTGTATTTTTCTAGTCTGTTATTACAAACACAAATATATAAGAAATAGTCAAGCCTGTGATTGAATTGGATAATAAAAAAATCTTTGGTACAAACGGAGACTTCAACGCCAGGAATGTACTTAGGAATAATATATTAACATACTTGCAAGGAGAGAAAGTAAAATAATTTGGATCCTCAACTGGAAGAACCTTTATAATGTAAAATGCTTTTAATAAACTGTCCGCCATCATATCGAACATTACATAATAGGAAAGACATTAAAGATTTGTTTAAATTTACATGGCCATCAAGATCTCTCTTTCTCTCTCTCTCTTATTCATGATGATACATATGTTGATTAATATGTATGTAAAATAATCATCATTTGTCAGGACAGGACATTTCACAGCATATGTGAATAAAGTTTTTCATTTCCCCTGACAAGAACACATGCACAAAATGAATGCCAATAAGAATAAACAAAGAGACATTTGCACTTGCTCGTAACATCATGTCTAATTATGAACAAATTTACTTTTTTAAACCAATGTGAATACAGTGCTCTCCATTAATTTGTATATTTACTACATCAAACCGAAAAAAAGACTAATATTTGATATATTATATTAGTATTATACTAAAACACGTTCGTTTTTGAGTTAATAAATGACTATGGTTATGTCAGGTCAATCCTTTAAATCCCAGACGGCAAATTTCTTTACAAATTGCTGGATAAAGCCCGTTAAGACCAAGAGGTACACGCCATAAAAACTCACTTTATATGCAAATATAAAAATCTTTTTACGCCTAACAACAAGTACAAAATGGGCTTTCCTTCCCTTAATGAATAACGTAGTTTCACTGGGATGTAGTTTATGTGTCCATCCCTTAGCATAGCAAGTTCAAAAAATGCATTGAAGTAAAAAAAATTGTTATATCATAAATAAAATAGTCATATAGTGTAAAAATATAATAAACTTAAATTATATACCGGAAACAGAGTGAAACTCTTCAGAGCAGTTGACGCTAGAACGTTTTTCTCCATAAAAAGACAGTTTTTCATCATGACGATAGTTTTTTATTACAAAATGTTGTTTTATCATAATATGACACCTTTTCATAATTATTTTCCCTCTCAGTATTTCATGAAGAGAGATAGTACGAAGAATGATGTTAATCATTATGTAAATCTGCTTAAAATACCTTCTTAAATATAATCTTGGACTCGATATATACGTGCTCGAATATGTAAAATATTATAACATATTTTTCCAAACCTAGTTTGAACTGAAAGTATATATAAGTATATATATAGTAATATTTTTAATTTTTAAGGATGATACTCTTCTCTCTAAAAAGTTATATTTTACGACATAATATCTACTGGGTTTTTATTACTTAAAAACCGCCTCATTTTTTCATCACTGCGAATGTTAGGGAGATAGTAGAGCCAATACTTTTCGAGAATTAAATATATATACTTAACTAACTAATGCAGTGTACTCTTTTTCCTTATATAACATTACATTTTTGGAGATACACAAGAAAATGTGTTCAAAATAGAATAAAGAAAAGAACTATAATAGATAATTTTTATTTTGAAAATTAAAATACATTTTTGAAACTCTGCATATTGTTTTGCAAGCAAGCAATAAATATTTCCCCCTTTTAGACAAAATGAGAAGGTTCATTGGCAGTAGAGTTGTAACCCCAATAGGCCATATTTGAGACTGACAGAGTTCTAAGATCTTTGCATTTTATTCCAAAATGCCAAAAAAGTGTTTTGCAGAAACCGAACGCCCATGGGTCGATGGATTTTAACCCCATAGTGCCATAATTTTGTAAAGGTAGAATCCGAGTGTCCATTATCTGTAAATCCCATTTCAATATTTGTAATACAAATGTTTTGAGTTCATTTTTATGGGTGTCTACGAATTGTCCTAGTATAAAAAGTGTCTGTTTCTAACAAGCATCAGCTTATAAAATGTCTCTATTAGCAGTATACGTATCTATGAAGTGTAAGTCTAAGAAATGGTTAAGTAACAAAAGTCCAGTCCCTAAAATCTTATAACAATGAATAATTATGTAATGATGGAGCATGTAGAAGATAACTAAATAGCTACAAAAAATATTGCAGGAATTCAAATTTTCTGACTTTTCCAGCTAATTAAGTGATTTCTTTAAAACGTCCCTTATAATGAAAAAAATATGAAACGGAACACTTTAAATTAATAAATAAAAATATTATGCAAGCCCTATAAGGATGAAACAATGCCGTAACTAGGTTCGAATGAATGAATACCTAAAGGACTGGATTCAGAATCTTAAACGTGATAATAATAAAGTAACAAACTGAATAAAATTTATATGTTTTAGACTATTCTAATTTAAAATGAACTTTTCATTAAAATCCTTGTCTCTTTTCTATGAAGAAAATAACTACAATTGCATCGCAAAACATAGTGAGATTATATAAAATAGCGGATGATAATAGAAGTGAACAAGATGAGCTGAATGAAGCAAACCAGAATGTGAAGAAATGGAAGACCCTCAAAAATCAAACCAAGAGCCTGAACAAAAAGAATCCCCCCAGAAGTCAAGCCACTATGACGAAAATAAAGAAAAACCTGAAGATTTCTCCAATCGTAACGGTTTAAATATGCGAAAGGAAGAAAATTATATAAAAGAAAGTCATTCAAAGGAAAAAACGAATTCGAACTCAAGACCTCAAAGCCCCAGACTGAGGAATTCAAACGAGATCCATGATAAGTGTTTTTTCAGGAAACTTAAACGGAGCCTCGGATTTTAAAAAGAAACAAAGATTTTATAAGCACCTAAAACTGATAGACTTTCCGGATGTAGTACTCGTCCAGGACCTTAGAATTATTGACGTATGTGACTTAAGGATATTCGAAGACATATATACTATTCATCTATGTCCTGCTGTAAAGGGAGTAAGTCGCCATATGCATAGGGGTTGTGCTGTTTTTATTAAAAAACATTTTTATAGTCAAACAGTTAATTTATTGGACAATGGGAACGGAGTTTTGGTAAAAACAACTTTGGAAAACCACGACATATTCATCGGCAGCATTTATGCACCTTCCTACTCAAAGGAATTCTTTGACCGGACAATCGAAAATCTTTTGTGCTCAATTGATAGTTGGCTGAAAATATAATATGGGGGGGATTTCAATGTGGTGAGAAATCATCACATCGACACAAAAGGCTATGGTCAAAAACATAAAAATGCAAAGGCCTTCGGAAAATGGATCGACCGCCATGCTTTGTCTGATCTGGCTCTTCAAACTGGCGAAGCAAAGCATACATTTACGGTCAAGAGGGACGAAAAAATAATATCCTCAAGGCTGGATCATATTTTTGTATCTAATAATCTTGCAGGAAGAGAGACAAAACTGGCCACAATTTCTAGTATGGACATATCCGATCACCTTTTTCTCCTGGCTGAACTTAGTCTTGAGAAATCGAAGTCAAGAAACAGAGTATGGAAGCTAAATAGCAATACTCTAAATGATAAAGACTTCAGGGAAGCTGTTGAAGACCTCATAGATGCTTTTCATAACCATATTGATAAAGGATATAACCCGGATAAAGCATATATTGAATTCAAAAGAATGGTCAAATCAATAGCAAATATGGTTCAAAAAGAGGAAGCGCAAAAGCATAAGGCATACCGAAAAAGAATTGCCGATTTATTAGCTACAAATGAAGAGGATGTTGCTAGGTTAGAATTAGAAAACATCATGAAAGAACAGACTGAAAAAACATGGCTTCAATCAATGGGGAGGAGTGTTGAAATAAACAAAAAAAACTTAAGTACAACGGGGAAATTCAACAATAAGGCCGCACCACGAAGCAGGGGATTCTTTGATGAAAAAGGAACCTTGACGTTCATAGAAGAAGAAAAGTCTAAAATAATTCAGCAATTTTATTCCAACTTATATAAAGAACAACCAACTTCTAGAAATGAGGATCTGTTTAGTTTTCCAGTGAAAGCTAGCTCAGAAGCACAAAGACTCATGGATCCACTTAGAGAAGAAGAAGTTTTAGATGCAATTAAAAAATGAAACCAGGAAAGGCAGCAGGCCTGGACGGGATTGGAGTTGAATTTTACCAAAGTTTTAGAGACTTGATACCACCGCTCACTAGAGTTTTAAATTACTACTTGGAAAAAGGACATATACCAGCACGCCTAAAAAAGGGAGTCATAATAGTTTTCCCAAAAAAAGGAAAGGATCCGAGAAAAGTTGAAAACCTTAGGCCTATCACTCTTTTAAATATGGACTATAAAATTTTAACGAAATGTATTGCTCAAAGACTGGGGAAATTTATCGAACCATTTATTCCAAACTCTCAGTTTGGTTTTCGTCAAGGCAGACATATTGGTGACGTGACATTTTCTATTCAACGTTTTTTAAATAACAGAGAATTGACGGAGGAGGAATACGGTGTTATAATGGTCGACTTTAAAAAAGCGTTTGACTCGGTGAGTCACAAATTAATAATAGAACAGTTGATGCTATTGGGAGTGCCGGACAGCTTTATTAAATTAGTGAGATCACTCCTCAAGGATAATATTTCTCAGATTGGAGCTCTGAGAGAAAGTGTCATAAATTGTAGAAGGGGAGTAAGACAGGGAGATCCTATATCCCCTCTCTTCTTTCTCGTAGCGCTGCGGCCTCTTCAGATGAGAATTCAGGAGGATATTAAAGGTCCTGTCGTCGGAGGGGAGAAGTTCACCAGCTTATTCTTCGCTGATGATGCCTACTTCATATTGGGTGAGGAGATCGTAGATCAATATCAGAGACTCATGCGGATAGTGGATGCCTTTGGAAAATATTCAGGGCTGGAGATAAACTTCGACAAATCCCAAGTCATATCCAACAGTGGTGATCTCCGAAGTCGGGTGGGTCGATTGGAGGTAGTCGAGAGGGCGGATGTCCTTGGTGGAATTGTGGCGAGATCTGGAAAGGAGGAGGATATTCTATTAAGAATAAAACAAACTATTTTGGGTAAGACTAGAAAAATTGGTGGCCAAAGCTTATGTCTATTTGAAAGAATAAAATATTGGAATTTAGAATGTCTCCCAGCACTCAATCATCTATTAAGATTGATTTTATATGACTCAAAGATTGCAGAAGGGCTGGATAAAATGGCCCAAACCTCGATATTAGCCTGTCCAAAAATAATATCAAAAGAAAGACTTTACACAACAAAAAACAAAGGAGGCTTGGGAGCTCTAAAAGTCGACATCCAATGGAGAATACTAACATACTCATGGTGGAAACGTCGAAAGACGGACTTTCTATGGGCCCGACTGATTTCAATGGAAAAAAATGAAGGGACCGGACTCTCAGGAGTTTGCATGGAAATAGAAAACAACATGCAATGGATTCAAGGCCATCATCAAAGTATAATTGCAAATAAAAATGTAAAAGTCGACATTAAAAAAGTCACCCTTGAACGATATAAAATAAATACAATAGCCGATGTAATTAATCTAAGTGAGCCAATGCCTTCAAGTATTTTTTTGTTGAAACAAAGCTTAGTTGCTCAACGTGGGAAAAAAATAAAGGGATTGAACCTGCCTATGGAAAAATTCTCCAACCAGTTAATGAAAAAGGCATTATGTACTTCAGGAAAAAAAAGAATGGAGTTCATCCATCTATTCGAACGGATTGGCCTCAAAACGGGCGAATTAAATACGTTCGTAAGGACTATAAGATGTCCATTGCTATTGCTAAAGCAACAAGAGCTAAAGTACATGATATGCACTGGGTCATTTGCTTCACCTTTTAAGATGGGGAAAGGATCAGAGAAGACTTGCGTGCGGTGTGGAGTCCCAAACAAAACGGAGCATTACTTCCGAGACTGCAAAAACGTTGAAGAGCTAGTGCGTTTATTTTCAAACCAAGCTGAAAAATATCTTGGACGAGCGTTGTCCTCTAAAGAGAAATTATATGGCCCGAGTGGAGGATCGATTAGGGAGCGGATTGTCTCACGGGGCCTCGTCAAGCTTCAGTCGATGGTGGATGCTCTGAGAAGACGGAAAGGACGCTTGGTTGTTGGACTCGTGGGGTTCGCAACGAGGGAATTCGACAGCTCCTCAGAGGAAAAACTTACAAACACTCCTCACTCATGACGCCTGAAGTCTAACACAACAAGCAATACGTCACTAACCGTTGACGGATAAGAAGCGTATCAAGAAAACCTGTTTTATTATTGATGGCTTATATTGTTTTATATTTGATCTTTTAAAGACATGTCTTTAAGGTGTTTTTATATGACATTCTAAACATAATTCTACTATTTGATACATATTTTAGATGATGTTTTTATTGTAATAATTTTAACGTGAGAGAATAAAACTAATGTTTTTATTTATTTAAAAAAAAAATAATAATAATAATAAAGTAACAAACTGAATAAAATTTATATGTTTTAGACTATTCTAATTTAAATGAACTTTTCATTAAAATCCTTGTCTCTTTTTATGAAGAAAATAACTACAATTGCATCGCAAAACATAGTGAGATTATATAAAATAGAAAAGATAAAACTACAATGACAGGGTATCATAACAGTAAAAAAAAATAACATATTGCAAAATGGCTTAATATAAGTTTTATTTCATTATAATAAAAATGGAGAAACAAATAATATTCCTAGTATCAAAGAACCCATTAAATGGTACTAATTTGAAAATATTTTCAGGGACGAAGAATAAAATCAATGATATCTGGATAAAGAACATAAATACCAGAGTGTTGGAGCTCATAGGCTATGAGAAACAATCATTCTGATATTTTGTACTAAAATATACAGACAGGCACCTATGGAGAAGTCGTTATTCTGAAGCTCATAGGCTATGGAAAACAATCATTCCATTGCCATATATAATAGATGAATACTTATAAAGGTTTGACTGTATATACATTTAAATTTTTACTTTCAATTAGTAATACTTAGGTAATTTTTTGTTGATCGCAATTAAATTTATCGGATCGCTGATCGAAAAATCCCTGATCGTTATATCGCTATATCGCAAATAATTTTGGATCGCTATTTTTGATCGGATCGCTATTTTTTTCCTGATTGCTCACAAGCCTGATCATAACTAATTATTATTTTCAACTTTCTACTATATATTAGGATTTCTCCGATCCTTTGTGAATGTGATATTTTTATTTCCAAACTATTCAAGAATTCCTTTTTGGGTCTTGTGAATTTTTTAATGAGTATTTATAAAAAAATGAAATATACTTCCAATCATATTATTTTTCTTTTTTAGACATAAAGTAATTAGTCTATGATTTTGGCACATTTTGTCGTTTTTTTGCCTATATGGCTCGATAGAATTGCATCTAACAGGATATAAATAAACATTATAGCATTAAGAATTGTCTAAAGAACCTATGATCTTATCAATCAGGTAGACCAAAACGACCATCCCTTCTTGTTTAATTGGAATTGCTCAGTGATATTTAATTGGATAATTATTTTAGCGATTTATAAAGGTGTTTTAATCCTTTTAGGGTATCATTTTATAGAATTGCCATTTTATTTAATTATTTTTGAGAATAATTTTTATCTTAATTGTCATAATTTGCAAGGGATTTATAACCTCAACATACCATAATTAGAATTTGAGGCCTTATAGGTGGGAAATGAGTTGCCCCAAATACAATAATTGCGAAACCGTATACCCCAATACCCGTGCATTTGTAACCTCAATATCTCAAAATTTATACCAGGCCCAACCCGAAGGGCTAGTGATAGGGCATTTGTAACTCCAAAATACCCTAGTTATGTCCAGAGGAATCCGAACACCAATTGTCAGGGATTGTGTAGCCCCAAAAATATGTGGTGTATGAAAGCTTGAAAGCCCATTGACCCCACATTTGTTACCCCAATATGGCACATTTGTTGCAAGTTTGACCTTGCGGGCAAATTGTTGCCAAATTTTAACCCTATAATACAAAAAATTTGTGCTGCTGAACCCTAGGGTTTATTAGCAGGAAATGTGAAGCCTCAAAATATTATAACTGTGTTCGGCGGAACTCGAACAGTCATTGGCGGGATATTTATAACCCTCATTTGTCATAGTTGTGATACCCAAAAAATGTGAGTACTTTTTTAAATGGGTGTCTATGAAATTTAACTTTCTAAGGAGTGTTTACTTAAAAAGTTTGCGTCTAAGAAATGTCTGTCTAAAGAAAGTCATGTTCCCCTCTATCAGACACTGCTGGAAGGACAAGAGGCCAAATGAAACTACCATTCAAAGAAAACCCACGATCAATATTCTTAAACATATTTGGCCCTGCAAAAATTAGAAAATATATTAAATAAATGGGAAAATATGAATTATAATGCATATATTATAAAATTGTAATTAAAATTAAAGTAAAAAACAACAACAATTTAATAGCTAATAGGAGGGAGCTCGATAGCCGTGCGTGTTAAGGCGTGTTCAACTCTCAATGTTGGGGGCGCAGGTTCGAATCCCGAGAGGGGATGGTCATTTTGGTCTACCTCATTGATAAGATCCTAGGTTCGATAGACTAATTATAATGCTATAATGCTTATTTATATCCTATCGGATGCAATTCTATCGAACCATATAGGCAAAAAAAAAAAAAAAATTAATAGCTACCTAAAATATTATTATACAGGGTTAGGCAGAATTAGTGAAACATCGGATCGTAAGTGCAAAATCTTTCTAAATATGAAACTGAGAGGTTTTGTTATCATATAAAGTTATGTTCCACGGACATTTGTACATCTGCTTTGTTGTTTTCTCAGTTAAAAAAAAAATAAAAACAACGACGAAATGGACCTTGAAAGCAAGCAAACGGCCATCCTCAAGTTGTTGGACTCTGGCCAATAACACAATACTATCATGAACATGCTTGGGGTAAGCCGCACTTTCATCTGGCGTACCAAAAAAGTTTTCAAAGAGACTGGCAAAATCTCAAGGAAGCCTGAACAAGAAATGAAACGATCAGTGAGGACACCAAGGGCCGTCGCCGGCAAGATACTTCGTAACCCGGTCCGCTCCATGAATAAGATGACTCAGGAGTACTAAATATCTACGAGGTCCATCGGGAGGGTGGTCAAAGCTGACCTGGACATGAAGCTGTTCAAGTACAGGAAGATAAATCTACTAAACGAGACCACCAGGGTCAAGAGGAAGGCAAGATCAAAGTTGGTTCTCAAATGGTGCGCAGACAACCCTAGTGTCGTTTTGATCTTCTCTGATTAGAAACTTTTCGAGACCACAAAAAAGTTCAATTCTCAGAATGATGGTATATTGTCCAGGAATGCCTCCAAGATCCCTGGAATACCAGGAACGTCTACCGGATGCAGAAGCCGGCATCTGTGATGGTCTTGGGGCCGTGGTCTCCAATGGCAAGAAACCATCCTTGCTCCGGATTACAGACGGTGTTAAAATCAACAAGATCGTGTACTTTGACGTCCTGAAGATCAAAGTATTACCGTGGATCCAAGAAAAGTTTGGTAAAGTCCCTGTCTGCTTCCAGCAAGACGGAGCTCTGACCTATATTGCAAAGATAGTGCAAAACTGGTGTGCAGCCAATTTTTACCACTTTTGGAGCAAGGACCTTTGGCCTTCCTCATCTCCTGATTGCAACCCCCTCGACTTTGCCATGTAGGGGATGGTGCAAAAGAAGGCCAATGCCAAATCAAGGGCCAACTAGAACCAACTGATGGCTGCAGCTGAGGCTGCCGGGAACGAGATTTTGTGCGTAACAGTTGCACTAGTGTGGTCAAGAGACTTAGGGCTGTGGTTCGAGTAAATGGTGGGACACGCGGAATAATTTTGTAATAAATATTTTAAAGTTTGTTGACAATAAAATTTAAAAAATAATTATTTACTAAATTAAGTATTTTGGGAGCTATTACGTCATTTCCATGTTTCACTAATTCTGCCTAACCTGTACAAGCAAATAATATCGCCCACCCCCGATACAAGTTTGTGATAAAAGCCATACCTTTTTAACTCAAAAAATCATAAGTTTATCCCGCTGAATTAGAAGGCCCATTGGCGGTTGAGTTTTTAATAGGCGGAACTCTGAGACCCATTGACCGTGAATTTTTAACTTCAAAAGGCCAAAAAAGTGTCTGGCTGAACCCGAACAACCTCGGAAGGGGAAGGTTTAATCCCAAAATGCAATAATATCCGGACACAGCCGAAAAAAGCCTCCAAGAATTATAATAAATAGTTGTATTTCAATACCTATTTCACTAGTTGTGATTTTTTTTAAAGAGACTTTATTCGTTTAGGGTAGTTACATATAGTATTATATATAAATAAACCTTATAGTTTAAAATTAAAACCTTAAACTAAAGCCAAATCTACTAACAAATTTATCTAAAATAATACAAATATTTCACAACGATTGTATGCACCTACTAAAAAGGTTTATCAATATTTGAAATATCTAAGAACAGCAAAAAAAAAAGTACAAAAGCATTCGGCTCCTTCCAACCCAGATCCTTGGAAACTTTCATATCTATCTCATGGTGTTGGTGATGTCAAAGGTGATTAAAAATATTGGTGAGTATATTTTTATTAGGCGTCAACGAAATGCTCTTGTCTAATAAGTGTCCTTGACTAACAAACATTTGCTTAAAAATGTATCTTTAAGAAGTGTCCGTATCTAAGAAATGGTTACCTAAAAAAAGTCCAGTCCCAAAAATATTATAACAATGTTTAATTTTGTAATGACTGGGCTGGGTAGAAAAGAACGATATAGCTAAAAAATAAAGCAACAATTGAAATTTACTGACTTTATCAGCCCTGTGGATTAATAATGAAAAAATATTTGAAATGAAATTATATAAAAAGAGAATTAACACTTACACTATAAAATAATAAATAAAAATGATATACTAGACCTGAAGGATGAAACAATACCATAACAATGTTCCAAAGAATGAATAACTAAAAGATTGGGTTCATAATCCGAAAGAAGATAAATTATAAGGTAACAAACTTAACATTTAAAATGTTTAATTATGTTTTTTACGCATCAACATCATTCTACATATATACATTATTTTTTGTGTTGGTATACTTTTTATGGATTATGAATAAAAAATATTTGAAAAAATACCAAATATTTATTTTAACCTTTCCTAATAAAAGATGAATGTTTTAGCCTATTCTAATCTTATATAAATATTTGATTAGAGTCCTTGTCTCTTTTCCATTAAGGAAATAAATTCTATTGCATCTCAAAATATTGTGAGATTATATAAAATAGAAAAGTTAACACCATGAAGGCAGGGTATCATAAAAGCAAAAAAATAAATACCCAATGCATAATAGATTATTTTAAGGTCTCGTTTCAATATAATATAAAATAAAGAAACAAATAGTAATGTTAGGGTTAAAAAATCCAATTCAATGGAACTAAATTGAAAACAAGAAATAATAATCAATGATGTCAGGAGTTTCAATTAATATGTACTGTTATTTACATTTCATGCAATATATATATATATATATAGTTATAATAGGTTCTAGGAATAATTGTATAAAACACTTATGCATAAGGAAAAATCTGATAAAGCATATTTGTGTTCGGAATATTTGATACTAGGAATTTTTCTCTAACGACACTTTTGTATAAAATGCATTTTTAAAGGAAACTACGTACTTTTGGGCCCAGCTTATCAGTCAAAATAGCTTTATTGAGCATTAATGAGCACATTTGGTAAGTTTTATTATATAAAAATAGTAAAATGAGCCCATTTGAGTACTTCTTCGTTCATATATAAAGTATATAATAGACCCATAAGGGTACCTATGAACATTGAGCTACGGTAAGGTAGGTTCGTGAGGAATGAACAATAACATAAGAAATAATAATAAGCTCAGGACTTTGTTGTGTTAATTCGGACAATTACGGACTTCCCGGATCATCTTTGCTGGACGACATTTCCTACGGTCTTTCAGCTGGAGAACCTCCCCTGGCTACAATAGATCCTTGATGCACTCCGGATCCCTACAGTACTCCGGATTCCCACCGGTCTGGATCCCCAAGGCACTCTCGGGATCCATACAGTTCTTCGTATGTTAGGGCACTTACTCCACGACTGATCGCCACGAGAGTCCTATCAGGAGGAAGCGGTTTAAATACACCTGAAATGCTTAAATGCTGTGGATATGAGAAGTGGTGGGGACCATCCATCCAAAAAATATATAAAAATATAAATGATAGATTATTACAGCAAATGGAGGACTACGATAGATCCGACAAGATGAATTATTTAGCTAATATAGCAAGAAATTTGCATTCTTTTTGAATTATATTTATATATACAGTAAAATACATACATCTATAATATGTACATAATACAATATTTTTTGTTTAAAATAAACATTATACTTTACATATGATTACATTTATTATATTGAGTACATGAATTATAATTATATGATGGAATAATATAATCCGCATTATCCAGCACAATAAGGGGATATGAAGTTCAAGGGTCTGAAATCGGGAGCGGTTCATCAAAATTTAAGAAAAGGATTTTTTTGCTTATTTTTTTGGTTGACTTTTATTTTTTATCATCAACAAACAGTGTAGATTTATTTTGATTAATTTGAATTACATATGTTTTTTTAAACTCATCAACATCAGAAAAAAATAAGAGATAAGAAAAAGTATGTTTAAAAGTGTAAAAATAATTATGGTCATTTTATAACAAACTTTATGAGATGGTCGACGCTTATATCTTCATATATTTTGATTTTAGTAAACATTCGATGAAGTGATGAAGATAGTAATGAGAGTTTTCTGTCTTGGATTCAATCATAGCTGCAATTAAGGTCTCAAAGAGTCATGACAGACTTCCTTAAGTTTCATAAAAAAATAAGCAAGTAATCATCCTCACATTTAACTTCCAAAAATAACGTAAGAAGACTCAAGTATTAGCTAATGAACCACCCTTCGGTGTTTGTATAAAAAACCTCGGGTATGGGTTTTAGTTGACCATTAATGATTATATTTTTTTAAAGTTATAATATTCAAGCCAATTTTTATGTCTTTATATTTATCCTCATTAACTTATTTAATAGGCGAAAGATGCTCTTTCTCATTGTCTTTCACATCAAGAACATGAATCGGAATGAAAAAAATTATATAAGTAAGTTATAATCATTTGTCTATCCTCTGTATTTGTGTGTATAAAGAAGTCTCGGGTATGGATTTTAGTTGACCATGGATCTCAAATAGAAAGAAGAAGAAATGAAGAGATCAAATTAATTGAGTTAATTTATTTGCTCGAGACAAGGATGTAAACATAGTATATAGATAGAGAAAACAACAACAAATCTTTAAATAAGAGTGAGAAAGAAATATATAATGCAAACGAAATTAATGGTCCAATGAACTCCGTCCATCTCCTCTCTGAGCTCCATATATCACGTGGGGTTGAGAGCTGCTTCCTCCCGATAGGGTTATCATATCAGTCAGTTGTGGATCCCGAGAGTATTTTGGAGATTCAGAGTGGTAGGAATCCGGAGTACTGCGGGGATCCTGGGAGCGTCAAGGATCAATTGCAGCCGGAAGGGGGGATCTATATAATAAGCGGGGAGCGTCCGTGTTTCCGTCCGGACTGAAATCTCTTAAACTACTGGACCGTTTTAGATGAAAATTGGCACACAGATGCATCTTGACACTGTGATGGTTCTGGGCTCGGTTAGATTCTGATCAGACCAGATTTGTGTCTGTGAGAGGGTTTTGCGGTTTGCATGGATTTTTGAGGGTTAGAGGCTCGGGATGTAATTAGATGTTTTGTGTGCTTTGGCCGTATGCATCTTTTGATATAAACAAAACTAAGGCCTAGTGGTCTTGCAAAGGCCTGAAAAAAGGGTTGGAAAGTTTTGGTTGTCCATAGTTCTTAAGTGTGATGTTTTAGAGACAGAACGCAAACTAAAAGTTATCTGCATCTCTGCCCAAAGAACCTGGATCTGGAAAAAAATTCCGGATCAAGAAACTCCCGGACCCAGATTATGACATTTCCTTAACTTTTGATTCTTACCCATTTCGAAAAAAAGCTACTATGAAAGTATATCAAGAATAGGGTTTCCAATCGGGTCCCACAGAAATTTCCCGGAAAACCGGACCGGCCTGTCGGGAAATTCAAGAAAACCTCTGGGGCGACTTTTTAATACGAAAAAAAGTTCAAAACAATATATACGAAATGAAGGCCTTGCAAAATAAGCCTTGGTTGGTTAACTTAATGTCCGGCCTCCGGGACATATTTGGGCCGGGATCCGGATTTTTTTAAAGTTGCAGTTTTTCGCAATTTATTTTTGCACAATCTTACTCAACTTCCAAAAGGGAGCAACTTCGTTAAGACCCTCAAATCCGGGATTAAATATTAGGTCCTATTTCATGGACGAAGCAGAATATGTTTGAAATCCTAAATTTTGGGGGGCCTTCTGTGGGGTGTCTGTTGAGTTGATCGCTTCAAGTTATAAAATAGTATCTATAGAGTGTTACATTTCTAATAAGTTCGTGTCGGATAAAAAATTTATTTTAGTTATTAACTTTTTGAGTTTTGGCATAAAAACTGGGAAATGGAAAAGTGTTTTTTTCTCCACTCCTGGGTAACTCACAGATTTCAACTTGAGTTCATAAGAAGGAGCTTAAAGAGCCTGACAACAAACTATAAAATAAATCATTCTCAAGGTTTTCATATTTTTTCAGAAAACCTAAAAATCTGATTTTTTCAAAAAACTTAAGGGGGTCCCCCATGATTTTTGGCATTTTTTTTAATTTTTAAATTTGTTACTATAAATGTTCCCAATTGGGGAGAATAATGCAAATGTGAAGAAATTTTTAAAATTGGACGAAAAACAAAAAAGTTTTATTAGTTAGCATTATTTCATAAGTATATATGCTATATATATGTTACGGTCCATTTGAAAAATCGGTCATTATTCATAATGCCCGGGCAATATGAATAATGACCGACTCAGCGGGCATTATTCATATTGCCCGGGCATTATGAATAATGGCCGACGCAGCGGTCCATATGAAAAATATTATTTTTTAGGGTACTGTATGTTATTTTTTAGTATTTGATGTTGAAAAATGATTCTACATATTGTAATTAAGCTATTAAATGCAGTTTATAGTTGTTTAAAATGTCATTAGAGCTATTTTTAGTATGATGAAAAAATCACTGTCCGTTATTATGTGGTGTCCGATAATCAAATCCATTATTATAATTTTTCGATTGTTCCCTTTCACTGTTTGTTTGTGCATTTACTTTTGTCTTTGGTTGAGTCTTAAGAATTATTCATAATGCCCGGCCATATGAATAATAATTTTGTAATATCGGACACTGCAAACAGTAATAATAAGTTAATAACTGATCGAATTCAAATTTGTATTTATTTTTTCCCGGAAAACTAATTTTGATTTTCTATTTTTTGTAACCAGCTGCAAGTCAGTTTTGCTTATTTCAAAACCTTTCTTATGTCAAAAGTCTGTTGTCTATAAAAATACTTTGTACGGTAATTGAAGCATTAGTATTGATGCTATTTTGTTATCTTTCATTGTTTATTTATCATTTGTTTTTCTTTGCGTCGAGTTTGCGTCGAGTTCTGAGCCAAGAGTAAATGGGATTGCTTCGGTGATATTGGATTTACAAACCCCAAGAGCACTCCTACTGGACAAACCATGGAGGAGAAGAAGCAGAGAAAGAGGACGTTTTGAAAGAATCGAGGAGTGAAGTCATACATCTATCATATTTCTCCGTGGTTCTTCGTCTGGAATACCAAGATGTGTTTGATCCCTGGCTCACTCACTTGTTGAATCAAGTCCATCAATCCAATGTTTTGTCCCCATTCCAAGCTCTCTCTTCGATAAGCCTTATGAAGGATTGCAGGCATACAGATCAAATGCATGGAGTCAGACAATGCTTGGGTCTGAGACACAATTGTTAGACGTGTGAAATGATCCAATACTGATAATAGTCGACTTGACCAGGACTGACTTTCTTCCTCACCGTCTTAGAACTCAAGCTCAAGCCACAGGTGAAAAATCATTAATTTCACTCTCTAGAGTGGAATCGTAGTCAGTCTCCCTCTTGTGTTAAAACAGCTTTTATTGATTTCAGATTCATGCTCAAGATAAGGATGAGGAGTGTCAAACCAAGAAGAACGTTGGTATGCGGATTTGATATTCTTTAATGATGGAAGGATTGACGGCTGAGAACACTTAATCAGTCATCAAAGTTGAGCCCAAGGAGGGATCCACCATATATGATGAAACTGAAGCAACTTGCTTTATTACATCTTTAAATAAGATAGATTAATTTCTTATCAACACATTTTTTTCTCTTCTACATATGAGTTGAAATATATTACAGTCATAAAATTAAACTCTCTGGTCACTTACTCATTTATTTATATTACTAAATCAGATACACAAGTAAATACTAAAATCTATTGTTCGTTTTTGCACACAGACACTATTGCAGAGGAGATATTTTTTGTAATTTAATGTTTATTGCTTTTGCTTACCCCGTTGGCTTATTCAACCATTTATATGCAGGGGTTGTATATTAACTATTCAAACAGTTAATGATTTCATACACATCACTAAATACATTCAAATCGATTTGTTAAAACTTGCAAGTACCTGATCGCAGTGGATTCAATGATGTCAATAATAATATTGACAAAGGTGCTCAAATGATACTCATTCTTTTCACTCGATGTTTCTTTCCTCTGATGTACTAAAAACTGGTTGATAAAAATATTTTATTTTAAGTTCGAGGCTCTTTTAACAACAACAAAAAAACTTTTTTGGGTGGCCCATGGACCATTGATTTGGATCTTAGTAAGTCGATGAAAACAAAGGATTTCAAATACTATGGAAATTTGTGGCAGACATTATAAATGCCATCAACGGATATCGGGATCGCCTACCACTTTGTTTTATTTGATTAAAGTATGCTTAAGCTAAACTGACATAAAGCAATATGGTATTTGCTTCTATGTGTATTACTCTCAGACAAAAATATTTTTTAAAGACACTATTAAGTTTTGTTCATATAACTATTTGTACTAAATTGCAAAGCCTATACATAACATAATATCCATTAAAAATCTAAAATAGATAAATTTCCCAATTTTATTTTAATAAATTAAACTTTAAATTATCTTATATTTAAATTGTTTACACATACACTACTATTACATCAAATGCTATGTCACCTTGTATTATTTATAAAGTATGTCTAAGCTACACTCTCACTCAGTACGCTTTTTGCTTCCATATGAATTTCCCCAGGATAATTCTCCCCCTTTAGCTCAGTATATCCCCTACCAGTATAAATAAAAATATTTTAAAATATAAAATATATACATGAAATTATTTATTTAGACACTACTTAGATGATACAAAACATAATAAAAACATAAAACATGAAAATTATAAAATGAAATTTTTTCACAATTACATATATAAATATAATTTTAAATATTATTTGTTGTAACATACATTGCTATCATGGCATTTACTGTTGCAAAGTAGCCCTGCTTTTTTGCAAACACATCTTTTGGTTCTACAATAAGTTGAGTATGTACAATTGCACAATTTTGGGCGAGTTGAGGAAAATAGCTCTATCGCTGTCCATCTTCCGGGAGACTTGGGATGTCTGTGTTTTGGATCGGAAGGTCAGACCATTCGCATTCCCCCATTCTAGGACCATATTTATTGCTTGTTGCATAATATCCGTAAGAGTGTGGGGATCTTTTCCACTAATTAAGAGGAGGACGTCATCTGCATATCCTACCGCATTAACGGCACTTCTTTTAAATTTTTCCAAGTTCGGCTCAGAGCCTTATAAGTTCTTATAGGGCTCTGATTGGGCTGAGAGAACATTTTGAATATAGAGTTAGCTTAGCGAGCCAAAATAGCCGAGTTCTTTTATTATTATTATTTCAGTCTCAAGAGCCTTATACCAGTTATACCTCCCGTATAATCTCCTGTAATGGCTTAGAGACTAATGACGTCAAGGTTTTAGCCGGTTTGGCCTAGACTTCAAACTTGTTGGAGATCCCTCGATCCCTTCCTTCCTCCATCCCTCCTTCTATCTTCCCGGGACTCCGGGATAAATGCCTTGGACACCAAGAAACGAGTCTCCTCCCTCCCTCCCTCCCATTAAGAGACACATTAAGACTGACTATGTATAATATATGTTTATTAAAATTTTCTTTCAATTTCCCTCAAATTTGGGCGAGTTGAGGAAAATAGCTCCATCTTCCTCCATCAAAGGATTATTTGAGGAGGAGGCAGCAGGGGTTGTCCCGGAAATGGCGCCGTCCAGGTTTTTATGGACGTTCTTCACGTGTCGCTTGAGGTTCCCCTTGGAGCTGAGGGTCTTTTGGCAGAAGGAGCAGAGCCAGTCCTTCTTACCATCCCCGTGAATGTCCTTCACGTGTCTCTTGAGATTCCCCTTGGTGGAGAGGACCTTGGAGCAATAGACGCACCTCCACTCGTCGGACGAAGATGAAGACTTTCCGCCGCCCCGGTGGACGTTCTTGATGTGGGCTTTTTGGTTACCTTTTGAAGAATAAAGAATAAAGCTGTAGAAACAAGCGGACTGTATACTCTTAAGAAGGAAAAATACCGACAACCCTTTGTGATAATAACACCCAAGAATAATGAAGTCAAATTATTACCTTAAAGAAATAATAGACGACAAACAGATAGTAAAGGTAAAAGTTAAGTTTATTAACAAAAGTCTTAAACAACTCAAACCCAACTATCAGACTGACTGAAGAGGGTGTGTAATCTCTATTTATATAGAAACGGACAAGCAAAAAGAAGGAGAACAATAATTAAAAACAATGAATAAAAACAATCAGGAGTACTTTCCTCTTGCGTTGCTCCGTGGAGATGTACAATAATAAAAAACAAAGAATAAAACAATCAGGAGTTTTCTTCTTGCGCTGCTCCGTGGAGATGTACAATAATCAAAAACAATCAGGAGTACTTTCCTCTTGCGCTGCTCCGTGGAGATGTACAATAATCAAACAAAGAATAAAAACAATCAGGAGTACTTTCCTCTTGCTTTGCTCTGTGGAAATGTACAATAATAAAAACCAAAGATTCTTGGCGTCGCTCTGTGGAAATGTACAAGCTCAAACTCGTACATTAATGAATAAAATGCTAACATGGGATGTATTAACTGAAATGCCATTTTATATGATATATTTGCTGCAACAAACGGAAATGATATTAAAATGGTATATTTATCTCGACAAACAGAAACTCCATTAAAATGATGCATTTGCCGCGACAAAAGCAATAGTGGCAAGGGAAACTGGGTCCTTGACATTTCCACGTACCTCTGATATGATTTTTTAGAAATTTTGATGCATGGTGTTCATCATCTGAATTTTGATCTGTATAGTAATCCTGGTCCGAGGGTTCCATACTTTGTTGCTGTAGATCTTTCTTCGATAGTGTTTTGATTTCAACTAACTTTATTTCTCATGAGGGATTTAACATTACACTTTTATAATTAACTCTAATTTTACCATTTTACAACTTATTAATTCAATAAATCCTCACAGTTGCTCACATCAAAAATAACCATTTGAACACGCAAAACTCGTGGTATCTTTTGGTTTCCACACTACGAGATTGCGCGCACTGCAAAATATGCGAGATTAATCTTATAGCTTAAATACTTGTAAGATTTTCTTTTTTATACCGTCTGAATTGGCTTTCACCGTGTGAATGCGGCTAATAGCAATAAACACAATTACAATAATGATGAGGAGTATTATTATCATCATCATAATTATTATATTATAATTATTAATATTATAATTGTTATCATTATTATTATTATTACCAACCCCCCGCCATTTCATAATGTATAAACTTAAGTTCCGAAATATTTTTCGTCTGGCAGAAAACATAAACAAATAACTTTTACTATATATATAACATCTCTACTCAAATTATCATTAGTGCATCGTACTCTTACAAAAAATGGCTTCAATTAATTAAAAAAAGAAAAAAAGACAGTGTGCAGTTGCTGTTTGTCCTTCATTGGATCCCAATGCTCACAATGTACATATTGTACCACTCGTTTCCAATCAACATCAAACAGAGAAAAGCTTGGACCATCGCATGCAAAAGAGGAGATTCGACATTTCAGCCTGCATCATCCTTTATGTGTAGTCTGCACTTCACTCAAGAAGACTATGAAACTATTTTTAGATGCTATGAGGAAATGTGAACAAAAGGATTGATAGGAACGACAACCTTGTAAAAAGAGTTTCTAAATCAATGTCTAAGGTGCCGTCAGTTCCATTGGAGGCTCTTAATAAATTTGCTCAAATTCGTGTATTTCTCCAAATAAAATTTGAAAAAAACGTCTTCAAGAGCAAAAAGCTAGACATAGAAAAAGTTTAAGAGAGAAGCGAAAAATGAAACAGTGGATTAATTAAATGCCCCAATAAATTATTAACTTTTTCCTAAATATGTATTTCTAATAATATTTATATAACATATGATTATAAACAGTATTTTGTTTTGTATTAATTCATAAATTATATACTTTTTTCTAAATATGTCTTTGTAATAATATATGATTATAAATAGTATTTTTTTATAATTTATTTTGTTGTTTTTTATGTGCTTTAACATATAATGATTGAAGAGTTTGCTTTTTCATGAAATATTTTGGATAATTTCAGCAACTTTAAATCATCAAAAATGTATGATTACTCACAAAATTTAATATTTTTCCATTTTCTAATATAATTGTGATAATTTATTCTTCTATTATCTAATTAAAGGCTAAATTCGATTATATTTAACATATTTTACTTATACAATATACCCTCTTTTGCCATATGTGACGTCATGCTCATTAGGTAGGTTGCGTGGCGGTGTATTTTTTTTACTTTCATTCGTTAAAATGGCTCTACCTTACTTTTAACTACCTTGATTATTACTATGATTATCATCATTATGACTTATTAAGTAAGCAAATATCATTCCCCAAAACCTGGGGGGGATGATTGTACATGCCTTGTGAGGTGGGGGGAATGCATCCCCCTCATCCCCCCCGTTGTCTACGCCCCTGCTCCTTATCAATGCATTATTCTTTTTTGGACTTGAATTATAAAGGAAAAAAAGCATCTGTGATGTCATCGGCTTAATCTTTAGTTCGGTGACGTCACATACCTTAATTCAAAACGTCCTCACACTTTGTAAACAAATAATTTTCCTGAAATATTTTGTAAATATGACTCCCAAGCCTCCACTCAGTCTGAAACTCGATAGTGACTCCGGGTCCTCCATGCTTTGCTAAATCTTGGAGGCTCATTGAACCCAAGGTATATAGAAAGTAGAGTAGAGTAGGTCACTCTCAAACATAAACAAAATGTGACATCACTGGAAGGATTGTTTACCAGGGTTTTCAAAGGTATGCTATTATTTAATAACACGAAACTTCGATCACTGATATTTGAAATAGTGTTGATTACGTTATTTACTTAAAAAAGAAAATATATATTTACTCTATATTATTTCAAATTATATTCCATTTTCATTAAAAATGGTTGAGCAAGAATTGAAGTTGGGATTTTTTTAACTTCAACAAATGTGTTTCAAGGAAAAATTATATGTCGAAAATAAAGAATGGACATAGGATCATCCAGTTAATTATTTGGTGACGTCACATTGCTCTGTTTCATCAACCAGCTATAGGCAGTGCCCAAGAATATTTTTATTGTGGAGTCCCAAGGAATGATTCCAGGTTTCTTGATGTGGATGGGACTGAGGTCTCATGTGGACGTGAATGTCATCCATCAATGATCATAGAAGAAGCCGCCTTCTTAGGCAAAGCGGCAGATTCTCCGATGAATGAGTCATCAACTAAGCCCGCCCTCGTTTGATGGAGTGAGACTCGACAGACTCCTGACCGAGACCCTGGCTTTGAATACATGACTCTTAATCCGTTTTTTTGTAAAAGCGATTAGTTGTTTCATTTAACTCTGAGAATATGCCTATTTAACACCTATCAATGAGATAGTAATCTAAGTCAAGTCTGTTTCTCAGAAAAAGGTACGTTTTGATAGAATAAGGATAAATTATTATGTTTCTTTTCATGATTGTTTTGTATATATTTTTATTAGTATGGAGCCCCCAAGTTAACGGATATGATGTAGTGCAGTCCAAGAAACGCATCCTTAATGCTTAGCTCTGCGTTCACTAAGACTGAGTTAGAGCATCTCGCCCTCAGAAGTTTGATTCGCATAAGGACAGCCTTGGGTTATGGATATGAAACCCAACAGTCCCACCATTATACCCCTTATTGACTGTCTTTGTGTTCACTAAAGCTGTATGAGGACACCCTGCCACTCATGAAGTCCTCTCTACCTACGTCAAAACGCTCTCAAACTGTACATTTGTACTCCTATTGAAGGCCGCCCTTAGCATACTCAACCTTCCCCAACACATGTAAAGAATAATATGTGCCTAATTAATATACAAAAGTGGTCCAAGTTATTTGTGAGCTTTACCGAACCGAATTATGGAGGAGGCTGATCCATAGTTAATGAAGATGAACTTTTTAAACACTTGTGGAACCCAAAAAAAATCACCATCTGCCTCACGAAATCGTAATTGCAATCCACAAACACAATAACCTGCAATTGTACAACCTCTAACACAAATTTCAAAGTCAAGCAATTCGGGTGTAAGATGGACTTGCTGCTATATAGTGGAAGATCAGGAGGAGCTCCCATCCAATGATAATTAGAAATTCAACCTATAAAGCTACTTCTAAAAACGACTCCGAGCGTTTCCTCTGAAGCATGAAGCATTTTTTTCTGGAAGTCATGGTATAGTAGATGCTTAGGCACCAATTACGCCGCTCAACTTGGAGAGTCCTGTGCCTAAAGTCAGGATTCCTGGTCCCTTATATTTACCCCCGAAGGTATGTGCCCTATAATATTATTATAAATATATAGTATATGTTTATAATAATCTTAATGAAAGCATGCACACCATCATGAAGTTTTTGTATAATTCAATTATTTGTTATGTATTAGTATTCGTATTTTTGAATAATAGTAATAACTAACATTAAATCCTAAAACATGATTTGAGGCTTATCAAACTTTATTTAAAGTTATAGAACAGCCTAGGTTTGCTCAGAGGATCTTGCAAAAAAAATATAATTAACTTTTTGTGAAATAAATGAATGCATTATTAATTACATTTTTGTTTATTTATAGATACCTACGATGTGATGCCTTGAATGCTCCAAAAAGAGTGAATTCGAGTAGACTTATTCTAGTCAAGTGGCGAAGAGGAGGAATGCCCACATTCGTTGATAAACTAAGATGATATTCCAAAAATATAACACATTGCAACTAAGTTGTCTGACCACCAGGACGCGATGGAGCAACTCGATACGAAGGACCTATCAACGTTCAGTTCACTGATAATATACAAAAATGTATTATTTAGGATAGGATAGACGACGACTGAAGGAGTATCATCATGACGTCAAAGATTTACGGAAGAAAAATCACTTCTTAATTTTTTTTCTTTATGAAATTGCTGGGATGGAAAATTTTCGTGAAACTACAATTTACTCTGAAATATATACAATGAAAAAATAATGCTGTTTAAGTTTGTTTACTATAAGTGTAATTATTCGTTTGAGTTCGTCTACAATTCTTATTTGACAAGTATTGGAATCTATTTTATTCATGGAAACTAATTAATTAATACAATATGTTTAAAAAACGGCAGGGGTAAATGAATGCCATAAATTCAACCATAAAAAATGCATGAACTTATGCCTTCTTTAAGGGAGGTTTTGTTACTAATATACATCATTAATTCTTCAAACTTAATTGATTATATTCATCGGATGAATCAGTTCAGTCATGTAATTGAATGTTTCGCTGCTTGTACTACTGCTAATAGATTGTGTAAGACACTTCAATGACAATAGATGTTAAATGCGAGTTTCGTTTCTTATTGATATTCATTTTATTCATACATCTAATTATTTTTTTGTATTTAAGAAGATAACTTCATTTGGTTTCAAATGTAATTTATAACATATATTATATATATATATATATGTATTACTGAAATATTGGAAAATATTAATGGATTGGAATCTGTATTAATAAAATTGGATTTGTGATGTTAAAAATAATTATTTCTGATAGAGATAACAACAAAATACTGATGAAAAATAAATATACACTACAGTTTATGAGAATATTCACACTTTGGTTGACTTAATTAAATTAATCGAAACATATTGCTAACGAGAGTATTAGCCTTTCGGAGGCCAATTGAAACCATATAAGATAATTTATTCTTGGTATGGGTAGAGGTGCAGCAGAAGACACAGTAACATGTCAATGCCCAGTCAGGGGAGCTTTGAAGTGTGCTTAGTAGCAATTTCATTAACAAAGACGATAGAAAAAGCAGAAGGAGACACTGAAACCTTATAGGATGCTTGCCCTACAAGATTCCACTTCATGATGATGAGAGTAATCCGAATGGCAAATTATATCAAAAATATAGTTCCAGCAAGATCCTTAAAGTGGCGCCCATATAGACAATTGAACGTTCTGATCATTCAAGTAACAAATCTGAAGTTCCGGAGAACGAGAGCTCTATCCCTTGAGGCTAAATTCTATACTTCCATTAACTTGGTGCAACACATGCTTCCTTCCTCATGATTGAGATATAAATTTTGCTCAAGAGGCACATGGATGTCTTCTTAATGAGTGCTTAATCGAATACTTCAGTCTATGGAGTAAACTTGCAGGGACTTTCGCTTTCAGAAATTAATTTGTTCTAGGCATTTTTGTGAGTGAACTCGATTCGGATGATCCGATGTGGGCTGACAAAGATGTCAAATAAATGTTGAAATCATGGAAATGTGAGCCAAGATCCAAAATTAAGTTTCCTTAGAAGAGGGATGAGTGATATTTAAACTTAGTAGAAAGGATAACAACCTCATCCACAACTATTCATAATCAAAGTAATAAAATAACTAAAACTAATAAATCAAAGAACGATTTTATATTATTTCTATTTTCTCTTAGAAAAATAACATCAATAATATTATCAATATTATTGATTGAAGTTTCGAGAGTTAAAGAAATTAATCCCTTTGAAAACCCTGGTAAACAATCCTTCCAGTGATGTCACATTTTGTTTATGTTTGAGAGTGACCTACCTGTATTTCTATATACCTTGATTGAACCAAAGTAATCTTTCATCAAGGCCTAAATCTTCACTTTAGTGACTGTTTCGGTAGAGACTTCCAACGCTTCAACCGAATTTCTGACATCGAAAGATACCCGCTGCCTAATATGAGGAACTTTGCTAGACTGCATCAAGGCATATCACCGAATCTCCATGGATCCTCAAGACATCCATAAACAGACCAACAGTCTCTTTGAGCTCATGCGGATGACATTCGGACTCAAAACCCCTTTTCACTCCTTCCAACTCTTCAAGGACAAGAAGATCACTCTTACCTACATTTCAGAGTCCTTCTCTTCCAAGTCAAGCAGCAAGGTCACTCCTCCTGGAGGTCCATCTCCCTCCAGTACATCTTGGAAGCATAAATCACAGCCTACAGATACCTTACTCGAAATGATGCCATGCTGTTCAATGTCGCCATATTACTCTCCATCAAAGGGACTCCCCCCATTATATCCTAATAACCTCAATAGTACTCGTGTCGCAGCCACCTCTCCGTCTACGAGTAGTCGTAGCTTCGACAATGCACCAAGTAACGCGAGCATTCCTCCTGGACTCAACAATAATAAACTCAATCCATCGCTTCTTCATATGATATACAATAATTGTGGGCCATCTGCTACCTATAGGATCGACTCTTCGATGAATAGTTATCATGTTGGATTTTCTTCCCCTTCGAACAGAGGTCCCATGCCCATGACTGGAGGTCCACAAATCCCTTCCCGCTTACACGACTCTCCTTACAGTCACCCTAACTTCAGCCTTTTTCCGGCGTTCTTCAACCTAACAAGTTCTTCCAGGTGACCTCCCTCCTCAAGGCACTCGACATGAACCCTTTTTCCGTTATCAAACAATCAAAAAACCCGTGAGGCGAGTTACATCGATGAGCTGAGAAGCTTTTCTATAAGATGATCGGTCCAGGTAAGTCCCTGGTCAAAAACAACACCCAGGTATTTCAGCTTTGGTGAATATTTTATTTCTCTGTCACCCATTCTCATACGCGGAAAGTAATTTGATCTAAGTTTGTAAGCCTTTGCAAAGACGATTGCTGTGGATTTAGTCGGATTGAAGGTCAGACCATTCGCATTCCCCCATTCTAGGACCATATTTATTGCTTGTTGCATAATATCCGTAAGAGTGTGGGGATCTTTTCCACTAATTAAGAGGAGGACGTCATCTGCATATCCTACCGCATTAACGGCACTTCTTTTAAATTTTTCCAAGTTCGGCTCAGAGCCTTATAAGTTCTTATAGGGCTCTGATTGGGCTGAGAGAACATTTTGAATATAGAGTTAGCTTAGCGAGCCAAAATAGCCGAGTTCTTTTATTATTATTATTTCAGTCTCAAGAGCCTTATCCAGTTATACCTCCCGTATAATCTCCTGTAATGGCTTAGAGACTAATGACGTCAAGGTTTTAGCCGGTTTGGCCTAGACTTCAAACTTGTTGGAGATCCCTTCCTTCCTCCATCCCTCCTTCTATCTTCCCGGGACTCGGGATAAATGCCTTGGACACCAAGAAACGAGTCTCCTCCCTCCCTCCCTCCCTCCCTCCTTCCCTCCCATTAAGAGACACATTCCCCTCACCTCGACTTCGTGAGTGGAGTCCTACCCATCGTCGGTCCCCAAGCAACCAAATAACGTTCGTAGAACGTTCTCCGAACGTTAGTTTTTGGTTCGCAGAACGTTCCCTGAACGTTAGTTTCGTTCTCTGAAGGTTATTTTTACGTTAGCATGGATGGTTTTCTTGACGTTCTCCGAACGTTCCCTGTTGGTTATATTTACGTTCTCCTAACGTTCTATTTACGTTCGCCTAACGTTCTATTTACGTTCTCCTAACGTTATATTTACGTTCCCTAACGTTCTATTTACGTTCCCCCAACGTTCTATTTACGTTCCCCAAACGTTCTATTTACGTTCCCCCAACGTTTGATTTACGTTCCCCCAACGTTCTATTTACGTTCTCCCAACTTTCTATTTACGTTCTCCCAACGTTCTATTTACGTTCCCCCAACGTTCTATTTACGTTCCCCCAACGTTCTTATACGTCCCATTTTAATTATATTAAAATACTTTAATTGTAGTAGAATTCAATGAGAGTATATTCAATATCATATATAACACGAATTATTTCAAACTAGCCCATTGCCGCTCCGCGGCTGGTGCTAGGCCCTCCAGGCGGGTGGGTGGCCTACGGCCACAGCATTATACATTGTATCATATCATTGTATAATATGTTGAGGCAAGGGTTGAACCTTGCATCAAACAATGAAGTTTTTGAAGCTTATGATGATGGAGACGTCGTATAGAAAGAAGTTTTATGATATGAGTATTTTTCAACAAAAAAAAGTAGAGGGAAATTTTTTATATTATCCAGTAAATTCGGATTAAGTTCCTCTCCTTATAACTACAAATATATACATATGTATTTATTTTTCTTTTTTTTTCCCTTTTCTTACTTTAAAAAAACGTGCAGCGAGGCAAATATGAAGCAAAAGATTTATGCACTAAAAAGTTTAAGGACATTATATATACCTTGTACTACATATATTTACTTCTAATGAAATAACGCCAACTTAAAAAGCCTCCTATGTGAGCTAAGAGGCAAATGCTCTTCTCCGTAAGACCTTCTTCATGATTTGGAGGGAAAATCAACATTATAACTTTGCGCGGGAAACTATTTTCATGATGTTATCGTATTCATGAGTACATGTCAAATATTCATATTCATAGAATTTCTCCCTTCTCTTTCTTTATACTTCGGAGCGCGTCCACTTGTGTTTCCTGTGAGAAAAGGGGAAGAGTTTGAAGTATTCAAACTGGTTGATAAGATTGGTGAACCCAACATAGAGATATTAAGATATAGAGAGCTGATTGGATCCTTCAGAAAAATACGTCATTGCGACCGTAAAAAACTTCTAAAAAGATATACAGTAAACCCTCGATATAACGAACTATATGGGGGAGGGGAGGGTCGTTATATCCGAAAATTCGTTAAAGGAAGGCTCTGGAGTGTATATCCTGCAGGAGTGACGATGAACTGCCGCTGGACAAATTTGGCAGATTAGTGGAGGAGGTCGAAGTCACAGACACACTGCTGGTCTCAGACTCTGTCCTAGACCTCTTCTCGGCTGGGGAGGGGCCAGCCTTGAAGAAGTCAGAGATCTTCGTCTGCGTCTTCTTCTGCTGCACCTCACGCATGAGTTCAAACCGCATGATCCGCAGCAGCTCATAATTCGGGTTCGGTAGCCTTAAATATAACGAACTTAGGTTCGCTATATATGAGGCTTGTTCGGCCAGCTCCACGAAGTTCGGTATCCTCAGATATAACGAACTTAAGTTCGTTATATCTGAGGCTTGTTCGGCTACCTCCAGGAGGTTCGTTGTATCCGAAGTTCGTTATACAGAGGGGCGTTATATCGAGGGCTTACTGTAGAGAGTTTATTCTCTTCATCATTCATAGATTCTATCTCTAAGATCAGCTTACGATGACGTCGTAAAAATTACTTTGTTTATTTTGCACACACAGAAACATTAGAACGCTGTTTCTCTGCCATTGAAGGGAATCAGCTCTCTATATATCTTTATATCTCTATGGATGCGATTAGTTTTCAAAAAAAGGAGAGGGGAAAAATATATATTATCCAGTAAATCCTGATTAAGTTCTTCTCCTTATAACTACAAATATGTATATATGAAGTTTTTTTTTCTTTTTCCCCTTTTCTTACAGAGAGACAGACGCCATGTTTGAAAACAAAGATACAAAGAGAAATTGATATAACATTAACACAGGACTGAGTACTTTTCCTTTTCTTTTCGCACAACGGTGCTGGTGAGAAAATAATAAAAAGGTAAAGAACTACACAAATATAGAATATATTAGTTAAATGATTTTAAAAGTCAGACTCAAAAAAGATGATCAATGATTCAAATGTCAACAATGTCTTGAAATAAGAGTCATAACAATAACTTTATAATCTCATTTTATAAATAATGTAGATAAATATGTCAACAGTGATAGTATTTATATGTTTTATGTATTATCGCGGTGCCCTTCCGTCAATTCCATCATGTTTATGACGGGGATCATAAACATGGTGACCTTTCATCAATTTTCTTTATTTATTTAAAATATTTTCAATAAAAATACTCCGGAACATGCTTGAAGGCTTAATATATTCCAGGGCCATATGTTGCTTACATAAATATAAATAAAAGATCATGACAATAATTAAGATACATTTTTTCTTTAAATATTCACTTCATAAAATGATGTATTATATAAAAAGCTCCCATATCGTTTGAAGCCTTATTATATGCATGAACAACATTAGCATTTATAGATAGACCTTCAATAACATCAATACATAATACTTGTTGCGACAGTAATGACAAAAATATCCAAGATGATAAAGTTATTTTAAGGTAAGACCTTCTTCATGATTTGGAGGGAAAATCGACATTTCCAACTTTGCACTGGAAACCATTTTCATGATGTTATCGTATTCATGTGTATTTTTATTCATAGAGCTTCTCCCTTCTTTCTTCATACTTCGGAGCGCGTTCAGCTGTGTCTCTGTGAGAAAAGGGGGATGAGTTTGAAGTATTCAAACTGGTTAATAAGATTGGTGAACCCAAGGTTGGGGCAATACAAAAACAAACATGTAGCAGTGTGACTACTCAATGACGTCACTGGAGAACGATTATATCTATATATATATTTATCAATCAATCTCTCTATCTATCTAAAATAAATATATATATATATATATATATATATATATATATATATCTATGTGTGTGTGTTTAAATAAATTAATAAAATAAAATATATGAAAATATAAATTATAATATATATATTCGTTCTCCAGTGACGTCATTGAGTAGTTATACTGCTAGGATTACATGTTTGTTTTTGTATTGCTCAGACCTTATTATACAGACCTATATGAACCGTGGTGTTAATTTATGACGTCATATGGTGCCGGATATTTTTTTTGCGAGGGCTTCATTTTGTATTTTATAATTTAAATACCACTTATGCAGTAAAAAGTCTCCCTAGAGGTTACATTAGATTCATAATTTAGAGCACCCCCTAGGGAGCAAAAAAGAACTAACATTATAGCCAACTCCTATGCTATATATATGTAGCATATGTACTTATGAAATAATGCTTACAAATAAAACTTTTTTGTTTTTCATCCAATTTTAAAAATTTCTTCACATTTGCATTAGTCTCCCCAATTGGGAACAACTATATTAACAAATTTAAAAATTAAAAAAAATGCCAAAAATCATGGGGGACCCCCTTAAGTTTTTTGAAAAAATCAGTTTTTTGGGTTTTCTGAAAAAAATATGAAACACTTGAGAATGATTTATTTTATAGTTTGTTGTCAGACTTTTTAAGTTCCTTCTTATGAACTCAAGTTGAAATCTGTGAGTTTACCAGGAGCGGAGAAAAAAACACTTTTCCATTTTGACAGTTTTTATGCCAAAACTCAAAAAATTATAACCAAAATTCATTTAAAAAAACGAACTTATTAGAAATGCCAAACTCTATAGATACTATTTTATAACTTGATGCGATCAATCCCATAACAGCCCAAAAAGGCCCCCCAAAATTTAGGATTTCAAAAATATTCCGCTTCGTCCATGAAATAGGACCTAATATTCAATCCCGGATTTGAGGGTCTTAACGACCTCGGATCCGGATACTGAATACATCAAAGTTGCTCCCTTTGTGAAGCTGAATATGATTGTGCAAAAATATATTGCGAAAACTTGCAAATTAAAAAAATCCGGATCCCGGCCCAAATATGTCCCGGAGGCCGGACATTGACTTAACCAACCTAGGCTTATTTTGCAAGGCCTTCATTTCGTATGTTTTGTTTTGAACTTTTTTTCGTTTAAAAAGTCGCCCCAGAGGTTTTCTTGAATTTCCCGACAGGCCGGTCCGGTTTTCCGGGAAATTTCTTTGGGACCCGATTGTAAACCCTATTCTTGATATACTTTCAGAGTAGCTTTTTTTCGAAATGGGAAAGAATCAAAAGTTAAGGAAATGTCATAATCCGGGTCCGGGAGTGTCTGGATCCGGATTTTTTTCCGGATCCAGGTTCTTTGGGCAGAGATGCAGATAACTTTTAGTTTGCGTTCTGTCTCTAAAACATCTCACTTACGAACTATGGACAACCAAAGTTTTCCAAGCCTTTTTTGAGGCCTTTGCAAGGCCGCTAGGCCTTAGTTTTGTTATACCAAAAGATGCCTACGGCCAAAGTCCACAAAACATTTAATTACATCCCGAGCCTCCTAACCCTCAAAAATCCATGCAAACCGCAAAACCCTCTCACAGACACAAATCTGGTCTGATCAGAATCTAACCTAGCCCAAGACCATCACATGGTCAAGATGCATCTGTGTGCCAAATTTCAGGTCTCTAGCTTCTGTAGTTTCGGCGTCTATAGAAGTCAGACAGACGGACAAACTCCAATTATAATATAGACTAGCCCATTGCCGCTCCGCGGCTGGTGCTAGGCCCTCCAGGCGGGTGGGTGGCCTACGGCCACAGCATTATACATTGTATCATATCATTGTATAATATGTTGAGGCAAGGGTTGAACCTTGCATCAAACAATGAAGTTTTTGAAGCTTATGATGATGGAGACGTCGTATAGAAAGAAGTTTTATGATATGAGTATTTTTCAACAAAAAAAAGTAGAGGGAAATTTTTATATTATCCAGTAAATTCGGATTAAGTTCCTCTCCTTATAACTACAAATATATACATATGTATTTATTTTTTTTTTTCCCCTTTTCTTACTTTAAAAAACCTCTATCGTCTCATTAAAAAAAGTGGGCACAGATACTTAGCAACGTGCAGCGAGGCAAATATGAAGCAAAAGACTTATGCACTAAAAAGTTTAAGGAAATTATATATACCTTGTACTACATATATTTACTTCTAATGAAATAACGCCAACTTAAAAAGCCTCCTATGTGAGCTAAGAGGCAAATGCTCTTCTCCGTAAGACCTTCTTCATGATTTGGAGGGAAAATCAACATTATAAACTTTGCGCGGGAAACTATTTTCATGATGTTATCGTATTCATGAGTACATGTCAAATATTCATATTCATAGAGCTTCTCCCTTCTCTTTCTTTATACTTCGGAGCGCGTCCACTTGTGTTTCCTGTGAGAAAAGGGGGAAGAGTTTGAAGTATTCAAACTGGTTGATAAGATTGGTGAACCCAACATAGAGATATTAAGATATAGAGAGCTGATTGGATCCTTCAGAAAAATACGTCATTGCGACCGTAAAAAACTTCTAAAAAGATATACAGTAAACGAACCAGGGTCGTTATATCCGAAAATTCGTTAAAGGAAGGCTCTGGAGTGTAAGGTATATCCTGCAGGAGTGACGATGAACTGCCGCTGGACAAATTTGGCAGATTAGTGGAGGAGGTCGAAGTCACAGACACACTGCTGGTCTCAGACTCTGTCCTAGACCTCTTCTCGGCTGGGGAGGGGCCAGCCTTGAAGAAGTCAGAGATCTTCGTCTGCGTCTTCTTCTGCTGCACCTCACGCATGAGTTCAAACCGCATGATCCGCAGCAGCTCATAATTCGGGTTCGGTAGCCTTAAATATAACGAACTTAGGTTCGCTATATATGAGGCTTGTTCGGCCAGCTCCACGAAGTTCGGTATCCTCAGATATAACGAACTTAAGTTCGTTATATCTGAGGCTTGTTCGGCTAGCTCCAGGAGGTTCGTTGTATCCGAAGTTCGTTATACAGAGGGGCGTTATATCGAGGGCTTACTGTAGAGAGTTTATTCTCTTCATCATTCATAGATTCTATCTCTAAGATCAGCTTACGATGACGTCGTAAAAATTACTTTGTTTATTTTGCACACACAGAAACATTAGAACGCTGTTTCTCTGCCATTGAAGGGAATCAGCTCTCTATATCTTTATATCTCTATGGATGCGATTAGTTTTCAAAAAAAGGAGAGGGGAAAAATATATATTATCCAGTAAATCCTGATTAAGTTCTTCTCCTTATAACTACAAATATGTATATATGTAGTTTTTTTTTCTTTTTCCCCTTTCTTACTTACTTTGTGCTAACGTAAAAATAACTTTATCGTCTCTTTTTAAAAAAGTGGGATACTTAGCAAGACGCCATGTTTGAAAACAAAGATAAATTAAAAGGAATAAAATATATATAAACAAAGAGGAAAGAATGAAGAGGCAGTGACATATCAACATAAAGTACAAAGTACTCATGAGAGAGAGACAGACGCCATGTTTGAAAACAAAGATACAAAGAGAGATTGATATATCATTAACAAAGGACCGAGTACTTTTCCTTTTCTTTCCCCACAACGGTGCTGATGAGAAAATAATAAAAAGGTAAAGAACTACATATAGAATATATTAGTTGAATGATTTTTACAGTCAGACTCAAAAAAGATGATCAATGATTCAAATGTCAACAATGTCTTGTAATAAGAGTCATAACAATATCTTTATAATCTCATTTTATAAATAATGTAGATAAATATGTCAACAGTGATAGTATTTATATGTTTAATGTATTATCGCGGTGCCCTTCCGTCAATTCCATCATGTTTATGACGGGGATCATAAACATGGTGACCTTTCATCAATTTTCTTTATTTATTTAAAATATTTTCAATAAAAATACTCCGGAACATGCTTGAAGGCTTAATATATTCCAGGGCCATATGTTGCTTACATAAATATAAATAAAAGATCATGACAATAATTAAGATACATTTTTTCTTTAAATATTCACTTCATAAAATGATGTATTATATAAAAAGCTCCCATATCGTTTGAAGCCTTATTATGCATGAACAACATTAGCATTTATAGATAGACCTTCAATAACATCAATACATAATACTTGTTGCGACAGTAATGACAAAAATATCCAAGATGATAAAGTTATTTTAAGGTAAGACCTTCTTCATGATTTGGAGGGAAAATCGACATTTCCAACTTTGCACTGGAAACCATTTTCATGATGTTATCGTATTCATGAGTACATGTCAAATATTTTTATTCATAGAGCTTCTCCTTCTCTTTCTTCATACTTCGGAGCGCGTTCAGCTGTGTCTCCTGTGAGAAAAGGGGGATGAGTTTGAAGTATTCAAACTGGTTAATAAGATTGGTGAACCCAAGGTTGGGGCAATACAAAAACAAACATGTAGCAGTGTGACTACTCAATGACGTCACTGGAGAACGATATATCTATATATATATTTATCAATCAATCTCTCTATATATATATATATATATATATATATATATATATATATATATATATATATATATATATATATATATAATATATATATAATAAATAAATAAATATATATGAAATATAAATTATATAAATATATATATTCGTTCTCCAGTGACGTCATTGAGTAGTTATACTGCTAGGATTACATGTTTGTTTTTGTATTGCCCAGACCTTATTATACAGACCTTTGGTGAACCGTGGTGTTAATTTATGACGTCATATGGTGCCGGATATTTTTTTTGCGAGGGCTTCATTTTGTATTTCATAATTTAAATACCAATTATGCAGTAAAAAGTCTCCCTAGAGGTTACATTAGATTCATAATTTAGAGCACCCCCTAGGGAGCAAAAAAGAACTAACATTATAGCCAACTCCTATGCTATATATGTAGCATATGTACTTATGAAATAATGCTTACAAATAAAACTTTTTTGTTTTTCATCCAATTTTAAAAATTTCTTCACATTTGCATTAGTCTCCCCAATTGGGAACAACTATATTAACAAATTTAAAAATTTAAAAAAATGCCAAAAATCATGGGGGACCCCTTAAGTTTTTTGAAAAAATCAGTTTTTTGGGTTTTCTGAAAAAATATATGAAACACTTGAGAATGATTTATTTATAGTTTGTTGTCAGACTTTTTAAGTTCCTTCTTATGAACTCAAGTTGAAATCTGTGAGTTTCCCAGGAGCGGAGAAAAAAACACTTTTCCATTTTGACAGTTTTTATGCCAAAACTCAAAAAATTATAACCAAAATTCATTAAAAAAACGAACTTATTAGAAATGCCAAACTCTATAGATATTATTTTATAACTTGATGCGATCAATCCCATAAACAGCCCAAAAAGGCCCCCCAAAATTTAGGATTTCAAAAATATTCCGCTTCGTCCATGAAATAGGACCTAATATTCAATCCCGGATTTGAGGGTCTTAACGACCTCGGATCCGGATACTGAATACATCAAAGTTGCTCCCTTTGTGAAGCTGAATATGATTGTGCAAAAATATATTGCGAAAACTTGCAAATTAAAAAAATCCGGATCCCGGCCCAAATATGTCCCGGAGGCCGGACATTGACTTAACCAACCTAGGCTTATTTTGCAAGGCCTTCATTTCGTATGTTTTGTTTTGAACTTTTTTTCGTTTAAAAAGTCGCCCCAGAGGTTTTCTTGAATTTCCCGACAGGCCGGTCCGGTTTTCCGGGAAATTTCTTTGGGACCCGATTGGAAACCCTATTCTTGATATACTTTCAGAGTAGCTTTTTTTCGAAATGGGAAAGAATCAAAAGTTAAGGAAATGTCATAATCCGGGTCCGGGAGTGTCTGGATCCGGATTTTTTTCCGGATCCAGGTTCTTTGGGCAGAGATGCAGATAACTTTTAGTTTGCGTTCTGTCTCTAAAACATCTCACTTACGAACTATGGACAACCAAAGTTTTCCAAGCCTTTTTTGAGGCCTTTGCAAGGCCGCTAGGCCTTAGTTTTGTATATACCAAAAGATGCCTACGGTCAAAGTCCACAAAACATTTAATTACATCCCGAGCCTCCTAACTCTCAAAAATCCATGCAAACCGCAAAACCCTCTCACAGACACAAATCTGGTCTGATCAGAATCTAACCTAGCCCAAGACCATCACATGGTCAAGATGCATCTGTGTGCCAAATTTCAGGTCTGTAGCTTCTGTAGTTTCGGCGTCTATAGAAGTCAGACAGACAGACGGACAAACTCCAATTATAATATAGACTAGCCCATTGCCGCTCCGCGGCTGGTGCTAGGCCCTCCAGGCGGGTGGGTGGCCTACGGCCACAGCATTATACATTGTATCATATCATTGTATAATATGTTGAGGCAAGGGTTGAACCTTGCATCAAACAATGAAGTTTTTGAAGCTTATGATGATGGAGACGTCGTATAGAAAGAAGTTTTATGATATGAGTATTTTTCAAAAAAAAAGTAGAGGGAAAATTTTTATATTATCCAGTAAATTCGGATTAAGTTCCTCTCCCTATAACTACAAATATATACATATGTATTTATTTTACTTATTTTCCCCTTTTCTTACTTAAAAAAACCTCTATCGTCTCATTAAAAAAAGGGGGCACAGATACTTAGCAACGTGCAGCGAGGCAAATATGAAGCAAAAGACTTATGCACTAAAAAGTTTAAGGAAATTATATATATCTTGTACTACATATATTTACTTCTAATGAAATAACGCCAACTTAAAAAACCTCCTCTGTGAGCTAAGAGGCAAATGCTCTTCTCCGTAAGACCTTCTTCATGATTTGGAGGGAAAATCAACATTATAAACATTGCGCGGGAAACTATTTTCATGATGTTATCGTATTCATGAGTACATGTCAAATATTTTTATTCATAGAGCTTCTCCCTTCTCTTTCTTTTTACTTCGGAGCGCGTCCACTTGTGCTTCCTGTGAGAAAAGGGGGAAGAGTTTGAAGTATTCAAACTGGTTGATAAGATTGGTGAACCCAACATAGAGATATTAAGATATAGAGAGCTGATTGGATCCTTCAGAAAAATACGTCATTGCGACCGTAAAAAACTTCTAAAAAGATATACAGTAAACCCTCGATATAAAGAACTTAAGTTCGTTATATCTGAGGCTTGTTCGGCTAGCTCCAGGAGGTTCGTTGTATCCGAAGTTCGTTATACAGAGGGGCGTTATATCGAGGGCTTACTGTAGAGAGTTTATTCTCTTCATCATTCATAGATTCTGTCTCTAAGATCAGCTTACGATGACGTCGTAGAAATTACTTTGTTTATTTTGCACACACAGAAACATTAGAACGCTGTTTCTCTGCCATTGAAGGGAATCAGCTCTCTATATATCTTTATATCTCTATGGATGCGATTAGTTTTCAAAAAAAGGAGAGGGGAAAAATATATATTATCCAGTAAATCCTGATTAAGTTCTTCTCCTTATAACTACAAATATGTATAAATGTAGTTTTTTTTTCTTTTTTCCCCTTTTCTTACTTTAAAAATAACTTTGTGCTAACGTAAATACATAACATTTATCGTCTCTTTTTAAAAAAGTGGACAAAGATACTTAGCAAGACGCCATGTTTGAAAACAAAGATAAATTAAAAGGAATAAAATATATATAAACAAAGAGGAAAGAATGAAGAGGCAGTGACATATCAACATAAAGTACAAAGTACTCATGAGAGAGAGACAGACGCCATGTTTGAAAACAAAGATACAAAGAGAGATTGATATATCATTAACAAAGGACCGAGTACTTTTCCTTTTCTTTCCCCACAACGGTGTTGATGAGAAAATAATAAAAAGGTAAAGAACTACAGAACTATATTAGTTGAATGATTTTTACAGTCAGACTCAAAAAAGATGATCAATGATTCAAATGTCAACAATGTCTTGTAATAAGAGTCATGCCAATATCTTTATAATCTCAAATTATAAATAATATAGATAAATATGTCAACAGTGATAGTATTTATATGTTTAATGTATTATCGCAGTGCCCTTCCGTCAATTCCATCATGTTTATGACGGGGATCATAAACATGGTGACCTTTCATCAATTTTCTTTATTTATTTAAAATATTTTCAATAAAAATACTCCTGAACATGCTTGAAGGCTTAATATATTCCAGGGCCATATGTTGCTTACATAAATATAAATAAAAGATCATGACAATAATTAAGATACATTTTTTCTTTAAATATTCACTTCATAAAATGATGTATTATATAAAAAGCTCCCATATCGTTTGAAGCCTTATTATATGCATTAGCATTTATAGATAGACCTTCAATAACATCAATACATAATATTTGTTGCGACAGTAATGACAAAAATATCCAAGATGATTAAGTTATTTTAAGGTAAGACCTTCTTCATGATTTGGAGGGAAAATCGACATTTCCAACTTTGCACTGTAAACCATTTTCATGATGTTATCGTATTCATGAGTACATGTCAAATATTTTTATTCATAGAGCTTCTCACTTCTCTTTCTTCATACTTCGGAGCACGTTCAGCTGTGTCTCCTGTGAGAAAAGGGGGATGACTTTGAAGTATTCAAACTGGTTAATAAGATTGGTGAACCCAAGGTTGGGGCAATACAAAAACAAACATTTAGCAGTGTGACTACTCAATGACGTCACTGGAGAACGATTATATCTATATATATATCAATCTATCTCTATCTATCTATATATATATATATATATATATATATATATATATATATATATATATATATATATATATATATGTGTGTGTTTAAATAAATTAATAATATAAATATATATGAACATATAAATTATATAAATATATATATTCGTTCTCCAGTGACGTCATTGAGTAGTTATACTGCTAGGAGTACATGTTAGTTTTTGTATTGCCCAGACCTTATTATACATACCTTGGGTGAACCGTGGTGTTAATTTATGACGTCATATGGTGCCGGATATTTTTTTTGCGAGGGCTTCATTTTGTATTTCATAATTTAAATACCAATTATGCAGTAAAAGGTCTCCCTAGAGGTTACATTAGATTCATAATTTAGAGCACCCCCTAGGGAGCAAAAAAGAACTAACATTATAGCCAACTCCTATGCTATATATATGTAGCATATGTACTTATGAAATAATGCTTACCAATAAAACTTTTGTGTTTTTCATCCAATTTTAAAAATTTCTTCACATTTGCATTAGTCTCTCCAATTGGGAACAACTATATTAACAAATTAAAAATTTAAAAAAATGCCAAAAATCATGGGGGACCCCCTTAAGTTTTTTGAAAAAATCAGTTTTTTGGGTTTTCTGAAAAAATATATGAAACACTTGAGAATGATTTATTTATAGTTTGTTGTCAGACTTTTAAGTTCCTTCTTATGAACTCAAGTTGAAATCTGTGAGTTTCCCAGGAGCGGAGAAAAAAACACTTTTCCATTTTGACAGTTTTTATGCCAAAACTCAAAAAATTCTGAACCAAAATTCATTAAAAAAACGAACTTATTAGAAATGCCAAACTCTATAGATATTATTTTATAACTTGATGCGATCAATCCAACAGACAACCCAAAAAAGGCCCCCAAAATTTAGGATTTCAAAAATATTCCGCTTCGTCCATGAAATAGGACCTAATATTCAATCCCGGATTTGAGGGTCTTAACGACCTCGGATTCGGATACTGAATACATCAAAGTTGCTCCCTTTGTGAAGCTGAATATGATTGTGCAAAAATATATTGCGAAAACTTGCAAATTAAAAAAAATCCGGATCCCGGCCCAAATATGTCCCGGAGGCCGGACATTGACTTAACCAACCTAGGCTTATTTTGCAAGGCCTTCATTTCGTATGTTTTGTTTTGAACTTTTTTTCGTATTAAAAAGTCGCCCCAGAGGTTTTCTTGAATTTCCCGACAGGCCGGTCCGGTTTTCCGGGAAATTTCTTTGGGACCCGATTGGAAACCCTATTCTTGATATACTTTCAGAGTAGCTTTTTTTCGAAATGGGAAAGAATCAAAAGTTAAGGAAATGTCATAATCCGGGTCCGGGAGTGTCTGGATCCGGATTTTTTTCCGGATCCAGGTTCTTTGGGCAGAGATGCAGATAACTTTTAGTTTGCGTTCTGTCTCTAAAACATCTCACTTACGAACTATGGACAACCAAAGTTTTCCAAGCCTTTTTTGAGGCCTTTGCAAGGCCGCTAGGCCTTAGTTTTGTTATACCAAAAGATGCCTACGGCCAAAGTCCACAAAACATTTAATTACATCCCGAGCCTCCTAACCCTCAAAAATCCATGCAAACCGCAAAACCCTCTCACAGACACAAATCTGGTCTGATCAGAATCTAACCTAGCCCAAGACCATCACATGGTCAAGATGCATCTGTGTGCCAAATTTCAGGTCTCTAGCTTCTGTAGTTTCGGCGTCTATAGAAGTCGGACAGACGGACAAACTCCAATTATAATATAGACTAGCCCATTGCCGCTCCGCGGCTTTGGCTAGGCCCTCCGGGCGGGTGGGTGGCCTACGGCCACAGCATTTATACATGGTAACATATCTATGGATAATATGTTGAGGCAAGGATTGAACCTTGCATCAAACAATGAAGTTTTTAAGCTTCGTCCATGAAATTGGACCTAATATTCAATCCCGGATTTGAGGCTCTTAATGACCTCGGATCCGGATACTGAATACATCAAAGTTGCTCCCTTTGTGAAGTTGAATATGATTGTGCAAAAATATATTGCGAAAACTTGCAAATTGAAAAAAATCCGGATCCCGGCCCAAATATGTCCCGGAGGCCGGACATTGACTTAACCAACCTAGGCTTATTTTGCAAGGCCTTCATTTCGTATGTTTTGTTTTGAACTTTTTTTCGTATTAAAAAGTCGCCCCAGAGGTTTTCTTGAATTTCCCGACAGGCCGGTCCGGTTTTCCGGAAATTTCTTTGGGACCCGATTGTAAACCCTATTCTTGATGTACTTTCAGAGTAGCTTTTTTTCGAAATGGGAAAGAATCAAAAGTTAAGGAAATGTCATAATCCGGGTCCGGGAGTGTCTGGATCCGGATTTTTTTCCGGATCCAGGTTCTTTGGGCAGAGATGCAGATAACTTTTAGTTTGCGTTCTGTCTCTAAAACATCTCACTTACGAACTATGGACAACCAAAGTTTTCCAAGCCTTTTTTGAGGCCTTTGCAAGGCCGCTAGGCCTTAGTTTTGTATATACCAAAAGATGCCTACGGCTAAAGTCCACAAAACATTAATTACATCCCGAGCCTCCTAACCCTCAAAAATCCATACAAACCGCAAAATCCTCTCACAGACGCAAATCTGGTCTGATCAGAACTAACCTAGCCCAAGACCATCACATGGTCAAGATGCATCTGTGTGCCAAATTTCAGTTCTCTAGCTTCTGTAGTTTCGGCGTCTATAGAAGTCGGACAGACGGACAAACTCCAATTATAATATAGACTAGCCCATTGCCGCTCCGCGGCTTTGTGCTAGGCCCTCCGGGCGGGTGGGTGGCCTACGGCCACAGCATTATACATGGTACATATCTTGGATAATATGTTGAGGCAAGGGTTGAACCTTGCATCAAACAATGAAGTTTTTAAGCTTATGTCCATGAAATTGGACTTATATTCAACCGGATTTGAGGCTCTTAATGACCTAGAGGGATCCGGATACTGAAACATCAAAGTTGCTCCCTTTGTAAAGACATATGAGTGCAAAAATATATTGCGAAAACTTGCAAATTGAAAAAAATCCGGATCCGGCCCAAATATGTCCCGGAGGCCACACATGACTTAACCAACTAGGCTTATTTGCAAGGCCTTCATTTCGTATAAAAGTTTTGAACTTTTTTCGTTTTAAAAGTCGCCAGAGGTTTTCTTGAATTTCCCGACAGGCCGGTCGGTTCCGGAAAATTCTTTGGGACCGATTGTAAACCCTATCTTGATGTACTTCAGAGTAGCTTTTTTTTCGAAATGGGAAAGAATCAAAAGTTAAGGAAATGTCATAATCCGGGTCCGGGAGTGTCTGGATCCGGATGTTTTTCCGGATCAGGTTCTTTGGGGCAGAGAGCAGATAACTTTTAGTTTGCGTCTGTCTCTAAACATCTCACTTACGAACCTATGGACAACAAAGTTTTCCAAGCCTTTTTAGGCCTTTGCAAGGCCGTAGCCTTAGTTTTGTATATACCAAAAGATGCATACGGGTCAAAGTCCACAAAACATTAATTACATCCCGAGCCCTTCTAACCCTCAAAAATCCATACAAACCGCAAAATCCTCTCACAGACGCAAATCTGGTCTGATCAGAACTAACCTGCCCAAGACCATCACATGGTCAAGATGCATGTGTGTGCCAAATTTCAGTTTCTAGCTTCGTAGTTTCGGCGTCTATAGAAGTCGGACAGACGGACGGACAAAATCAAATTTAATATTAAAGACTAGCCCATTGCCGCTCCGCGGCTTTGGCTAG
>CP045890.1:8983981-9017287 GCA_013387185.1 Caligus rogercresseyi | reverse complement strand
GTTGTGTGATTATAAACTATCCCAAGATGACATTTTGCGTGTATAAAACTACTGAAGGATCGTAAAATACTCTTTTATCTACAAATGAAATTCATAATTCCTTTTTAATAAGGATTTAATTGAATTATGTAGTAATATTATGCATCTTTTTATATCAAATTTCTGTTAATATATAATCTTCAGTGCTATGACTAGGGCTGGGCAAAAAAATGTGAATAAAATCTGGAACCAAAACACGTTTTTTAAATGATTCGTACATTTAGCAACTTTCTAGTTATTACCATATTTAGCAATTTTTCTAGTTTATTCGCATATTTTGCTATTTTCTTCCTTATTCAACCATGTAATCTACTTCAATGGCGTGAAATAATTTGTTGGGCACCTCAGTGACGACATCATATATATCGTTTTGGCCTTTGACCTCCTCAACATGGAAGAAGTGCCTGCCTAACTGGCCACTATCAAGGCCAACTTTTCAGGACTGGTGGCTGCCATTACCGCACTAGAAGAAAGGCTTCACTTGCGTGAGAGCCTGGGGATCATAGCGAAAGTGAGAGGGGGCACTGAAGATGGAGCCCTTTGCTCCAAGATGAACCAGGTTCCAAAGAATCATCAGCTTTGGTATCATGGATAATATTGTTGGAATATCAATGGGTCCTCTACTGGACTCCATGGTCTAGCGCCAAACTGACCCCTACCTCTTCAAGTGCGCCCCTATGAACCATTGTAGACTATGGAGAGGAATTTTCTAAACTTAAGAAAACCTTGGTAGATCAGTGCACCAGTCTGGCGGAATCATCCTGTAATCTCATATTGAAATTCTTTCTTATGTATTTATGGTTTATTAGTCACACAATATCTTTATTTTTACTATATATATTTTTTGTATAGATCAAAAAGTTTATTTAATCCTTTAATGTTTACAAGAAATAAAAGATATCTAAATTGTAAAAGAAAATTTATTATGTCATTATTTCATCTTATTATTTCCCGCATATTTCTTAGTTGTGTTCCAGATTTTTGGGCTTTAAAAGGTCTTCTTTTACTCCAAATTTGCCCAGCCCTAGTTATGACCATTATATTGGGAATTCCAAAAAGCGAGGTCGTCATTCATGATGTTGAAGTATTAGGGTTCGAAAGATGAGACAACAATACGAACATGGAGCTGTACATATATTCTAGGTCAACTGATGTATCTACAAAATATATAAGATATGTGACATATAATTAATGAAATATACACGGAATATATAACACATAAAAATTAATGACAAAAAAGAAAAAAAATAACGAAAAAAAATATATATATACAATAAAAACATAACAATAAATAAGTAATTAAATAATTTGATACTATTTTTAGAAAAAGTTTATCTACCCAAACCTATTGGCAAATCGTGATCGTCGTCTATATTTAAGATGAGGATGATATTTCTCGGGAAGAGGTAAAAAGAAATTCCATAACGCTCCAAAACGTTAAGGGCTGTTTTTTATTTTTCAAATGTTTGAAATATTAGCAACATTGTGGATTTTCTGTTTCTTGGTGATAAAAGAGGGCGACATACAAAGTTTGAACAAAATCGGTCAACATTACGAGAGTCGCGCAACGAGGGTCTAAATTTTAAAAATATAGTTTTCCGCCACTTTTTTTTTTTTTTTTTTTTTTGATTTAAAATATTTATTTTGATCCTAAAAGATATCTCGAACAGACGTAAAAAACATGCACGTATAAAGATGAATAAATAAATGAAAAGTATAAAGCTACGTTAAAAACAATATAACATAATAATAACAATTATAACTTGTGGAAGACAAAAATTAAAGAACTCCGCACCTATCATCTTCCTTTTATGAGATATCTTGAGATAAAATAGTGATTTAGAAAACCAGTTGAGTGACTTATTTATATTCGGTTGTAGGGCAATCACCCCCAGACAAAATCACCCCCGGACTAGCCACCCCCGACAACCCCCCACTGGACTAGCACCCCCGTGCCAATCACCACCGGGACATTTACCCCCCGTTAGAATAGATATATCTCTTAAAGTCCACTTAGAAGTTAACACTGTTTTCTAACTAATTAACAAATGTGACATCACGGGTTAGCACGCACACAGTTAATCTTAAAACTAGCTTAGGATCTATATGAGATAAATAAAAGATCTTGAGTTGATAGGTTTCAAACTGTATGATTGTCAATTTGTACATAAATATCCCCGATTTATGGTCTAAGACACGAAATTTGCAAAATTATGCACGTTTAATTTATAAAAAAATCCAATTCTAAAGAACTGTGTGCGTGCTAACCAGTGACGTCACATTTGGTAATAGTTAGAAACAGTGTTAACTTCATAAGTGGACTTTAAGAGATAATATCTATTACTAACGGGGGTAAATGTCCGGGGGTGATTGGCACGGGGGTGCTAGTCCAGGGGGTGATTGTCGGGGGGTGCTAGTCCGGGGGGTGATTGTCTGGGGGTGGTTGTCCTGATACGTTTATATTCTCCTTCGATCCAATGCGTCATTAGATTCAGTCCACTTGCAGTTGAAGGGGAGAGGCCCGTTTGTTTTGAAAACATCCCTGGGATGGAGCGTAGAATTTCCAGGCTTCTTCTGATGAGATCTTGGAGACCCACAGGAAGCCTCCTCCGCACGTTCTTGAGGCGTAGAGAGCCCTCTGCACCGTGGATATAAGATGTTCGATCTCGTAAGCCTCCTCGTATGTAGGTGATGTGGACACCAGCCAGTCTGTGGGGGTTAATGATACTCCAAATTCTTCTAGAATAATATCTTCCACAGCTTTTATGACTGGGATCATTCTGTGGCAAAGGTAAAAGAAGTGGAAGGAAGTCTCCTCGACCTCCCCACACCAATGGCATCCTCGCTTCTTTGGGTCCACATGGGATTTACTCAGGAATAAAGAGGACGTGGGTTTTCCGCAAATTTCTTCAAAATGGTTGACGTTACAGACTTCAATAATAATATTAATTTAAAGGGAATTTAATTTTATACCAGACGTATGTTTGATGTTTTAAAAAAAAAACAAAGTTTTCAGTAAAAACAAAGAAAAAAATGGAGTGTGTAATGATAGCATATTTCATAGCTTTTTTGTATCAATTAACTTCACTCGCCTGTAGAAGATGACTTGTTCGCTTCAGAGTAAAATAGTATTTAAAAGTTTAGTACACCTTTAGATGATAAATCCAAAATTACCTTAGTTGCATTCTATCAATTCATAATTTAGTACAATATGAGTTTACATCATATGGTTCAGAGCCTGTATTGACCTATTAGAAATAGATTATGAAAAAAAAATAATAATAATGAGTTTCTTAGATTTGCGTCAAGGAATCCTCTCAAATTTTACTTTGTCTCTGACGCATTTATAATCCATTATATACGTCATTTTGTAGGCGAGATATGTTTTTAATGTACATATAACTCTCTACTTATTAAATTGACATGATTTAGTATACCAAAATATTATAGCTGGTTTACCAAGCTTTCATTTGATATGTTTGGTGTTCTAAAAATTCATTTTATCACGACAGTACTTAACATTGTGTCCAACACGATGGCAAAAGGAGGGTGTCCAGTAATATAATCGTACATATTATTATCGCGCACGCCTTAATCGCAGCCTTTAACATCGTATGCTTTTTTTCGTACGTTCCTTTATCGCACGCCTTTAACATCGCAATCTTTTTTAAAGGGAGTATTATTAACGCGTTGCTCAATTGTCGTTGCTGCTTATAATCGCCCGTTTAAACATCGTGGTCATTATCATCGTAGTTTTACTTCAATGAATTCATGAATCCAAAAGAGGAAAAAAAGAAAAAAAGAAAAGGGGGCTGAAGGGAAATAATAATAATAAAAGATATCATCTCATCATCAGTCGTGAGTAAAAACAACAACAACAACAAACATCTCGAAATTTCTGAAGAATTGTAGTGCTGTTTAAGTCATGGAGAATCCAGCATTGTCTTTGCTTAATTTCTTCGAAGGACTTGAAGCCAGGTCTTTGTGGTAAGTGGAAAAATGCATTTATGGACAAATATATAAGAGTCGTGTCCTACTCGTCCAGTTTTATAGGACTTGGATCCGGACTCTTGGGACTCCAGGACTCTGATTCGGATGTGATTGGTCTTATAGTACTTGAATTCAGATTTTGGGACTCAAGGACTCGGATTCGATCAATTTTTGAGGACTTGAAATCGGACTTGGGAATCCTGAATGATTATATTCAGGATATGGACTCTCATTTTTGGCTGTGATTCTACGTGTCCCATCCAAGCTATATTATATTTAAGTTTGTATTATAAGTAAGTAGGTTGTAGTAAAGATATGGAATATATGAAATACCATTTGCCATTAATATCAAATAACCTTTCATGATGCCTATTAACAGAAAATCCTTTACGTAATATGTAAAATATTATAGAAAAAGTTATTGTTTATCGTTACTAGTTTTATTTTATTTTCAAAAGTGCTTTTTCATTTTTTCATTCATACTGTTTGAATCGATAGATCACTTTTTATATGTTTAGAAATATTTTACGTCATAATTTTAGGAGTTGAAATCCTGGATTTATCGGCTCCTTACTTCAACGACGACCCGAGTTTATCAAACATAAACATTTGAGCTCCATGGACAACGGGAATAGTTATATTAAGTCATCAGGATTGATGAGTTACTAGTAAGAGTCCATTCACGGGACCTTTTGGCGTTAACACACTCAAGCTAAAGACGTTTACGAGCACTACCAAGACGAACTTCTCTACGGAATTAATCTTTATGCAAGAGGAGTTCAAGCATCCAAGACGAAGGAAAGAAGATTGTATACTGCTACAAACACTCTTTTGCGGCAAAGAAAGTCTCCGCTCCTCGATGAGTGACGTGGAGCTACAGGTGGACCTGGCCATGGAGAGGTAGTGTCGGTGGAGACCCAGCTTTACTACCGGAATCCAATACTATTGTACCCTTCCCTCGCCGTTCTCCGAGGAACCCGAGTTGCCTCCGTGAGTGTCGTGAGACTGTAAGGCTATTGAAATCCTCGAAGCATTGGCATATGAGTGTAAAAGTAGAAGAAGACTTCTAAACACAAATGCAACCCAATTCACAAGCAAAGTCTTCTGATCTAAAATTAAGGATTGAAATATATCCATCTCTTATTTGCCCCCTCACTATCTTTAATTGACAGACACGAGTAAGATATCATACCATTAACAATTTAGTACCACAATCAATCTCTTCCAATAAAAAAAGAATGTATTTTTATATATTTATAAACATTTTAGTTTTAAATTAGGTCTCCAAACAAAAGTTAAAATACAAAAATTAAATGTTGAAAAAATAAATAATAATAAACATGATCTTACGATATCAAGCAAAAACAATCAGTCAATAAAACAATAAATCGACCATAAAAGATACTAAATATAAAAGACAAACCAATAATACCACTAAGGACTTAACTCAGACCTAGGATAAGTGAGGACAAATCTCCACTTATTTTAAAATAAAATGAAAACTAACATAATTAACTTTAAAAATTTAATAAATACACTATATTTATTAATTTAATGAGCATTATTTTTCTTGTTTTTTAGGATCATCCAATCATGGAGGATGGAACAAATAATCGTATGTCTTCCTAATATCACGAAATCCAAAGGATCTTATCAAGATTAAACCATGAACGTATTTATTGCTCATGTAAATAAATGGAAAAGCGCCAATGTTTCTCATGTGGGGCTTATAATATCGCATAAAACATTTTTGATACAAGATCATTCGCCCCAAAAAAGTTTTTTGTTCAATAGCTTTTTGCATATCTGAATTGAGTTTACTTTTCAACAAATCATATGTTCTGTTTATATGGCTTCTCGTCCTTTTTTTTTGTTGTTGTAGATTTTAATGAAAAAGTGTATTAAAAACTTTCATAGAACTAAATATAAGCCTTGGTCTATACCCTATTTTCAGATACACTTAGTCGAAGCATTTATTTGTAAAGTGTGTGTGGTTCGTCGAAAATCTTTTAAGTAACGATCCTGTTGCAGAAAGTTTTATGCGAAATTATCGGGCACGGTCCCTCACACAGGAAATGTTTAAGAGAATATAAGAAAAAATGTAGAAATGTTATTTCTATAAAATAAACAAGCACAGCTAACTTATCAAAAAAAGGTGGAACAAATTATTTTTAATAGTGTTTTATTCAACATTAATTTTGTTTCATATGTTTAAATTTAAAAATCTTCTGTAAATGATTTATTTGATTTAAAAAACTATATATTATTTCTTATATTCTCTTATATACTTCCTGATAATTTTGCATAAAACATTCTTGCTACAGAAACGTTACCTAATTTTTTAAACTCTTTAAAACGAAACGACCCTGGGTTGGAGGTTGTGTCATAAAATTTATTCCATTGGCAAAACCACCAATGTAAACAAAAAGGGAGAGAGAGTAAAGGAAGAATCAGTTTCATTTGAATACAATGGAGGCAATTATCAACGTTCCAAAGGATGCCAAATCATCCAGGCAAATTCTACAAATAAGGGTTCGCCTACGGTCTAATCCTCCTTCGTGTCCTGAATGTCTGTGTCCAATGAGGCGGTGGAAATGTGGTACCCATGGAAACTGGACCATCAGCGAAAGGAGTGGCTCCCGTTGGAAAAACTACAAACTCCCTTTCAACAAATTCAGACGATTGCTTTGGTCCTGGGCCCATAAAATGTCCTTCTGAACGGTTCACCATGCCTTGGGAATGTGTGCTCCATCAGCCGTGTACTAGAAAATTGAGTTCTAGTGTATGCAAAATTTGAGGCCCAGGCATGGTGCCTTGAATTGATGAATCCCTCATGACAAAGAGGAAGTATAATCTAGGCCATCTCGTGCCTTAGAGCTGGGTGTTTGGGGAAGATTGCACGGCAACAAAGGAGAGATTCTTCAAGATGCTGAAGGTGAAAAGAATTTATAATTATTATTATATTTGCTTTAATCACTTTAATTTATTCTTAGGATCGAAGTGCCGCACCACTTAGTTATGGAGAGCATAGACACGGGTTCCACAAATATATATTGATTGATAGGCGGCCTATAATGGAATCCGTTAATTGCCTGCCCATCCTCATTACCTTCACGACGTCGTGAATCATTCACGAAACTTCGTGGGTCCTAGGACGAGCGTTCATACTAATAATGTGCTTTTGACTTTAGTCCATTACTTGTTGGAGATCCTTCGATCCCTTCCTCCATCCCTTGATCATCAACCCTAACAGGACTACCCCCCCCCCCAGACTAACGCACCCCGGACTATCACCCCCCGTGCCATTTAAACCCATAACTAATATTTTTAATCCATGAAGTCCGCTTATTAATTTAACTATGTTTTTTTTTGTGACAATTGACCAGTTTAAAATTTGTATTATAAGTAAGTAGGTTGTAGTAAAGATATGGAATATATGAAATACCATTTGCCATTAATATCAAATAACCTTTCATGATGCCTATTAACAGAAAATCCTTTACGTAATATGTAAAATATTATAGAAAAAGTTATTGTTTATCGTTACTAGTTTTATTTTATTTTCAAAAGTGCTTTTTCATTTTTTCATTCATACTGTTTGAATCGATAGATCACTTTTTATATGTTTGGAAAATATTTTACGTCATAATTTTAGGAGTTGAAATCCTGGATTTATCGGCTCCTTACTTCAACGACGACCCGAGTTTATCAAACATAAACATTTGAGCTCCATAGACAACGGGAATAGTTATATTAAGTCATCAGGATTGATGAGTTACTAGTAAGAGTCCATTCACGGGACCTTTTGGCGTTAACACACTCAAGCCAAAGACGTTTACGAGTACTACCAAGACGAACTTCTCTACGGAATTAATCTTTATGCAAGAGGAGTTCAAGCATCCAAGACGAAGGAAAGAAGATTGTATACTGCTACAAACACTCTTTTGCGGCAAAGAAAGTCTCCGCTCCTCGATGAGTGACGTGGAGCTACAGGTGGACCTGGCCATGGAGAGGTAGTGTCGGTGGAGACCCAGTTTTACTACCGGAATCCAATACATGAAGTCCGCTTATGAAGTTAACTATGGTTTTTTTGTGACAATTGTCCAGTTTAAAATTTGAATGTAATCAGATAAAACAATAATAATACTTTAGTTTATCATTATTTAATAAATCTTATGTTTCTCATTTCAAATCTCGCAATAATTGTAACTGGTCACCAAACTTATCAATTTTTTTAATAAAAAGTGCTAATTAATTTTTATTTATTTGCTAAGATATGTCGTTAAAATGATAAAGCTAATAAAATTTTACTTTAACATGATTTGAAAGAGTTTTTACTATGGATATATGGTCTCTTACAAAATTTCTTACAAATCCAATAAGTTATAGGCGTCTCTTTGAAATAAATCATTTAAACTACTTTTTCACTAGTATTTTATCACTATTTACACTTCAGATAGGGAGAGGTCCTCTCGGAGCAGGAGGGGAAGTACCGAACGATGTCACCCGCAAATCGCCAACTTGAAACCTACGGAATCCTTATGTAGAGCTGCTGCTGATATGAATAATGGCTTTTAGGTCTCCCTCATAATTAAGATATTATCTTATCAATTTATTATATTATAATACAGACATAGATTAAATACTACTATAGATGAGAAAAAAAAATTAAACGAATTTACTGTTCCTACACTTTAATTCATGAAAGTAATTAATTTATATTAGATGGCTAATAAATTTCATTCACAATTTCTTATATCATAATACAGAAAAAAATTCAATATTACTTAAGATGATAAATAAATATTTTAAACGAATTTACTTTTCCGACAGTTTAATTCCCCTTCATTCTTTCTGAGGGATTCCAAACATTAGAAACGTTGACCTTTTTTACTCTTCTTCGCGCTACTGAAACTCAAACATGTGCTGAGTCGGTCATTGGCTTACTTCCTGGAAAAGGTCTATGGCCTATTGAGTAGTCTTAAGGGTTGTTTCATCTTCAAACTTATAATATATTTACAATGGTACAACCTACTTACTTTTAACATAAACTTATGAACAATGATATGAACAACTTTTGGTAAATTAGTTACCGTGAATAATTTAAAATTATTTATGATACGATCACAACAAATTAAAAGCCCAAATATTGTATTCTATATATATTATTAAAAATTACTTAGAATAATAAATTATGAAAATTCAAAATAAAGACAGAATTAGATTTCACGCAATTATTGTTCATTAATCACCATTCACAAATCAGATTAATTTTGTGTCAAAAAGTATATTGATAAAAAAAGATGATACCCCTTCATAATGTTTAAATAAATATGTTTCAATCAATACTTATTATATAAACCTTCCATGATCATGGGTATAAATATTAATGTCTTCTATAATAATCATTTAAAAGAGACGCTTAATTGTGGAACAATTACATCATCAAACAAAGCTCCATGGAGCGTATATAGCTGATTGGATAAAGGTGGGCTTGCTTTAAATGTGCCATCGGCGTACCACTTCCTCGCTCGCAACAGCACCTCTAAATTTCTATGAGTCACGCAACCTGTTTCTATGAAAAAAAACTGAAAAATGCAATGGATCCATAAAGATCGGCTCCAAAGTGTATTTCAGTACTATCATGAAGATAAACCAATCACTTCTTTCTCTTCATATTCCTTTCTTGATGGATTTATCGTCTTCCCGAGCTTTTTTTCATAGTATCAGGTTGCGTGATTTAAATTGGTGGTAATTTTTTCCTTATCCTTCTCTAAGACCAGATTAACTGAAGAGTTTTTACTACGTGATTTCAGTGATAATTCTTCGTTCCAAAGTGAAACATGGGTTTAGAATATATAATTAGTACCAAAAATAAGAGGAAGCTATTGGAAAATAGCCATTGTTATTTTCAAGAGAGTGTTACCCCTTCAAAAACTATATGGAAATGCGACCAGTACTATGCACTCAGTTGCCGAGCACGGCTTCACACAAGTGAAGACACCATAGTCAAACGTCTCGGCAACCACAATCATGCTGGAAACTTGTCAAGAGTGGAGGCCATACAGTGTGTGAATATGGCCAAAAATATTGCGGTATCCACCCAAGAGTCGACACACGCCATTGCTACCAATGTTTTTGTGGGAGCACCCACTGCTATCGCCGGAAATTTGCCCAGCTTTAATCAATTGAAGAGGACAATAAGGAATTCCAGGAAAGCCCTAACTCAAGCCCCTCCCAACCCCTCTTCCCTGATGGAGCTCATAATACTTTATGAGTATCAAACAACGATCTCCGAGGACGAATTTCTATTGTACGATAGCGACGATGGAGAGGAGAGAATTCTACTTTTCTCCACCCATAGAAATTTAGAGGTGCTGTCGCGAGCGAGGAAGTGGTACGCCGATGGCACATTTAAAGCAAGCCCTCCTTTATTCAATCAGCTGTATACGCTCCATGGAGCTTTGTTTGATGATGTAATTGTTCCACTAGTCTACGTTTTGATGGGCAAAAGAACTGAGAGGACTTATGATAAACTGTTCGAAAAACTAAAAGAATTGGCCCCTTCTCTAAGTCCAACCTCAATTATGACAGATTTTGAGTTGGCATCTGTCAATGCATTCAAACGCGCATTTCCGAGTGCAGAACAAAAGGGGTGTTTTTTTCATTTTAGACAATGTATATTTCGTTCTATTCAAAGCAATGGATTACAGCTAATTTATGAGAACGACTTGATCTTATCATTAAAATTAAAAATGCTGGCGGCCCTTGCTTTCGTGCCTTCCGAAGACGTCGTTCAAGTATTTGAGCATTTGATTGAGACTACCAACTTTCCAGAGGAATGCCAAACTGTTGTCGACTACTTGGAGGACAACTGGATTGGGCGTCCTAGCCGCAACGGAGATAGAAGGCCACCTCGTTTCCCCATAAATTTATGGAATTGTCATCAGACGACAAAAGAAAATGGATCAAAGACTAATAATAACTGCGAGGGATGGCACAGATCCTTCAATGAACTCATTGGTGCATGCAATCCAACTATTTGGAAGTTCATAGAGACCTTGAAAATGGAACAAGGGAAAAACGCACTATTGGTTGAACAATACCTTGGTGGGTCTGGACCCCCTACCAAGAAAAAAATATATAAAAATTCTTCTCTCCGCCTCCAACGAATTTGTAATAATTACGGAGACTACGAAACTACAGATTATTTAAAAGGCATTGCATATAATTTATCATATTAGTGTTTTTTGTGTTATTAGTAATTTCTTTTCGTGTTCTCCACCTATTTATTTATTTTATTTATGTATAAAAATTATTTAAGAAAATACACTCTCGATTATCTCAAAAAGTTTGAAACATTGTAAATTATAGTATTGTTTGTGTTATATAGCTATTTACGTTTAATTTATGTATAGAAAGTGATATATTTTATTTATATATAAAATAAGCTCTCAGTTCTCAAAAAAAAGTTGGATAAAAGATTCATTGTATACGGTAATATTTCATGCCCTTTCTTCAGAGTTTTATATCATAGCAGACATCCAAGGGGACTGCACATCTATCTCATTAGGGAGAACAAATTATTTTATTTTCAATTTAAGCGTCTCTTTTAAATGATTATTATAGAAGACATTAATATTTATACCCATGATCATGGAAGGTTTATATAATAAGTATTGATTGAAACATATTTATTTAAACATTATGAAGGGGTATCATCTTTTTTTATCAATATACTTTTTGACACAAAATTAATCTGATTTGTGAATGGTGATTAATGAACAATAATTGCGTGAAATCTAATTCTGTCTTTATTTTGAATTTTCATAATTTATTATTCTAAGTAATTTTTAATAATATATATAGAATACAATATTTGGGCTTTTAATTTGTTGTGATCGTATCATAAATAATTTTAAATTATTCACGGTAACTAATTTACCAAAAGTTGTTCATATCATTGTTCATAAGTTTATGTTAAAAGTAAGTAGGTTGTACCATTGTAAATATATTATAAGTTTGAAGATGAAACAACCCTTAAGACTACTCAATAGGCCATAGACCTTTTCCAGGAAGTAAGCCAATGACCGACTCAGCACATGTTTGAGTTTCAGTAGCGCGAAGAAGAGTAAAAAAGGTCAACGTTTCTAATGTTTGGAATCCCTCAGAAAGAATGAAGGGGAATTAAACTGTCGGAAAAGTAAATTCGTTTAAAATATTTATTTATCATCTTAAGTAATATTGAATTTTTTTCTGTATTATGATATAAGAAATTGTGAATGAAATTTATTAGCCATCTAATATAAATTAATTACTTTCATGAATTAAAGTGTAGGAACAGTAAATTCGTTAATTTTTTTTTTCTCATCTATAGTAGTATTTAATCTATGTCTGTATTATAATATAATAAATTGATAAGATAATATCTTAATTATGAGGGAGACCTAAAAGCCATTATTCATATCAGCAGCAGCTCTACATAAGGATTCCGTAGGTTTCAAGTTGGCGATTTGCGGGTGACATCGTTCGGTACTTCCCCTCCTGCTCCGAGAGGACCTCTCCCTATCTGAAGTGTAAATAGTGATAAAATACTAGTGAAAAAGTAGTTTAAATGATTTATTTCAAAGAGACGCCTATAACTTATTGGATTTGTAAGAAATTTTGTAAGAGACCATATATCCATAGTAAAAACTCTTTCAAATCATGTTAAAGTAAAATTTTATTAGCTTTATCATTTTAACGACATATCTTAGAAAATAAATAAAAATTAATTAGCACTTTTTATTAAAAAAATTGATAAGTTTGGTGACCAGTTACAATTATTGCGAGATTTGAAATGAGAAACATAAGATTTATTAAATAATGATAAACTAAAGTATTATTATTGTTTTATCTGATTACATTCAAATTTTAAACTGGACAATTGTCACAAAAAAACCATAGTTAACTTCATAAGCGGACTTCATGTATTGGATTCCGGTAGTAAAGCTGGGTCTCCACCGACACTACCTCTCCATGGCCAGGTCCACCTGTAGCTCCACGTCACTCATCGAGGAGCGGAGACTTTCTTTGCCGCAAAAGAGTGTTTGTAGCAGTATACAATCTTCTTTCCTTCGTCTTGGATGCTTGAACTCCTCTTGCATAAAGATTAATTCCGTAGAGAAGTTCGTCTTGGTAGTGCTCGTAAACGTCTTTAGCTTGAGTGTGTTAACGCCAAAAGGTCCCGTGAATGGACTCTTACTAGTAACTCATCAATCCTGATGACTTAATATAACTATTCCCGTTGTCTATGGAGCTCAAATGTTTATGTTTGATAAACTCGGGTCGTCGTTGAAGTAAGGAGCCGATAAATCCAGGATTTCAACTCCTAAAATTATGACGTAAAATATTTTCCAAACATATAAAAAGTGATCTATCGATTCAAACAGTATGAATGAAAAAATGAAAAAGCACTTTTGAAAATAAAATAAAACTAGTAACGATAAACAATAACTTTTTCTATAATATTTTACATATTACGTAAAGGATTTTCTGTTAATAGGCATCATGAAAGGTTATTTGATATTAATGGCAAATGGTATTTCATATATTCCATATCTTTACTACAACCTACTTACTTATAATACAAACTTAAATATAATATAGCTTGGATGGGACACGTAGAATCACAGCCAAAAATGAGAGTCCATATCCTGAATATAATCATTCAGGATTCCCAAGTCCGATTTCAAGTCCTCAAAAATTGATCGAATCCGAGTCCTTGAGTCCCAAAATCTGAATTCAAGTACTATAAGACCAATCACATCCGAATCAGAGTCCTGGAGTCCCAAGAGTCCGGATCCAAGTCCTATAAAACTGGACGAGTAGGACACGACTCTTATATATTTGTCCATAAATGCATTTTTCCACTTACCACAAAGACCTGGCTTCAAGTCCTTCGAAGAAATTAAGCAAAGACAATACTGGATTCTCCATGACTTAAACAGCACTACAATTCTTCAGAAATTTCGAGATGTTTGTTGTTGTTGTTGTTTTTACTCACGCCTGATGATGAGATGATATCTTTTATTATTATTATTTCCCTTCAGCCCCCTTTTCTTTTTTTCTTTTTTTCCTCTTTTGGATTCATGAATTCATTGAAGTAAAACTACGATGATAATGACCACGATGTTTAAACGGGCGATTATAAGCAGCAACGACAATTGAGCAACGCGTTAATAATACTCCCTTTAAAAAAGATTGCGATGTTAAAGGCGTGCGATAAAGGAACGTACGAAAAAAAGCATACGATGTTAAAGGCTGCGATTAAGGCGTGCGCGATAATAATATGTACGATTATATTACTGGACACCCTCCTTTTGCCATCGTGTTGGACACAATGTTAAGTACTGTCGTGATAAAATGAATTTTTAGAACACCAAACATATCAAATGAAAGCTTGGTAAACCAGCTATAATATTTTGGTATACTAAATCATGTCAATTTAATAAGTAGAGAGTTATATGTACATTAAAAAACATATCTCGCCTACAAAATGACGTATATAATGGATTATAAATGCGTCAGAGACAAAGTAAAATTTTGAGAGGATTCCTTGACGCAAATCTAAGAAACTCATTATTATTATTTTTTTTCATAATCTATTTCTAATAGGTCAATACAGGCTCTGAACCATATGATGTAAACTCATATTGTACTAAATTATGAATTGATAGAATGCAACTAAGGTAATTTTTGGATTTATCATCTAAAGGTGTACTAAACTTTTAAATACTATTTTACTCTGAAGCGAACAAGTCATCTTCTACAGGCGAGTGAAGTTAATTGATACAAAAAAGCTATGAAATATGCTATCATTACACACTCCATTTTTTTCTTTGTTTTTACTGAAAACTTTGTTTTTTTTTTAAAACATCAAACATACGTCTGGTATAAAATTAAATTCCCTTTAAATTAATTATTATTATTGAAGTCTGTAACGTCAACCATTTTGAAGAAATTTGCGGAAAACCCACGTCCTCTTTATTCCTGAGTAAATCCCATGTGGACCCAAAGAAGCGAGGATGCCATTGGTGTGGGGAGGTCGAGGAGACTTCCTTCCACTTCTTTTACCTTTGCCACAGAATGATCCCAGTCATAAAAGCTGTGGAAGATATTATTCTAGAAGAATTTGGAGTATCATTAACCCCCACAGACTGGCTGGTGTCCACATCACCTACATACGAGGAGGCTTACGAGATCGAACATCTTATATCCACGGTGCAGAGGGCTCTCTACGCCTCAAGAACGTGCGGAGGAGGGCTTCCTGTGGGTCTCCAAGATCTCATCAGAAGAAGCCTGGAAATTCTACGCTCCATCCCCAGGGATGTTTTCAAAACAAACGGGCCCTCTCCCCTTCAACTGCAAGTGGACTGAATCTAATGACGCATTGGATCGAAGGAGAATATAAACGTATCAGGACAACCACCCCCCAGACAATCACCCCCCGGACTAGCACCCCCCGACAATCACCCCCTGGACTAGCACCCCCCGTGCCAATCACCCCCCGGACATTTACCCCCCGTTAGTAATAGATATTATCTCTTAAAGTCCACTTATGAAGTTAACACTGTTTTCTAACTAATAACAAATGTGACGTCACTGGTTAGCACGCACACAGTTCTTTAGAATTGGATTTTTTTATAAATTAAACGTGCATAATTTTGCAAATTTCGTGTCTTAGACCATAAATCGGGGATATTTATGTACAAATTGACAATCATACAGTTTGAAACCTATCAACTCAAGATCTTTTATTTATCTCATATAGATCCTAAGCTATTTTTTAAGATTAACTGTGTGCGTGCTAACCAGTGATGTCACATTTGTTAATAGTTAGAAAACAGTGTTAACTTCATAAGTGGACTTTAAGAGATAATATCTATTACTAACGGGGGGTAAATGTCCGGGGGGTGATTGGCACGGGGGGTGCTAGTCCAGGGGGTGGTTGTCGGGGGGTGCTAGTCCGGGGGGTGATTGTCTGGGGGGTGATTGCCCTACAACCGAATATAAATAAGCGACTCAACTGGTTTTCTAAATCACTATTTTATCTCAAGATATCTCATAAAAGAAGGATGATAGGTTGGGAGTTCTTTAATTTTTCTTCCGACAAGTTATAATTTTTATTATTATGTTATATTTGTTTTTAACGTAGCTTTATACTTTTCATTTATTTATTCATCCTTTATACGTGCATTTTATTCTGTTCGAGATATCTTTTAGATCATAAATAAATATTTTAAATCAAAAAAAAAAAAAAAAAAAAAATTGCGGAAAACTATATTTTTAAAATTTAGACCTCGTTGCGCGACCTCGTAATGTTGACCGATTTTGTTCAAACTTTGTATGTCGCCCTCTTTTATCACCAAGAAACAGAAAATCCACAATGTTGCTAATATTTCAAACATTTGAAAAATAAAAAACAGCCCTTAACGTTTTGGAGCGGTATGGAATTTCTTTTACCTCTTCCCGAGAAATATCATCCTCATCTTAAATATAGACGACGATCACGATTGGCCAATAAGTTTGTGTAGATAAACTTTTCTAAAAATAGTATCAAATTATTTAATTACTTATTTATTGTTATGTTTTTATTGTATATATATATTTTTTTTCGTTATTTTTTTTCTTTTTGTCATTAATTTTTATGTGTAAATATTTCCGTGTATATTTCAATTAATTATATGTCACATATCTTATATATTTGTAGATACAATCAGTTGACCTAGAATATATGTACAGCTCACATGTTCGTATTGTTGTCTCATCTTTCCGACCCTAATACTTCAACATCATGAATGACGACCTCGCTTTTTGGAATTCCCAATATATATGGTCATAACTAGGGCTGGGCAAATTTGGAGTAAAAGAATACCTTTTAAAGCCCAAAAATCTGGAACAAAAACTAAGAAATATGCGGAAAAATGATGAAATATGCGAATAAATTTTCTTTTACAATTTAGATATCTTTTATTTCTTGTAAACATTAAAGGATTAAATAAACTTTTTGATCATACAAAAAATATATATAGTAAAAATAAAGATATTGTGTGACTAATAAACCATAAATACATAAGAAAGAAATTTCAATATGAGATTACAGGGAATGATTCCGCCAGACTGGTGCACTGATCTACCAAGGTTTTCTTAAGTTTAGAAAATTCCCTCTCACAGTCTACAATGGTTATAGGGGCGCACTTGAAGAGGTAGGGGTCATTTGGCGCTAGACCATGGAGTCCAGTAGAGGACCCATTGATAATTCCAACAATATTATCCATGATACCAAAGCTATGATTCTTTGGAACCTGGTTCATCTTGGAGCAAAGGGCTCCATCTTCAGTGCCCCTCTCACTTTCTCTATGATCCCCAGGCTCTCACGCAAGTGAAGCCTTTCTTCTAGTGCGGTAATGGCAGCCACCAGTCCTGAAAAGTTGGCCTTGATAGTGGCCAGTTAGGCAGGCACTTCTTCCATGTTGAGGAGGTCAAAGGCCAAAACGATATATATGATGTCGTCACTGAGGTGCCCAACAAATTATTTCACGCCATTGAAGTAGATTACATGGTTGAATAAGGAAGAAAATAGCAAAATATGCGAATAAACTAGAAAAATTGCTAAATATGTGAATAAACTAGAAAGTTGCTAAATGTACGAATCATTTAAAAAACGTGTTTTGGTTCCAGATTTTTATTCACATTTTTTTGCCCAGCCCTAGTCATAGCACTGAAGATTATATATTAACAGAAATTTGATATAAAAAGATGCATATATTACTACATAATTCAATTAAATCCTTATTATAAAAGGAATTATTGAATTTCATTTGTAGATAAAAAGAGTATTTTAACGATCATTCATGTAGTTTATACACGCAAAATGTCATCTTGGGATAGTTTATAATCACAACAACGGATTTTAAAGGTTTGATTTAAACACCAGTTATGAAAAAAACGACTCGTAAAAAAAATATTCGAACTTTTTATTTTGTTCAATAAAAAGATTTGTTTATTAAGGAATCATTTTTTCTTTTAATTTTTGTTTATGGTGGCGTTGGGGATACAAAATGGCTTTGAAATGGCTCATGTTTAATGACAGATTTGAAATATATATATACATTTTAAACAATTAACTCATAAAAAACCGTCATCATGCGGCCTTCAAAGTAATTTTGATATACACTTAGAAAAGTGGTTGCAGTAAATTCCATTTTTTATGCAATAAGATCAAAAATATTTAAACTTCTAGTTTTTGCTCTAACTGCAACTAGCGATTTGTAAATTGAGAAAAAAGAGTATTCTCATTTATAAATTTTGTAAATATATAGTCATATGAGTTGAAAGTTAAAGTACGGAGCATTTTAATTACCATTATTTTACAAAATAATTAAGTAGACTTATATTATCCACACATCAAAGCGCCTAACAACTGATGAGTATTATACAAAAAAAAAAATATGTTGATTCGTTCGTTCGTTTCCTTGTATCTCCCGAACGATTCATAAGATCTTAACGAAATTTTCAGTGAATAGTTTTAAGAGCTCAGGGAGTGTTTTTGTGGGGTTGTCAACTCCCGGAAAGTTTGTCATCACCATGCTTATTTGATTAGCCAAAACGTTTTTTTGCCGATTTTTAAAATTGCCAAGTTAGATTTTGACCAAATTTTCTGTGTATGAGTCTGAGGTAGTAAGACGTGTTTTATTTTGGGTCATTACCGGAAAATTCGTTTTTTAATGATTACTTAAAGGTAATTTTTTTCTGTTCCTGAATTTAAGTTTTGTGGAAAATAACAATTTTTTAATAACGCAACATCGCGCTAATCTAATTTTAATAATGCCTAGAGATGAAATGTTGCACTCCCTCTAAAGTTTTTGCTGTTTTCCCCCATCAACTGAGATCAAACAAATACTCTGATATTCAGTGCTACCATACATATATTTGTCACTCTATGTTCTCTATGAAATGACTTTTTAAAAAACTTCTTTTTACGATGTTTATTTACCCACTCTTAAGGAATACAAAGCGAAAAAAAATGGCAATGACCCAATGACAACTTTTTAAGGAACCAATTTTAATATGAAAAGTCAAATGCAATGACATCACTGAAATTATTTCATGTGATTTTTTTTCCATTCCAGACTATTGTCAAGTTGGAAAATCCGGAACAGCGCAAGTTGACATTCGCTTTTAGATAATATATTATCATTAAGGTTATAACCTTCAAGTTTTTTTCTTTTGCTGTATTCCCCCATCAACGGAGATCAAACATTTAGTGTTGCCATACATATCTTCGGCACTCTATGTTCTCTATGAAATGACTTCAAAAATAATTTTTCTTTATGAAGTTTAAATACCCAGCCTTAAGGAATAGAACACGAAAAAATGGCAATTAAGATGCAATGAAAACTTTTTAAGGAACTACTTTCATAATAAAATAATATAAACACTCTATGGAATGACCGAAAAAAAACTTCTTTTTACCAAGTTTAAAAATCCAACCTTAACCCTAACCAGGCCGGGGGGGGGCGGAATCCACCCCCCCCTCCGGTTTTTCTGGGATATTTTCGTGAAAAAAAATAGTTACGCGCTAAAATTTTATGACTTTTAAGATTGAAGTATTGCGCATCTTTTGATACCATTTTCGAAAAAATCGGACCTACCCCTACGGCGCGGCAGGTCATTTTGCGAACGTCCGCGTGGCAAAAACGTGAACTTCCCATAGCATACAATATGCATAAATACCGACTAATTTGCATAATTAATTACTGTATGCAAATTAATTTTAACTGTTCTGTGACATGTATGATATATCAGTATGATACTATGATGTAATAATGCTAAAGATTGATGTTAGTGGCATTAATTTCTGTTATGTGTATGAAAGATCACATTTTGATGCAAAATTTGTATATTTGAATAAATGAACATGCATAATTAAAAAACCTTTTGTTCTATGGTGATGAAATTTTGTGTGGTTGTACATTAGTGGAAGACCTAGTTGTGTGCCAAATTTCACAAATTTTCGTCGCTCTGTTGCCGAGATCTGAGGGGGGGGGGGTGGAATCCACCCCCCCCCGGGCTATAGAGGAGCCAAAATAACCCGGCCTGGTTAGGGTTAAGTAATAGAAAAGGAAAAAATCACAATAAAGACCCAATAATGTGTTATTAAGGAACTGATTTTAATATAAAAATCACTTGCTATAAGGTTTATTTTTATCCATTCGGATGCAATTCTGTCGAACAATATAGGCAAAAAACCCGATGACACCACTAAAATTATTTGTATGATTTTTTTCTATTCCAAAGACTATTTTCAAGTTGGATAATCCCGGGCAGTGCCGGGTAACATCCGCTAGTTTTATTATATTAGACATTAATATGTACATAGAGGTTATAACTCATAAAAACATGAATTTAATTTGTTATTTTCCTAACAAAACTTAAAAGGGACAAAAAAGCACGACATACTCAGACAAGGGATCAACAAAAGGGAAAGGAAAAAGACAAATGGCAAAAATTAACCGAAATCAATAATTGGACAGTGTTTCAAAATAACGACTTTGCAACAAATTAAGGCTAATTCGTCTATTTAAATGGACATTTTTTAAATAATTTCTTCAAATTATTTGTCCTTCCTCTTTGAAGGCTCGCATTTTTTTGTTGAAATTTTACTTAAAAACTATGTTATTATGACATAAAACTGCACATAATAGAATTTTAAGGTTTAAACTAAACGATTTTTTAATGAGTAACTTATTCAATCATGGAGTAAATAAATATATTATCCATTCTACTTTCGATACAATTGTTGATCGTCCATTTTAGAACAAAAATTAAAGAAACATAATCTAATTGATTAGATTTTCCTTTTAAAATCAGCAACAAACTAACCTGCAAAACAGCAACCAACTATTTCAAAAGTGTTTTCCACCAAGAGATAAATATATACAATGATATTAGGAAGAAATTCCCCAAGATAGAAACGAAAAAGGATGGTGCATGAAAAAATGGCCCATATAAATATTTACACCATCTAATAATAAAGAAGGAAATAATATATCTGTTATTGCGCATATATATATTTTGTTATTAATAACTCAATTTATACGATAAATAGTAATGAACATGTGCATTAGTATTAGTTAGTACTAATTGCTGTTAATTAGAAAAAGGTTGGCGTGTAGAGTTTTGCGTTCATTTCATGTCAAAACAAATAACAGCACAAATGTTTGTATATAAAAATCTACAATAGAAAAACAACATACAACCATGGTTTCACAAAAGCAAATTAGATTGCTAATGGTAAAAACTAAGCTTTCAAATATTGGATGTCGAATATAATCTAGAACACTTGCTTTAAAATATTATATTTCTAAATTGAGAGGATTTTTTAATATCATGTCTTTTGTATACGTTTGATGTAAAAAAGATGATCCCAGAAGTTATATCTCCGATGATGCTTGGTTTAGTTGTATCCATAGATACAATTATATCCTCAATTGTGCTAATTCAGCAAGAGATATGATAGATATGATCTTATACAAAACTAATTATACAGGTCGACACTTTTTTGTAGAGATAAGGTATAATTAAGTCTAATTTTCCCATATATCTTCGTGTGTATTTGTGCCCAGCTAAATTTTGAGACTCCGTTTCTCATCCATTCAATGCCAAGAATATTGACAGACTCAACGACCCTGCAGCTCTGGACCAAAAATGAGCTTCTCGGATTCCAAAATCCCAATGAAAGTATATCAGTTTTACTTTTCAGGATTTTTTAATATCATGTCTTTTGTATACGTTTGATGTAAAAAAGATGATCCCAGAAGTTATATCTCCGATGATTCTTGGTTTAGTTAAATCCATAGATACAATTCTATCCTAAATTTGGTTCACAGCTGATTTCCGGCTTCTGTCAACGGATTACATAAATGTGATGCGTCAAAATGCATTCCTTTGATTAAAAGGGTTGTTGGTAATTGGTTATGTGTTTTCCAGCAAGATTTGGCGCCTGCACATATCTCTATAGCCATATAAGCCTTCAAATTTAAAAATCAGTGTTTTGGGGTACATAATATGTGGCGGAAAAAAAATATTTTATAAAAAAATATCTACCTGCACTACGAACACCCAAGAATATGTTGACAGGAGGACTTTCGGCTCTCTCAAAAAGTATTCTCAAAATCTATCAAAAAGTTTTTTGTCTTTATTTTGGTATACAATATTTATTGTTGTGTCCGAATGAACTTGAGATTCAAACTTCCATAAAATTATCTGAATTGAAGCTAAAAAGGGTGAAAAATTCCAAGTCTTGATTAGTTAAAAGAGTATCCATGTAGAATCAATTGTAAAATTACAAAGAGGTAAAATATTTTCTCCAGTCCCTTTTATAAGCACACCCATTTTCTGCATGACTCTTACATAATATTTTGGTATAATTTCAATAAGAAGACAAAGCCCACCTCCTACACAGATTTTGGGATGCTTCAATGAGGGGATATATCTCCAACCAACACTTTTTTTCTTTAAGTGCTAATTCAGCAAGAGATATGATAGATATGATCTTATACAAAGCTAATTATACAGGTCGACACTTTTTTGTAGAGATAAGGTATAATTAAGTCTAATTTTCCCATATATCTTCGTGTGTATTTGTGCCCAGCTAAATTTTGAGACTCCGTTTCTCATCCATTCAATGCCAAGAATATTGACAGACTCAACGACCCTGCAGCTCTGGACCAAAAATGAGCTTCTCGGATTCCAAAATCCCAATGAAAGTATATCAGTTTTACTTTTCTTTATTACAAGGCTAGTTTTAATCTCAAATTTATTTTAAAAAAATGATAAAATTATATTTATCCTCTTAATAAGTTACAATTTCAAGTTTGCCTCAATCATCCATGCAAATAAATGCTTAGGTCTTCTTTCTAGTTTTCTTTATATATTAATTGAAAGAAGTGTGTCTTGACCCAGATTTTTATTGTTACTTGTATTAATGAAATCTTGAGAATATTAGCAGTGTTTCTTTCGTTCATTACACTTTTTTAACTCCATATAATGATAATTAAGATGTTAGTATTGTAGAGTCAGTTTCATCAATTCCATCTTTTCCTTGTAAATTCCAAGCAAATTAAACATAAGAGCATAGTTTTGGTTTACAGATTTGGATAACCTTGACCGCTTATCTACATCAACAGTAATCATCGTTTCTTTTTGTTATTTTTTCGTATGTTATATCTGGTTGCAAAGTATCCTTATTAATTTCTTACAGTATTTGATTTGGAATGTCCATCCTTTCTTGGTCAGGTAGGCTTTCGTAACCAAGACTTAAAGGAATCATACTACCATGTAAATACCAAGTTTGGTTGAAACATTTTCCGGAAAGATAAAGATTGATGCTGAAATAAAGCTTCATTCTCCAAACAGGTTTTAAATCTCTTTTTGGTGAAGACGCGCATGGTTGTGCTGTCAAAAACCATGTGGCATAATATAAAGAAATAAATTAGGATATTTCTTTACTTTTTTGTATAGGGATGACGTATTAATTAAGTATGTTAAGTGGGCAAGATTCTCCAACTTAATGTAATAAATAGCCTTCGACATAAACCGAGCAGGCTCTATTGGTCCAGAGATCTTTATGTTGAGTTTTTTTAAATTTTGAGACTAATAAAAATATACATATGTTGCCAATTCTCTATGGTCTCCTCTGGAGATTTTATTTTCAATCAGTATTTTGTTCAAAGCTTTTTTCCGCTGCTTGATCATTTGAAGATTGAGTTCATAATCATTTTTTTTTATTCACGGCTCCAAAAAAAATATACAATGTATAAAAGAAAAACGATGTTAATGCGTAAATTTTTACATAAATAAGCATTCTAGCATTCATTTATCAAAGTTTGATTAAGTTTATGTTAATGTTTTGAAATTATAATTTTGTTTATTGAATCCATATTTCAAAAAAGTTTAAATGTGTTCATGTTGATGCTTTGAAATTCAAGGGTAAACGAATTTTGCCAAGCATGGCTTTTTCAAAAATTTCAAAAAGTACAAGTAGTATGAAAATGAAACTTCATATATTTATTATGCAATAAAAAAACATGAGAGGTGGCACAGGACTTCCTCTCAATGGCGGGCCATATCTCATATTCAAGAGGATTGCAGTCTAGTCAGGATGGAGGTCACATTGACCAAGGCCAAAATTCTGCCAAATTTGCATTTGTACCACTTTTGAGGTATCTTGTCTTTATGGCCAGGTGCGGAGTCTTGTTGGAAAACATAATTGCTCTTGATAGAGTTAGTCTTCAAACAGGGCAAGACCATTGTCTCCATGACTTCTTGAGGCTCCTTGGAAATCAATGTGGTTACATTCTCTTCCCATAAGATACAGCAAGACAGATCATCATGGCAGAAGCTGGGTGTTCGGTGCCTTTAATAAGAGGCTTCCTCAACCTCAACACAGAAGGCCAAGAAATGGTCATTCCTAGCATTCCTACTTTGGTCCACTGTTAAAATTTTCTCATCAGAAAAGATCCAGATGGTGGACGAGTGACTCTTTATACAGTTGAAGAGCTCCTTGCCTTCCTGAACTTGGACTCCATGCTGGCTTTTGTCAGGGGCTGACGACATCTAGGAATGTAAGTGATATATATAAACTTAGAAAAAGTTGGGAATTTTGTCACTTTCGATCCCAAAACATCTGAAAACAATTTGAAGTTCGAAATATCTTTAGTTTTGAATTTTGCAATTTAAAAAATTGAACTGTTTTGACTTTTTTAGAAAAAAATCTCATTTTTTGGAGCATCAAATAAGAAATAATTGTCACAATTTTTATATATTATTTTGAAATTTCAAAAATATTTATAAACAAAAATGGTTAATTTGTATATTTTATAAGTACATTTTTTGTTTCTGTATGGTCAAAGCACCAGAAGTTATGGTCAGTTTTATATTCAAACCACTGCAATTTTAAATAAAACTAAAAGTATTTTTACATTAAATACCACAAAATTTAAAATTATATTTTATAAAATAAATTAATTTATAAAATTAATTTTGCGTAAGCTTGTTATCTCCAACTTTTACATAAACGCAAAGCGCTTACAGAAAAATGAGCGGAAATCACTAAAAGTTTATCAAATCGGCTTATTAAGTCTGCAACTTATTTTTTCACTAATTTATTTGAGGATATACTTTTGTTGAGCTGACATTTTTGTTGAGTGATAAATTTTGCGTTGTTCTAGATTTAAAAATAAGATTATAAAATTTGTAGTATAGATCCAAGATTGTTAGATTCTTTACAAACAATGTTTATGACGCATCAACATGTGACTATCATAGTCAACGGCAATAGCAATATGCAATAATTGCGATTGGTGTGTCTTGTGTATCATGTACTGATATTGTTTCAAAAACCTCAGAAACTGCTTTACATGGACGACTTGGTAAGTTAATTGTCTTAAATTCACTCATTAGTTTTTATCATTGTCTATCTTAGATTCAACATTGGGGAACCAGGACTAATATCATTTTTTACTCAACAGTATGTGCAAAGGTATCAATGTGGTTTGATGTTTGGCTCGCTCACTGCAAAAACTCCATTGAAGACGGGTATAACTATATTAATGAATAAAAATCAAAGTTGTTTATACTATGAAATGGTGTTTTACCATATACAGTTTTTTTTATTTATAATTTAGGATATATTCGAGTAAATAAATTTTAAATTATTTAAAAAAAGATTAAAATACATGTTCATTTACATAAAAAAGATTACATATTATACAATAACAAAACAAAAAAACATTATGACCTCAATTGAGCTAGTAATTATTTGTAATAATATTTTAAAGTACAACTTTAAGAGATGTCTTGGGGTTAATTAGGTGTTCACTTGTACTTCGGGCCTCCGTCGTTATTTTTCGTTTATTTTGACTATGAATTTATGGATATTTTTTATTTTATCAATAATAGTGCATCTTCCTGACTTCATAAACTATTTCCAAACCAACAATTTGATATTTCACGAATTTAAACGACAAAATACTCCTAAACGATGTCGTGATAGCTTCGATGAATAAAATGTTTATAGTCCCTAGTTTTGAATTTTTATTTTTTTATTTTTTTTGCAATGGAAAAATATATCATATGTGTGAAATGACTAAGTAACAAAGGGTAATGATTTTAATCGTTCTAAGGTAACGCTAATAGTGTAGTAAAGGTAATATCATGGTAGTGTTGCTGAAGGGTGAGGATATAATTTGGTATTATTTGCAAGGAGTGAAATATAAAATTAAACTAGGCCTCATCAATTTAATATTGATTGTTCTTTATGAAGACATGAAAGGGAGAGAAGGTACTAAATTATAGAGGAATTGATGACATGGCAGCTAATTTCCATGGAATAGAGAAAGAGTAGAAAACGTAAGTGTTTAATATACATGAATGTTTTGTTTCGATATTTACAAAATATTTTTATTTATTTAAATATTTTATAAAATTGTTATTTATTTTTTATTACAAAAAAAGTTCATTCCTGATCGTAGATATAACGATCAATATCAAAACGGGAAGTTGATACACTATCTACAATGGTTTGGATGATAGTTTTTTTATACAATTTATTCCACTTCTCTTTAGAGCCAGAAACGCAATAATATTAAATCTCAAGTGTTTTTTCTTTTATGTTAAATACAAACACGAAAACATTCAAGCACAAATTAAAAACTACAAATTCATTTAGTAATTAATATTGTGATATCCGTTAGCTGTCGCTAAAGAGCCATTAAGTTATAATACTTATAGGAAGGATAACTTTTTAAGATGTGTTTTTAATATCCTAATAGCTTATTTACGAGAAATTGGACAGATGTCTCGTCTTTCTCCGAATCAGTATTCTGTGTTTTTATATTTCTTTGGATGATTATGCAATTGGATCATATTGGTCCATGGTATGACTTTCTTTCTCTACTGCCTAGAAAAAAACTCTTGCTAAAAAATTAACTCTATTAAAAGGAAAATATTCATAAATAATAATAATAATATAGCTTATAATAATGATCAACCTCATCTGTGTTTAACAACAAACTAGGGTTTTTTCTTTGTATCAAAAAAGGAATAAAGTGTAAGTGTTTTTTTACATGGGAGGGCATGGAGGACCCGTCCTCTGTGTTTACTGGGCGGGATTCACTCTCTTCTTGGGCTCTGCAGATAAAACCATCAAACAATGGTCTGTGGAGACGGGAGAGTGCCTTTGTACGCTATCTGGTCACGGGGATGCTGTTACTTGCAATTCTCTGGAGACAGATCGAATTGTGACGGGTTCTCTGGATCGACTGGATGTCCTCGGAAGGGCACACAGGGGTCATTAGATGCCTAGAGGCAGATAATTGGCGCATTGTCTCCGCGGCTGATGATAAAACCATCTAAATATGGTCCCTGGAATCGGGTCGCCGACTCGTAACCCTTCGCTCACACACGGACGGCGTGATCTGCCTTCAATTCAATGACTTTTACATTTTGTCTGGAAGATATGATAAGACTGTAAAACTATGGGACTACACTGTTTGCTAATTGAGTTCTTGTTACCAAAAGGCATATGTTATTGTTGTAGCTCGTGTAAGCACTTTTCTAATACGTGCCCTAAAAGAAATATCTTCTTGAAAAATTGGCACCTTGGCGGATGCCAGTTCAACAAGGCTAGCTGAGGGGAAAATAAAGCTTGCCGCTAAATTCGACGAATCATCGTCCAATGTCGAAGCCCTAGTTACTTAAGCCTTCTCTAATGAGATGCTCTTATCATGGCAAGACATGGCCAATCTTGGAATGATTACCAAAAACTTCTACTGACGTCATTCAACCTCAAAACTAATAAAGCCCTTCCATGTAGGGTCTAAAGAAGAATGCAACAAATTCCTTCATTGCGGAGGAAACGATCTCCTTCAAAGCTATTCGTAAGAAGAAATTTTAAAGCTTTTCTCCACTCCCTCAATACATTGTCTGATCCGTCTACGCATGAGCATACCCCATCAGCCTTAATAAAACTTAATTTAAATAAGAAAGTGTTGATTCAAAGACTAAACTTTGGTCAGACGTCGGACAAATTATAGAGATATGTGAATCCGGGCGTTCATATGAAATTAAGATAAAATCCGGGAAAATATTTACCTGGATTCGAAAATTTATCAAGCTTACATCATCCTATCATCCTCATCTTAAATATAGACGACCATCACGATTGGCCAAGATATTTGTGACGATAAAGTGTTCTAAAAACCCCATCAAAATTATTTAATTACTTATTTTTTTGTTTTGAGCTTTTTTTCTTTTCGTCATTAATTTTTATGTGTAAATATTTCCGTGTATATTTAAATTAATTATATGTCACATCCCTTATGTATTTGTAGGTACAATCAGTTAACCTAGAATATATGTAAAGCTCACGTGTTCGTGTTGTTGCCTCATCTTTCCCATCCTAATAATTCAACATCTTTAATGATGAACTCGCTTTTTGGAAGAATGAATATATTATTGGGATTCCCAATATTTATGTTCATAATAATGAAGATTATAGATTAACAGAAATTCGATATAAAAAGATGCATATATTACTAAATAATTAGAAAATGATGACGCATGAAAAAAATGGTCCAAATAAATATTGGTCCCATCTAATAAAAAAGAAGGAAGTAATATATCTATTATTGCGTATACATTTTTTGTCATAACTTACTCAATTTATACGATACATGATAATAAACATGTGTATAAGTATTACTTAGTACTAATTGCTGTTAATTAAAAATGGTTGGCGCGTAGAGTTTTGCCTTCATTTAATGTCACAACAAATAACAGCACAAATGTTTGCATATAAAAATGTTTAATAGAAAAACAACATAGAACCATGGTTTCACGAAAGCAAATTAGATTGCTAATTGTAAAAACTAAGCTTTTAAATAATGGATGTCGAAATGTATCTAGAATACTAGCTTTAAAATGATATATATCTAAATTGAGAGGTTTATTTTTTATAAATATTATGTCTTTTTTAAACGTTTGTTCTAACAAAAGATGATCCCATCATCTCTGATGATGCTTGGCTTAGTTGTATCCACCGATGCAATTCTATCCTCAATTTGGTTCACAGCTGGTTTCCAGCCTCTGTCAACAGATTACATAAATGTGATGCGTCAAAATCCATTCCTTCGATTAAAAGGGTTGTTGGTAATCGTAAATATGTAATAGTAAATATGCTTTCCAGCAAGATTGGGTGCCTGCACATACCTCTACAGTCATTTTAGCCTTATTATTTAAAAATCAGATTTTTTGGGGTACATAATATGTGGCCTCCCCATAGCCTTGATTTAAAACCATTTTTTTAACCTATATAAAGCTTATTTTTCATATGTTTTAGTCTTAAAATTATAACATTGTTTGTCATAAAACTTTGATTCGTTCAATAAGTTATCATGGAAAGTATATTTTTTCAAATTAAAGTTTATATTAAGAATATCAAATTTATACTTCTTATCATAAAACTAGTTTTATATACCTGAGCATCATGTTTTTTATTTTAAATAAGCATTTTGATAAAGAAAGTCTATGTTCTGGTTACTAACGCTCAAATTAAATTAGTTATGAAGTAAGTTGAAACTATATTTTGAATAAGTAGCTACAAAAACTCATGATATCCCTAGAGTCGCTTTATGACATTGTATAAATTTAAGCACAATAAGACTAAAGATAAATTTAGACAAGTATCAAAAAGATTCATCTAATTAATATTAACAAATAAAATTATCATTTTTTCTTTTGCCTATATGGTTCGATAGAATTGCATCCGACAGGATATAAAGAAGCATTATAGCATTAAAATTAGTCTATCGAACCTAGGATCTTCTTAATGAGTTAGACCAGAAATGACCATCCCATTTTGGGATTCGAACCTGCGCCCCCAGCATTGAGAGTTGAGCATACCTTAACACGCACGGCTATCGCACCCCTTTAACCCTGTAAGACCCAGATATAGAAAAACACCCCAGAAAAAAATTTCAACCATTAAGATGCTGAAAATGATGTGTTTTTTTTAATATGTTTTGTTAAGTTTTTACGGAAATGTTGTAATATTGCAACGTTGGGCTCAATGGAGAGCAGAATCTCCTGCATTTGTACTCATTGTCTTTTTTTTCAAAAAGGATCTTGGAATGAAACATACTCATAGGATGTTGAATAATCCAAAACCAAAGGTTGTCGAACTTTCACGTACCAACATGAAATTACTTGTTCAAGCCTACACAGGCCATGGACCATTTCTGGCCCATCTAAGCAAATGGAAAAACACAAATGCCATTTGTAATATATGCATGGAGGAGTCCCAAACCGCTGACCACCTAATCAACAGATGCCCATCGCTTTCATATGAGAGATACCAAGTCATGCAAGAGGAGGATGAAGATCTTCGTATGATTAAATTTATTAAATGTAAAAAGATGCAACGAATTATTGATTTTAACTTTAATTTAATTGATTCATAAGTAGATTATAAAATAATTAATATAATGCAATGCTCAATATCCATTTTTGCTGTTGTAGCACATATACCCCTTTGTGTGGTCGTGTTCTTTTGCTGTATGTATGTATTTGCTTTTATCATTGTATAATTGTAATATTTGTATGTACTATGGTAAAACAGCAATAAATTCTTAACTTAAAAAAAAAAGTACTCATTGTCTGAACAACAATAAAGAACTAAGGATTCTTTTGCAGGGTTTTGCTTTTGTCTCAGAACAGTATAACATAAAAAATAACCTCAGTCATGTTGTTCTTAACAGTCATTTATTGCAATAACAAGAACTTAGTAGAGTAGAGTAATAAAGATAATTGTGCAAAGAACATTCTATGAGTTGCAAAAAAATGTGCAAAAAAACATACTAGGTCAGTTGAGGCAGACAAGAATAACATGACCAGGAAAGAGTGTTGACAGATACATTTATGATATAATATAGAAATATAGAATTAAAAGAAATGAGACATATTTCAAGTCAGTATTTCCATAGTGTAATCAATAGTTCCATAGTGCAATACAGATTTTACTTTATAAATTAAGAAGCACAAAATCCCCCCCATCGAAAAATGTTTTTAAATATGTAGATAGAATTGTTGATGATGTTTGATTTTATTTTGTTTAATATTAGTTGTGTGAAATTTTATGTTTGTACGTGTAATGAATAAGTTGTTTTTATGTTTGGTAACATTCAAGAATAAATGTTGTACGAAGGTACAAAAAAAAGAAGTTCCATAGTGCAGTGATTGGATAATAAAACAAACAAAGAAACACACACACACATGCCAAGAGGATAGCTTTGGCATCAGTGTGTGGTCAATAGAACATTTATGTACAGTGATAGTCCCAGAAACAGTTCATATACTGCTTGATGCTGCTGAACCTCCCCTTGAAAGGAATCATCATCTCATCCACATAATTGTGCTCTTCGGGTACCACATGCAGGAATTTCTCTTTGTATGCCTCAAGCCATGGTTTGAGTTTCCAGAGTCTCTTTTCAGTCTCTGACACTGTTGAATTGTTCACAAAATGTAATGTTGCCAAAAGAGATTGGAATCTGTTGCGGGGCATCACATCAGCAACTGGGGAGTGCCGCGTATCTGTCTCCCAACACATACGGGTTCCAGCCATCACAGATCTTCCATTACTTTGAACGCTGTACTCATTTGTATGGGTTGCCAATCATGTCTTCTGAGACTAACTTTTCAAAGTACTGCAACGGTGTGTGGAGGACAGTTGCATCATCTGTGAGAGCTTGACCAGAAAAATCAGTATTGGGACTGATGAAATCCTTTTTTTGCCAGCGATATCTGTCACGGGGCTTGATGTGTTCATTTGATTGGGGCTCAATATCCAATGTCCTGGCTGTGCAGTCAGTGGGTTCCTGGTTTTCTTTGTCCACACAGGCATCGTTATCTGACTCCTCATCACTCGCATCAGTGTCGCCAAACTCTATGTCCACATCACTCTCTACATTTTGGACCATCTAAATCACATCCGTCACACTGTACCGAGGAATAATATGTAATCTAATATAAGGCTAGAATGTATAAATCATGTGTAGTTTAAAGTAATATAGAAAAAATGTAAATGGAAGGTCCTCTGAAGAAGTTCCTCTCAAAACAGGGATGTTTTGACTACCACATTCACCCAACGTTGTAATATTACAACGCTTACAAAACAAGCTCTAAATATAATGTAATGCACATTTTCCACAATGAATACTTATGGACACGTTCTAGACACTGTAATAAACACACCAAAAAAATATTTAAAGCATTTTACTTAATTCAATCAGATAAATCCAGTCCAGTAAATGAAGGGGTTGATGCTCTCTCAAAAATCTGGAGGTTGTGTGACTTTTCGAGCTGAGGGCAGAACTTATATACAAATGTGTCACCCAATAGCTTTCTGAGACTGAACAATAGGACCAAATGAGTATGTTAATGTGGTTGAACCAAAAAAAAAAAAAAAAAGTTTTTTGGGGGGATGCAAAAATTGTTGTAATTCTGCAACTGTGGGTCTTACAGGGATCTTTTTATGTTTTGATTACAATTTAAAAAAATGTCTTAATGAATACCTAAGAACACTAATATGTATTAAATCTTCCAATCCACTTGCAGTTCCATTAAAAATCTTTCATGAGATTTGTTGATTGATTATTATTTTGCTCGGAATTACAAGCTTGATGTAGACGTCAATGACAACGATTGTATTATCGTGCAGACCTACTTGTTTATTTTATGTGACGTCATATTGCAGATTTAATAACTGAGGATTACGTCACTGGGTGTTCAAACTCTTTTTTCTTCCCGTCTTCCTCTTAATATTAACATTACGTAAAACTAAATAAAATTTCTTATAAATATAATAAATTAAAGCTCAAGTACATTATTTCTCTAACTCTTTGTTTACAGACCTAGGCTCATTATGCATCGTTGCATCATCCAAGTATCTGGCCGCCGCATCATTATAAAATTACAGTAATGCAGCGGCATAACTTGCAAGTTAGTCCTTAAAAATTAAAAATAAGCACACTTTTGTGGGCGTAAAGATCTTAAATGGCTCGAGTAAACAGCAGAGGATCACATTACTTCGCTCTCTATATTATAGTTCACTAAATAATTAGAATATTGGTTGGTTTGCTAATAAGAGCCATAATAGAAAAAAGAAAGGAGTTTGAA
>CP045890.1:8961115-8975415 GCA_013387185.1 Caligus rogercresseyi | reverse complement strand
TAAAACTTACCAAATAGTGCTCATTAATGCTCAATAAAGCTATTTTGACTGATAGCTGGGCCCAAAGTACGTAGTTTCCTTTAAAAATGCATTTTATACAAAGCGTCGTTAGAGAAAAATTCCTAGTTACAAATATCCGAACACAAATATGCTTTATCAGATTTTTCCTTATGCATAAGTGATTTTATACATTATTCCTAGAACCGCTTTTATTACCGACTGACATAGAAGAGAAAAAAACTGAAAACATAGAGACATCTCTCTGGCCTCTCTTTTATAGTATTGAATTAATCACAAACCTCTCCCCTTTTCATAACAAAGCTGCTATTATTATTATTATTAGTATTAAACAGCTTGATTTGTTTAACTCTAGAGGAGGAACCTTGATACGGAGTTCCCCCCTGTGTTCGGAGTCACTTATTCGACAGGATTCCTGGACGAGGGGAACTCCATCGTCTCTTGTCGGGACTGACTTGTTCTTATGGTAAGTATTTCAATGCCTCCCTCATCACGGAAGGCTCTCTAGGCTTCCTCTCAAAGCTTATTAATTCTCTTAGCATTTTTTTGGCCGATTTGACGACGAGAGTGAAGGAGGAAGACAGTAAGACCGCCCTCATAATTCATCTAGAAGATGATGAGTGACGAGGAGACGCCCACCCGTTTCTCCTGTGCTCACACCATGATACGACTCTTCACGGAGACTCCCTCATCTTATATAAATAATATCTATAAATCTTTATGACATATTCTAATAAATAATTTATTTGTTTTTCAGCGTAGCTGAGGCTCTGATTATCGTCATTCAACATATATCATAGCGTGACTGGACTAAATTATCAACCGAAGAGGGATCCAGGACGCCGGACAGTGATGTCGGATTGTAATCATTCATCTAAAAGTACGGAATGTACATCAAAGACAGTCCTCACGGAGGAGGCATGTGCGATAAACGACAAGGAGGACTGTGAAGCACGGATTGGGAGTTCATAGGGGACGTAGCCAGCGATGTGAGTTCCGAGAATACGCCCAACCGTTTCTCCTGTGCTCACACCAAGATACGGCTTTTATTTAAAATATAGACCAAACAAGAGAAACTCCCTAATATCTCTTCGGGATTGGCTTGGCTTGTGATTGTAAGTTATTCCACTATTAGTTCCTAAGGCATCTTATTATAAATAATTTATTTGCTTTTCAGCATAGCTGAGGCTCTAATTATCGTCATTGACCATATATCAAAGCGTGGCTGGACTAAATTATCAACCGAAGAGGGATCCAGGCCGCCGGACAGTGATGTCGGATTGTAATCATTCATCTAAAAGTACGGAATGTACATCAAAGACAGTCCTCACGGAGGAGGCATGTGCGATAAACGACAAGGAGGACTGTGAAGCACGAATTGAGAGTCCATGGGGGACGTAGCCAACGGTTTCTCCTGTGCTCACATCAAGATACGGCTTTTCATTCAAAACCACCACACCCGAGTCGGACTGTGATGTGCAATATAAAATGTGTTATTTGTGTTACAAATCAGATATATACTTTTTCAATAATAAAAACGATGGCTTTTATTTTAAAGTTTTACTGTTTTTCATAATAGTATAATTCAGTGCTTTATTATTTATTTAATTACATTTAGCGTTTTGTTCCAATACTGGTTTTTAAGAAGTTATCATTTTCACACCATATCCAATAAATCTTAGTCTGATTGGTTTTAATTTTAGTAAAGGGCTATTAAGTAAGATGTTTTACTTTTTGTATTAAGAAATGTTAGACTTTCATTAACTATTTTTAAAATATATTTTAGTTTTTCTAAATAAGAGAATATTGTCAAAGTAAAAATTCTTCAAAAAGGCATATATATATAAATATAATATAATTATTGTTCGAAACATTTTAGTTTATTCTATTATAATAATATCAATCCCTTATATTAGCATTTATTTCACCTTATTAGGGCGTAAATTTTTGTAAATGAGATGTTTTATATAAGGGCGTTGCAAGGTCAATTCATAATGCTGTCTTGCCCTGATTTGCGAATATTAAACAAGCTAATACTGTTTTTGAATCAACTGATGTGCGTCTTCAATTTTGTATAAATTATTTTTTTTGCTTTTCATGATACCTAATGCTCAAATTATCGTCATTGGGCATATATCATAGCGTGGCTAGACTAAATCATCAACAGTCGAGTGATCAAGGCCGCCGGGCAGTGATGTCTTTCTTCTGTACACTTTTACCACAACAGAAAGCATCTGACTTAAATATGCAAATAGTTTCATTCCCAGGCGGTTCCTTTGATAAAAAAGAAACAAGGCATCAAATGTATTGATTTTTTTTAAATAATGTAAAAAATAATAAAATAATTATTAAAAAATCTGTTAATATTTTTTTTACAAAGATCCTGTCATTTTTAATTACAAGTTTTGTCTTTTTCATAATAGTTTAATTAAGGGTTTATTATTTATTAAATTTTATTAGACAAGGAGATGGAAAAACCATTTGTATACCTACCGAGACGAAATGTATTCAGAAGATATCAAGTTTATAATTTCCTCATCATATCCAATAAATAACATTAGTAGTTGGCTATTACTTTAATATACTTTAATGGTTCTTTTCCTTATTTCAGTTCTTAAATAATAGTATAAAATACATAAGATACTCACTTCAATTAATACAACGACATATGAACCATCGAAATAGATTAAACAAACAAAAATGACTCAATGATATAATATACTTGGGTATATAATACTTTTAAAATCACATAATAATGAACATCTCGTATAATAAGACTAAAACATACATTAATATTTAAATAGCTAATAAATTTTTTAATAAATCCTTAATTATCTTAAAGTAGCTTTGAAACTTCGTTCGGAAATACTTGATTTCCCTCGAAGCGAGAGTCCTCGAGTTGAAGTTACGGAAGTGACTTAGAGGGTGAGAGCTCCATATCTAGCGACGGCTGTTAGGATAATTCCACGGTGATCCTCGGGACTTCAACCCTCAATCGAAGTTATTGTGCTAGCTATTATTCCCTTAGCATTTAAAACCGCAACATCAATTACTTAAAACGTTTAAACGGTTGTTTTTCTGTTGGAAAGTCCAAAGAGTATCAAAGTTTTATTACGCCTTCATTAGCCTTATCCATTCCCTTATGTTAATTACAATTAAGATTTTTTTTAAAGATACAAATGGGAAATATACAAATTCATGTTTTTATTGGTTTGAAGACGTTTCTAAATTTTTGACTCTAATATCTCATCATGGAACTTTTTAAGACAAAAAAAAAATAAATTTAGTATTTTTTCTTTCCTTCCATAACTTGAACTTTTTGTGTTACTATTTTTTAACAAATAAATTATAACTTTATGTTTCGGTATGTATCTCTCTCTGTATCCATATATATATATATATATATTATATATATATATATATATATATATATATATATATATATATATATATATATATTATATATATATATATATATATAATGTTTGATATTTCCAAAATATCATTTTTTTCTCTAAAATGCAAGATATGAATGTTATATATCAAAAATATAAATTAAACACCTCATATTTTATAGTCCGACGCTCAAATCAACAATAAATTATCTTGACACAAATACTATAATTACATTTATACATTTTATATTGCACATCACAGTCCGACTCGGGTGTGGTGGTTTTGAATGAAAAGCCGTATCTTGATGTGAGCACAGGAGAACCGTTGGCTACGTCCCCCATGGACTCTCATTCGTGCTTCACAGTCCTCCTTGTCGTTTATCGCACATGCCTCCTCCGTGAGGACTGTCTTTGATGTACATTCCGTACTTTTAGATGAATGATTACAATCCGACATCACTGTCCGGCGTCCTGGATCCCTCTTCGGTTGATAATTTAGTCCAGCCACGCTTTGATATATGGTCAATGACGATAATTAGAGCCTCAGCTATGCTGAAAAAGCAAATAAATTATTTATAAGAAGATGCCTTAGGAACTATAGTTGAATAACTACAATCACATCACAAGCCAAGCCCATCCCGAAGAGATATTAGGGAGTTTCTCTTGTTTGGTCTATATTTAAATAAAAAGCCGTATCTTGGTGTGAGCACAGGAAAACGGTTGGGCGTATTCTCGGAACTCACCATCGCTGGCTACGTCCCCTATGAACTCCCAATCCGTGCTTCACAGTCCTCCTTGTCGTTTATCGCACATGCCTCCTCCGTGAGGACTGTCTTTGATGTACATTCCGTACTTTTAGATGAATGATTACAATCCGACATCACTGTCCGGCGTCCTGGATCCCTCTTCGGTTGATAATTTAGTCCAGTCACGCTATGATATATGTTGAATGACGATAATCAGAGCCTCAGCTACGCTGAAAACAAATAATTATTTATTAGAATATGTCATAAAGATTTATATTATATTATATATATATTAAGATGAGGGAGTCTCCGTGAAGAGTCGTATCATGGTTTGAGCACAGGAGAAACGGGTGGGCGTCTCCTCGTCACTCACCATCTTCTAGATGAATTATGAGGGGCGTCTTACTGTCTTCCTCCTTCATCTCATCTCGTCGTCAAATCGGCCAAAAAAATGCTAAGAGAATTAATAAGCTTTGAGAGGAAGCCTAGAGAGCCTTCCGTGATGAGGGAGGCATTGAAATACTTACCAAAGAACAAGTCAGTCCCGACAAGAGACGATGGAGTTTCCCTCGTCCAGAATCCTGTCGAATAAGTGACTCCGAACACAGGGGGAACTCCGTATCAAGGTTCCTCTTCTAGAGTTAAACAAATCAAGCTGTTTAATAATAATAATAATAATAATAGCAGCTTTGTTTATGAAAAGGGAGAGGTTTGTGATTATTCAATACTATAAAGAGAGGCCAGAGAGATGTCTCTATGTTTTCAGTTTTTTTTCTCTTTCTATGTCAGGTCGGTAATAAAAGCGTCCCTAGCCTTTATTTTTTATAGTTCATCGCAAATATATTATTTTATTGTTTATCGTTATTGCAAACTTTTAAAACTAATTATATATTCAAACAATAAAAATATATATTATCTCCTCCTAGAAAATGTCAAATAGGCATCTAATTGAGCTTTATATCCACAATAATTTGAATAAAACTAATCCATACATTGAGTATGTAATCATGCGTATGACAATAATAAGCTTAATTGGCCAATATATAATTATAAAATAAATTCATGCTTAACCCAATTATAAAAAATGATTTGATTTCTTCTTCATTAGCCATGTGTGTATTCATATTTTGTATTGCTCCAAAGGCCACTACAATATCTAAGAAGGATATATAATAACCCATGAATCTGATGTTGTATATACAAATAAAGGAACTGGGATATAAAATAAACGAATAAGGAATCCCTGATGGCCAGACAGCGGTCCGAGTTTGAACACGCACACCGTCCTATACGAGCCCAGGCCTATAGCCATAAACAGAGCTGAGATTCGTTACCACCGATTCGGTATTCAGTAAATTTTATTATACATCTACCGAATACCGAATATCGATCGTGTGGGTAGATAAGAAAGAAAGAGAAGTTTTATATATGTATCTGCACCGTGACTTCTTCATATGAATTTAGTATCGGATAATTTATAACAAAAGACAATTAGTGTATATTTGTTATAATTTCTTTAGAGATTATTTGAAATTTAATACATGTTATTTTCATGTAAATCACATATGCACTTGGATTTTTTGAAGGAAATGGAAGGCAATAGCAAACAAATTATTTCCTTAACTGTCTTTTGCTATACGTTGTCAGATATTAATGCGCTTTTCAGCTCTGGAGTTATTTATTCATTTTGCAAAGTTCAACTTCTTCACATCAGGTAACAACGCTTCCAGTTCATGGCGCTTAGCATTCAAATATAATTTTTTTGATAGTCCAGACTTTGATAATTTATTTTTAATTTTTTGGACAAGTAAAGAAAAACTAATAAAAGATAGTAGCATAAGATTTTAAAAATTATCACCAAAAATAAAATTGTATTTTACGCATTAGCATCTTATTATATACCTTATACTTTTGTTATTGTATATATTCCATGAACTGTGAAATTAAATTAAAAAATATCATCATAAAACAATAATTTGGTTAAAATTTTTTTTTACGATGTAATGTTTTCTCATAAAATCATTTTATATTGTCTTTTTAAGTATATAAAAATTGCAGGCTTGTGAGCGATCAGGTAAAAAATAGCGATCCGATCAAAAATAGCGATCAGAAATTCTTTGCGATATAACGATCAGGGATTTTCCGATCAGCGATCCGATCAATTTAATTGCGATCAACAAAAAAATTACCAATATAATACTAATTCTAAGTAAAAATTTAAATGTATATACAGTCAAACCTTTATAAGCATTCATCTTTATAGACAATGGAATGGTTGTTTCCCATAGCCTATGACAGTGGTTCCCAAACTTTTTCTGCTGGGCCTCCTTTGGTATATAATAATTTTTTGCACCCCCCCCCCCGCCAAAAAAAAGGACATACACACATTTTGTTCTCAGAGTCCATTGCAGTTTATTTCACACATTGTAAGTTAATACAAACCTCAACCTTTTTTTTGTTTTTTGGTCCATTTTCTAGCAGTTATTTAGTCAACGGCATTTATTTTTCATTCATTCGTTTTTCCCGCGCCCCCCCCCCCTGCAATTGCTCTGCGCCCCCCCTAAGGGTCGCACCCCCACTTTGGGAACCACTGGCCTATGAGCTCCAAAATAACGACTTCTCCATAGGCGCCTGTCTGTATATTTTAGGACAAAAATATCAGAATTATTGTTTCTCATAGCCTATGAGCTACAACACTCTGGCTCCACAATTGAAATATGTCTGCATACTTTAAGACAGGAGATGCCAGAATAAATGTTTCCCATAGCCTATGAGCTCCAAAACAATGACTTCTACATAGTCGCCTGTCTGTATATTTTAGGACAAAAAATATATCAGGATAGCACACACTGGCTTTTTCCATTAGTATTAGTCTGTATTTTGTGTTTTCTAAACAAATATTAGTTGTTGGAATGGATTTGGGTCAATATGAAAGCTAGTTAAGTTTTAAGAATGTAGGGGTGTCTCAAAAATCCTTATTACAAACATTTTTTCTTTTTAGTTATTTTATACAAATTGATCGGATCGCTATTTTTAGTGATTTTCTTACGATCAAGATATAAAGATCAGGACCTTTTGCGATACTCCGATCAGCGATCAAATATCGCTATATCGCTATTGATCGCCGATCAGAAAAAACTCCGATCAACAAGCCTGTAAAAAACTAATAGCGAGCAATATGATGTTTGTTAAATCATAATGATGAGATGTTAGACATCAGTTTTACAAATTATAATAATAGATGCTAAGGAAATCCAAAGGTTTAGTTTTATTGACAATTTGTTTTTCAGGCAAACAATTTTGAGAGCAAAACTAAAATGTTATACTACAATTACAGATGTATAGCACATAGAAACAATTTTGAAAGAAAAACTACCTGGGTATATTATATTAAAGATATTTATGGCACATAGAAAAAACTATTATCAACGAAATATTTTAAATGACAGAATGCCACGAAAATGAAAAAGTGTGCGTTAGAGAGAGTGAGATCACTTTTTATTATGCAAGAAGAAATGTCGCAGCATGCAAAGGGTGTCTAGGCTTCTGTCATCTAAACAGCTGCGAAGTTTTGTCAGGAATAATCCTGCGGCGGAAAATGCTCTTTCTGCTTCCACACTAGTGGGAGGAATTGTTTTGAGAGCGTGAAAGACTTTGGAGAGGGTGGCGGTAGAGTTCCCGTCGCATCGAAGCTGCTGAACTCTCTTTTAATCTGTCCATTAATTCCGTTGACAGAGGAGAGATAATTGGTGCTAGGTTTTTCCTTGGCGTTGAGAAAATCTTTCAACTCCTCCGCTCTCAACTTTTTGCTCGGAGGTTCATCAGTCTGAGACGGAGGTTCTGGGTTTTCTACTTTAACCTCGGCGTTTGCCTCCCAAAATAGTTTGATGTAAAGCTCTTGGGCGGTTTTGATGAGCTCTTTACGGGGAGGATAAATGAGCGATGACTCTTCAAGATCGTCACCAGACAAGTATCGAAGAAGACCAGAGATTTGAGGCAGTCGTCGTTGCTCCAAACGCTGAGAAATGGCTTGATGCATCGAAGCTCCAAACTGGGTCGTGTCTTTGCTTAATCTGGTGAGGATGAACTCCATAATTCGGTCACCTCTCGCAAGGTCCATGTCTCTCGATCCCAGTCCCGTTGACCCTGCAGCCACCGTCTCTAAACAATCGCAGACTCCTTTCAGCAGCTTAATCTCAGCTTCGGATAAGAGAAGATGAGTGAGCGAAAATTCCGTGAGTGCCAGAGTGACGGCTTTCCGTGCGCGTAGAACAGAGTCAATCATTGTGACGATGCTATTCCAACGAATCTTTATGTCGAGAGTCAGCTTTGTCTCTTTCAGTCCTTCGGCCAAGCAACATTTAGCCAGAAAATCGTTTTTGACGGAGACTTTTTGAAAGTCTTGACAATCTTTCGAACCTTCCGAATGACGTCTTCTAGTGAGTCGGCGAAAGGAGGAACATTTGAAGCAGCCTCTTCCTGAATACTGTCGTCAATGTCATCCCCCCCCCTCTTCCTCCTCATCTGTTGAATCTCCTTCATCATTTTCCAGGTCTTGAATTTGCTTTTTGTAAAGCACATCGCACACTCCAAGGTGCAACGCATGCGCAAAGCATTGTTGATGAAGGCAATCCAATAATGTCCCGAATTTGCGCATTACGGAAGCCCCATCTGTGGTTGACGCTACCAAATCCCTGGCGCGAATGATGCCGAAGTCCAGTAGTCGTTGATCAACGAGTTCGACGGCCTTCTCTGCAGGAAGATATCCTTTGACGCGAATAAGACCCAGCGAAATTACTTGGTGATCTCCAGTGTGAACATTCAAACATGTGAACCTACAGATAAAGCGGAGAAATTTGTATGTGAGAGAGAGAGAAACAAGGAGACAGACAGAGACACCTAGATACATGCAGATCACAGAGAGAGAGAGAGAAAGGGGGGGGGGGGAGAAGAGGCACATATACACTGACACAGAAACAGCGCTCCAAATTAAAAACCAATAATTCTGTTTGGCTTATTGCAAAATCCACAATCCCCGAATCAATTGCTCTAGAGCGAGGAAAGTATATCATACAAATGTTTTTTTTCTCAAAGTAGATCTGAAATATATCATTGGCAAATGTCTAACCTTTTATTGTTAATCGACGTCCACTCGTCAAGACTGATGGAAAACTTTTCAGTTTTGCGTAACTTTTGTAATTTTATCTTGATCTCATCTTTTATTTCGTCGGCAAAGGCTAAAACGTGAGATTTGACGGAGCGAGGATCCTTCACAACCTTGAAGCCACGGGCACGTAGTCCTTCTTGAATGTCAACGCTGGTGGCGATGGTTCTAAATGAAATTCGGTCGATGCTTGTCATTCGCGCGAAAACTAAACATTAATTCCAAAATCAGACGGACAGTTAATTAAATTGTTATAGAATGTTAATTTTTCTTATTTAAAAAAATTGTTCAAAAACAAATTGTTCCAAAGACTTGTTCAAAAACAAATTGTTCAAAAGAAATTGTTCAAAATCAAATTGGAAGAAAAACATTTTTCAAATATATTTACTTTTATAAAAATTCAATGATTTATAATAATATACATCACCCATTGACTGAGTTTCTTTTCGAGTAAGTGCCGCAATGATTGACGGCTGAGTTGATGGGGCGATTGAATCCTTGTCCAAAGTTTTCTTCTTGGTGGCTGAAACTACTTGAAGAAAGTGGACTTTGTTCAGGTGGTAGAGAGATGTGTCACATGTTGGGTTTTTAAAGATTTTGTTGCATTTCGTACATTTGACCTCTTTGTTATCGTCTTTATTCTTTAGGAAATGCTTCCAACATGGAGCAGGCTTCTCGATTGCCACCCACTCTTTCACCATGGTAAAGCTAACTTGGACTGTTTGTAAACTGAGGAAGAAAATAACTCTAGTTGCGTGAAAAAATATGCTTTAACCCAGACATTCGATGGCGACAAACCTTTTTTTCGAGCTTTCATCTCCACGTGTATAGTACTTCTACGTATTAACATAAGTACGTTTTTTAACGTTTTGGGATGGATAAAAGAAATACATTCAATATTAAACGTATACAAAGGAGAACAGAACGGATATTTTGGCACCAGACTGACAACAACATACAAGTTACGAGTATGAAGTTGTATATATTTGTTTGAACCTTTCATAAAGCTAAATAATAACTAACGTGTTCTTAAAATAATGACATAATAATAATACAATTGTCGCTCATGGATTGGGGGTGTAAATACTTCCAATATTGCTATGAGACTGAGAAATAATTTTCGATTTTTTTTGCCAAGTTCGAACGCCACTTTCGGTGCCGAACCGAATCGAAGGGTCTTCCATCGCTTCGGCACGCCGATTCGCTTCGGCATCCTTGCTCTAATTGATATCAATCATTGTTATTTTGCTGGACTCCATTACTAAGTCTGACCTCTATTAGACACAAAGTAAGTAAAAACTTTATAAATAGAGCTTTGGTGGTTACTGTAATCCCTACTAAGGTACTTCAATTCAACTTAAAAAAGCAACTTACACCCCTTCCGTTTAACAGCAAATTTGCATGTAGACTTCATCCTTTTTACTCTTTTTCTTTGCTAGAATCATCACAAAATCCTTCCTTTCTCTCGCAACAGATAGTTATATGCATTTTCATTTCATGAAGGCCTCGACAAATCCTCATTCCAATGGCCCTTTATTGATCCCAATTTTTAACTCACTTTTGAAGCTTCTGACTCAAACACCATGCGTATCGTCAATGATACTCACAGAATGATTGATCCTTAGTTTTAGGCAAGCTTGTGGCAAAAATTATCGCGACTGACGCAGCTGAGTATATGTGGAAGTGTGGACGAGACCTTAGGGTATTTTATCCGTCTCTAATGCATGTGCCATGTATTTGTCATTTGCTTCATCCTGTCACATTACCTCGGTAGATGTTGAGAGATCATTTTTGAGGTTGATTTTTTTTTTGACCGTCGCCAAATCTTCACCGAGAATTAATGGCAGAGATTATTGTATGTCACTGTTTTTATGAAATAATAAATTCACATTTAATCAAATTTGGAGTCTACTTAATTAACATTTTTATAACATTTTTGCTCAATTTGAGTAACATTAAAAAAAACATTTTTTTGGCAAAAATCCTCACATTTTTCCCGGTCTCTAGCATGGACAAGTACAAGTAGATGTCGTGTTGTAAGGGATGACTGTGTTGAAGGCGAGTTGGTTGCAGTTCTAGGAACTGTTCAATTATTTCCGAGGAGACCATGGCGTGATGAAATAAAGTAGAAACATAAGAATATTGAATGATAAATTGAACCTGATAATCGGACATTTAGATACATGGTTAATATTTATGTTCGTTTTCACCAATAAAATCACCTCTTGGCGTTTTCTCTCTTTGTCAGCTTTAGTTGCGGCGATCCGTTCCCTTTCCGCTACGCGCTCGAATCGTTTATTCTCTTGACATCAAGAGAACCATGAGAATGGGGACACACGGTTGTCTCGAATGGCAAGAAGGAAAGATTGGTCTTCTTCTTTCTCTTCTGCGGAAAGAGTTTTGTCGGCTTCGATGATGTCCAAGCAATTTCGGCACTGACATCGAAACGAGTTTGCAATCCTTGAGGAAGAGCTTCTTCTTCTCCTCGGCGTTTTTCCGCTTCCGTCACAGTGAATCCACCACCCCACTAAATAGATCATGGAGGCGAGCGCCCATAAGCCTGCTTTTTGGATTGTTGTTTAATGTAGTAGTCGTAGCATATGGACATCGATCTCCTCTACCTCTTTTACTGATACTTTACCCTCTACATCTGGAGATGTCCTCCACTTGTATCCCCATTTGCTATTCCTTAGATTACATTGTATACATAGTACATGACCTCATTGTATAGTTTATTGTCAATGACCAGAGATAATGATCGTTTTAGTTCAATGGCTCTTCATTATAATTAATGTTTGAAATAATGATATGAAGACAATCACTACAGCTTTATAATTGAGTGAAGTCCTTCACGGATTGTAAGAAAAACAATTTAACTTGTTTATATTGGATTCATCCACGAGTGTCTTTGCTCTATCATCTAAATAATTTGTTTTGTGATGAACGTTAGTTCTCGTGAGCTTATATTTTGTTAACAAGTGGAACACAACAAAAAGAAAAACGTTTGACTAACAAACTTTCATACTTATACGAGGAATAAGAAAAAACATGATTAGGTTATTTTGATACAGTAGATACCAACCCCCCGCCGTTTCATAATGTATAAAATTAGGTTCCAAAATATTTTGCATTTGAAGTCACGTCTGCCAGAAAACATAAACAAACTAGAGGCATATGCCGGGTGTAGAAAAAAATCGAGGACAGTTTTAGTGAAAAAAAGTAATCATGGCCTTGCTGAGGCTATTAGTTATCATACAATAAAAATATATTGTTTTTTTTTTTAGAAATATAATAAATTTATAATTTAATCGATATATCCCCCTTCTGCAGCCACAACTCGCTCCAGTCGGGGTCTGAAACTGGCGCAGACATCACGGATGTACTCAGCAGGCATAGAGACCCAGGCCTTATTAACGGAACGTTTCAGGTTGAAACATTTTTACTGCGCTTTTGGCAGGCTTGGTCTCTACGCGCGCCTATATGGAGAAGTCCAAAGGGTTCAAATCTGGGCTCTGGGGAGGCCACATATCCTTTGCCCAAAAATTCAAATTTTCGTCCATGAAGGCTTGAGTGGCTTTGGAGGTATGTGCAGGCGCCCCATCCTGCTGGAAAACATATGGAAAATCTTCTTGATCCAAGGATTACGCTTTTTGACGCATCACATTAAGTAATTCCGCTGACGAAAGCCGAACACAGCAGGAACCAAAATTGGGGGGAGGATATCACCCGTGGATGCAACTACACCAAGCATCATCAGAGAAGCTGGGTGTTTTGTAGTCGTATGGAACCTTCTTGAATCATCCTCTTGTGTATCCTCAAATACAACAAAACGATCATTTTGAGATTAACGAAGGGATCGACGGTAAAAGTCTTTTCGTCTGAGAAGAAGATAATGCGGCCTCCATTCGACTTCAGTGAATTCAGAACTTCTTGGATCTCTGCAACCTCCTTTCACGTTGTTTTGTGTCAACAATGGCCTCTTTACAAGCCTAAGACTTTTTCCACCCATCTTTTTACCTCTTTGGACACGCTGGTCTTGTGGATGCCCAAATCCTTGGCCACGGCGGACATGACTTGGTTGGGTTGCGTTTGAGGAGGTTTTGATGATGGTTGGGTTAATTTTTTTCGGGCAGCCACTCCCAGGTTTCCGTTTAAGGTACCCGATTCATTTTTTAACTTTGCAACCTGTATACGAAGCTCCTGGCACATTTGAGATGGTTGGAAATGGCTGTCTTGGTTCACCCCCGTCAAGAAGTGTGGATACTGACATACGCTTGGCTTCCATGTCGTATTTATAAGGGTCGTACAATAAATGTTTATCAACTAAAAAGTAGGGAAAACTTCTGAAAAAGACACGGTCTATATAAATTTTCTCTCCAAACCTCTCAATTTTAAAAGAAATAACCCAAAGGTACTGTCCTCGATTTTTTTCTACACCCGTAATACATCATAGAGTGCAAACCTCCGCCGTCACGGGTCCTTATGAGCCTTCCGAGGCGAATTTTTCACGACTGGGGCGGCGTAGAGGGACGGGGAGGGTTCCCCTGGACGGAAATTCGAGAAAAGACGCTCCCGGCACCCGATTTATCAGCACAGCGACCTCTATTGGCAAAGTAGGGCTAACTTGAAAAATTTATTTGTATTTAGCCTCCTTTTGCATCTATTCTGCACTCAGAGATGCCAAAATTTAATCACTTTTTCCTTTTGACACTTCTAACAACTCCACAAAGTTTCATCCGAATCCGTTCGGTACTTTTTGAGTTATCCATCCTGCTGACCAACAAACCAACGCCATGATAACAATACCTCCTTCGGCGGGGTTACTAACTTTTACTATAATCAACACACTACTCAATTATCATTAGTGCATCGTACTCTTACAAAAAATGGCTTCATTAATAAAAAAAAGCAAAAAGACAGTGTCCAGTTGCTGTTTGTCCTTCTTGGATCCCAATGCTCACAATGTATTGTACCACT
>CP045890.1:8929377-8954049 GCA_013387185.1 Caligus rogercresseyi | reverse complement strand
CAAAATTGACGGCGTTCAGCTGACCGCACGTTTAATAACGGAACGCTGAACGGAACACAACTTTTTTTGAAAGCTGAACGTTGAACGCAAAAAAAAGAGTTTTGCGTTCAATTTTTTCCAAACATTTCTTGTACTTTTTTTGGAGATTCTTTTAAAAAAAACGTCATTCTTTTCTTTAAAAAAAAACGTCATCACTTTTTTCGGAAATTATTTTCTAAAAAAAACGTCATCACTTGTTTCGGAAATACGTCATCACTTCATTCGGAAATTCTTTTCTAAAAAAAGTCATCACTTCATTCGGAAATTCTTTTCTAAAAAAAGTCATCACTTTTTTGAAATTCTTTTCTAAAAAAAACGTCATCACTTTTTCTGGATTCTTTTCAAAAAAAAAAACGACGTCACTTTTTTAAATATTTGAACGCTGAACGCTAACGGAACGCTGAACGCAAAAACATTGAACGGAACGCTGAACGGACGCTATTTTTTTAAAACGCTGAACGCAAAAAACTGAACGCTTACAAGCCTGATTAATATACTTATATTTCTAACGTTATTGACTCAGGCAATTATGTTTATTTATAGGATTTTACATCGTTTCCTCCTTGGGATCCAATATCTTTGTTTCTAGACGAATCCGAGCAGGGGAAAATGGGTTATTCATTCGTAAATGGACTGCCCAGCGATGTAGAGTCTCGGAGAAATGCTGCATATATTCTTGCCCTTGCTCACGGTGCAACCATGATTTATGAATATGATGCAAATACGGAGGTGAAGTTCTGGATGCCGAATGCTCTCCGAGCTCTGAGTTTTTGGCTCTGAATCATTTTGAAAGGCCCAGAGTGAGATGTTTTTATGTCATAAAAAAATATATTTCTTTATAACCAAAACTTTTTCTATTCTTGATATATAATTTTAAAGGGCTCAATATTTCAAGTCCATAATATGAAACGTTGCAATTATTTAGAATGTAAATATGTTTACGTTATTTGAAACATTTATTACAATAATGGTGTATGTTCATATTTTATTTTTTTCTAGTGAAGGACTTTGTCTCTCTTCATGCCGTGAAGGCGGGAAAAGACCCCTGTCCTTTGTTTGATCCTCATGCCTCACAATCCACTCTCCATTTTCAAGATCTCCATGGATTGTGTTTCCATCAAAAACTTAACTTATAAGGATCACCCACCAAAAGAGGGAGGAGGCATAGGAAGTCTTCATTCAACTGTTGGATTTGTCGGATACGCATCGGTTTTGGAATGCTCCTGGAAAGGCCGGAGGTATCCTTCCAAAGGGCCTATATCATCTCTATGGCACAGAGTCATCCATTTATTACCCATCCACTTTCTGGTCCTTATTTCTCTCCCTCAAGGCTACAGTTCTAGAGACGGGGAAATCCTGCGTAGCCTCGTAAGTAAGTGCATATGCGACGCTCTGGGCCTAAACGTAGGCCTTCTCTCCAAACAAATATCATGGATACGAAAAAAGAATGCACCTGAGGGCTACAAGAGACCGGAGGTCAGCTTTAGTGTTAGGGATCTTCTGGCGGACCTGAGGGAATTCGCCGCAGGGAAAACAAAGGAATCCACTACGCCGCAGCTTATTTTGGATACATGGAGCTACTTGTATGCAAAGAGCTACATTCCCATAAACGACTTGATGGGAGCATACTCCTGGATCCAGAGCCTGATTCATTTAAATTATGCCTTTCCTGGTAAGGGGTCTCACAGAGAAGAAGGGAAGGGGAATTGAACGTGGGGACTCTGAAGGCAAATGTGGGAAAGCCGCTGACAGTCATTGAGAGCCCTACTCCCAACTGCAGGGTCAAGAAGTCCAAGTCCTTTTGGACGTCTGATCTTCACGATGGATTGCGATTGGATTTTCCACTCGTACTATCAGAGATGAATCAAACCTTTTGGTGAGCGGTATCAAAGGGAATAATAGTCGATATGGGCTTTTCGAGTATCCTGGGATTAAATTTTTCTAGCAATTTATCGCCCACAGTCCATAAAATAAGATCTCACTCAACTTCCGTCTCGGAGAGGGACATCAAGAAAAATGCAGATACTATCAAAAGCATCCTATCGGGACTGTGGACGGATTTATGTGTGGGTTCCATCTTCTATGTGTGAAATATGGATGCCCCTCAATAAGACTATTTTCTTCATTCCGGGACATCGCTACAACCTGGGCCGCTGTAGTGTTAAAGATTGGAAGCGTTTGAATGCTAATTTAAAGGATTTAGACTCACATCGCCATTTTATGGGGGCTTTGAGTCGCTATGACATGGAGTATTTTGATCACTACACAACCTATCACCAAGGGTTTTACCCAGCTATGCGGAGTCTACCTAAAAACGCTACCTACAAGCCCAAAAACAATAAATTTTTGTATTTTACTCTTAGAAACGATAATGACTTGATTAATCAAGTCTTGGCGCGGAGTAACATTGAGAAGCATGATCACGCTTATAGTATAAGGATCTTCTAGAGGGTATAGGGATCATTTACGACGCCTACAGCGTAATGTCCTACAAGTTGACAGAGTTCTATCATATGGGATCCCACTCCTGATGCCCTCACTTGCATTTTATAGGAAGCATGGCTTTGGGGCGGACCGCACGGTCACGAGTTCCAATTACTGCAAGGATCGGAGTCTCACTTCCTTTCCCCCAGATCCAAAAGCCTCCCATCCTTACAACCCCAATTTGGAGATGGATCAGGATCCGAATGCCGAGACCTATTGGCTTCAATTCAGTGACTTCCTTGATTGGCCCCATGTCAGTCTCTTTGATAACGTTAGTCATTTACAATCACTTGATGGATCATAGTGATTTCCAAGGCATTAGTTCTAAAATGCTCCAGGAAGTACAAATGAGAAAGGATCTCACCTATAATACGTGGTGCAGTTTAATTAACAAAATGTGACATATATATTAAATTATAGGGTGGCAGACCGTGTAATAGAGAACATGTGCTGTCGACCTTTAATTGATGCTCAATTTATGCTAACAAAAATATATTATTATTATAAATATATACAAGTGTGAAAATCAATCGTGATATTAAATAGCCAAGAAATCCAATAATCATATAAATGAATAACAACTGTAGACATCCTTTTATTTGGGATGATGGCCTTCTATTACCTGCATCATTTCTTAATATTCCTTGACATATGCCTAGAATAAAAAAAAATATATATATTCTTGATAACTGTCAAAAGTCCTGACGTCAAGCAATAATGATTGAATTCAGCTAAGATGTTACGTTTTTGCATGAATCTCAAATCAGAGTATGCTATTGTTTATCTATACTAACGATGAAGATATTAATAATGTTCATATTAAAAATACGAAGTAAGTTATGAGTAAAAAGGGAATAATGTTTTATTCATATTGATTTGATAGTTAAAGGCTAAGGTGGGGACGTAATTAAGAACGTTTTTCACTTCTCACTCATTTAAGAATTGCACAATTTTCTTATAAAATATTATGATTTACTTGAATTTTTTATTCACATGAGGTTCAAAACAAAAATAATTATAATTTAAAATGGCCAAATATCTCAATTTTTGATAGCAAGTGTCAAATTATCTCTACTACCCCTGTATTTGAGGACATTTTGGCAAGCATGGGGCTTTTTAATTTACAAAATCCTGCAATTATTTTACCTAAGTTATAAGCTTATCCTTTCTTTTCACCTTTAACATGTCTATTTGTGTTTCATCTGCTTAAACTCAGATTCATTAAAATGTAACTGCATGACTGGTTGCTAGATGGTGTCATTCAATGGATGCAATCAAGGTCTGCCAGTCTTCCGTAGATGATTAGTGGAACAGGTCTCCTTGACTATTTCTGAATCCATTTTCTCGCGACACGTTTTTAATTCGTCATTATCAAGCTTACGAATGAAGCGCGAAGGAGGAGGATAAGTGTTTTTTAGGTGTTTTAAAAGAGTGTCTTTATTAGTCTCTTACCTGCTGCTTGTATAGCTGCAGGCAAGAGTACTCAAGATTAAGAACCTGCTGAGGTGTGAGATAAGAGTGGTAGGTTGACCTGCTGTTAGTAAGCAGGTCCATTCGCTATACGAGTGTTCAGCTTTTTGTGCATTCCGTTTAACTGTTTTTGTAACGTTGAATTCAGTGTTCATTTTATATCCTTTATCATCTTCCAGGGGTGTTTGGAACCCCATGAAAATATGAACTTCTGACGTATCTATTAAGAGTTTGAAAGGAACGTTACAACTCACCGTCGCCATTTTAGTGCCCGCTAAAATAGATAAGTATTCTCAAAAACAATAAAGTTCCTAAAAAACTTTTGTCATTTTATTTTAAAAAGAGCAAAACAATGTGTTATTTGAGTTTAGTGTCAATACGAATATACTTAATGTACTTTTATGGTATAAAAATACGTATTTCCAAGATACTTAACGAATATTCTACAAGCCAGTTTAAAAAATAATAATGTTTGTAGTATTTGGTAATTGAATTTACCTCAACTACCGATGGAGGTAGAATTCTTACCCAAAGCTACAATAATTGTGAATTGTAAATCGCCTTGAAACACTTGGTTTGAAACGCTCAACCTTCCACTGTTGTGAGAGTCAATGACAGTGGATTTGGACCTCAGAAAACGATGCTAGTGACCTTTAAACCCTATGACCCACATGAACACTCGTAATCACTTGTTACGCATTCTTACTGAGACTTATCTCGCTTAGATTTCATTCATTTAATTAAGTAGGGGTGAAATATTATTAAACTCTCAAGATGCTTAAAAAACCTCGACGTAAATACATGAATAAAAATAATACTTTAAAACGTAAGGCTTAAGCTGCCATCATTTCCTTATTATTAATGCATATTTAATACAAAAAGTATAGTAATCCTATTATTTAGAAATACTAAATAATTGCTTTGCATTCACACAACCCTCACAATAAGCGATCATTAAAAACAAATCGGATTTACTTATATTTTCCTTGTTATTTATCTTGTAACTGATAACATATATATGTAAGTCTTATTATATGGTCGTCTTGGTTGTCATGGAAACTCTTTCCGTGGACAATTCATCGCACAACTAGAGTATATGATGATATTATAATATATATATATATATATATATATATCTATATATATATATATCCATCACTGTTACTAGCATTATCTGAACTCCCTTAAGAAGTGTTTAGTGGCTCCTATTTAACCATCGTTATGGCAGGTGGATCTTTTATCTCATGACTACTGTGTTAAACCCCCTCTTCTTTTATTATTTTTATAAAAACTAATTGTTTATAATATTATTCGTTCAAATATCACACAAATATCTACGATTTAAGGCTTCAGATATAGAATCTATCTATCTATATATTAATTCACCAATCTCTGTCCGTCTGTATGTCCGCACGCTATCTCCTCCACATTTATGGTCAGATTTGAACTTTGAAGGTACCTATGGAATCCTTGGGTCAAGACGAACCTAATAAAACTATTTGCAAAGTGATGGGACCAGAAATGAAGGAAAAATTCAGACCTTGTCTGACTTGAACTACCTACTTTTTAAGGTAAAGAGAGGAAAAAGAAAAAGAAAAGGAAGAAGAGAGTTACAGAAAAAGAAAAAAGCATCTCATATTCTTTGTACAAAGTCAAACTTTTTATGAGGAATGTTTGTACAAAACAGAAAATTATTTTCTCTCTTCTCTCTATATTCTTAAAAATGCATAATTTCAAAAATACTTTGAAAAGATTTAAAAAAAAATTTACGTATCACTGGTATGAAGTATTTGTTTTGTCATACAACTATGGCTTGGGCAAATTTTGCCTTTTTTGTTAAAATGAATGAAAGCCTTGTTGTTCTATGATGGCTAAATTGTGTGCAGTTTCCAAATCTGACAAAAAATTGATCTACACTGACGTTTGACGTCGCTAACACTCAAAAATTCAAATAGTTCGCAAAATTACGTAATTTCATTATGTTGTTTTTTTTATAATCACCACATGTAAGATGTCTAACTACGGTTTTTATGGCCAAGGATTGCAAAATAAATTATTTAAACATGATTAATTCTATCCTTTTTAATTCAAGAAATATTTTTTTTCCATTTTTAACTATAATTGTATTTATTTATTCATTCTTATTGTAATCAGCTTAGGTGATTACCTTAGTCACATTCATAATACAAAAGTTACACATGAGTTGGTATTAATTTGTTTCCTTGTATCATTACAAGCCTAAGTCATATTCTTATTGACATCAGTAAAATAAGGCTTCCAAGGACATATATTTGGAAAAAGATATAAGATTTATCAGTAAGTTTATTCTTGATTGTTTCAGGTCACAAGCCATACGATGTAAAGGCTGACCATATCATTATCTCAGGTCCTGGTAGATCACGATAAACCATGACAATTGGGTATACAGAGAATGTTAGCCATTCTAGAGCTGACAGGAAGAATCATATAGATTTAAATTGGAGTGTCGGACATTGTTAGCCGATTCCGGTGTTAAAAATATCAAAAGCTCCATACATTTTTGAATGACAGATCGAGCTGTTAGCATTTAGGTGTGACTGAAGAGAAATTCTCAAATACTCTGCTCATATCATATTGGGTGGCAGACCATGCTGTCGATAAAATATTTAAAACGCTGAGCAAAAAATCGGTGTTCAGAAATTACTAAACGGGAATGCTGGTGAAAAAGTGTTTACATCTTCAGGATCCAGTGTTCACACTCTAGCACTAATTGTAATCTCGAAGCTGCCATCACCTAGCCATGCAGCACACTCTATTTCCTTATACATGGATTATATGGATGAGTTGCAAGGAATCAAGCATGATGGGTTCAGAGGCTTTACAGTCGATAGATTTGGAAGAATTGCCGAAATTGCCAAAGAATCCTTGTCACGTAGACAGTTAAAATATATTTCTTTGACGTTGTTGTCGATAGCAATGCAAACAAGCTAGTATTAGAAGTTTCGACATACATACAAAAGACTGGTTTCTTTGCCGTGCTCAAATATATGCAAACCTCAGTGGGGATTTCATTTTCCTTTGATGGATCTTCTAGAATAGATGGACGAGTTAATGATGAAGAAAGAAGAAATCGAAACTGGGCCGGAATACGACCATTCTCTCAACAAAAGTTATAAAACTTGAAGCAGAAAAGAGATAATCTTGTTCGTACAGATGATGGAAAAAGCAGTCTTTATGGCGCAGTACTTAATGAGGTATAGATACACTAGTGCGAGAGTTGGTAGAAATATTTTACCGGTAAACCAGACATGAGGAAGAGTCTGTTGATATTGATGAAGCCAAATTGCAGTTATCTCCACTTAAACTTGGGCTGTGAGTCTGAATTTGCGAAATTGGATATCCGTATTGCAGCAAATGGAGGATCTACATTTGTCCCACTCATTCTAGCAAGAATGTTGTGGCAACAAACAGTTAGTAACATATCCATCTTTATCAAATATTTGTGACAATGAAAATCAGAAACGATGGAAATGGGCAAGAACGGCAACAAATGTAACCGTTGTTAGAACCGTTGAATCGAACTATTGCTCACTGTCAAAATCTCCAAAAATTAATGCTAATATAGAAAGAGCAGTTCAAAAGTAAAAAAAGCGGACTGGACAATCAAGTTGCTTAATATGTGTTAGGAACACCAAGGTTCTGTTACAAGAGATTCTCTTGACTGGATGAAAGGCTGACAGAAAAACCACTGCTGTCAGAGATAGGCTACTTAAGAGCTACAGCTAAACCAATCAATTAAGAATTCCATCAAGCTAGAGTCAGATCTAATTACAGACGCAAACACACTACTCAAACAATGTTTAAGCGTGAGGGAATAGTGTTATATAGGTATGTGATACTAAACTATTGTTGTGGTGCTTCATGCTAATATTTTGAGATCAAATATCTTGTTGATATTGGCAAAGCACAGATTAATATTGTTATAATTCTTTCCACCACAAATTTTAACGCCGTAAATCGCCAATTTGGGTAAAAAATAAATAAATAATGCTTGTATCTCTAATTAGAATGATTTATAGACTTAATAGTGATATTTTTGAATTCCTTGACCAAGAAAACCTATATAAAGACATACTGGATGCAACATTTCATTTTTAAAAGTATTTTTCGGTCAAATAGGTTATTTTGCGGCCATTTTTAATTTTTGAGGGTTAGCGGCGTAAGAATCAACTTTAATAAAAAAATCCAGATTTGGATTTTACACAAAACTTGGCCATAGAAACAATGGGCTTAAATAACTTATTATGATTTGCCCAACCCTAATAAAAGAGTAGAGTGTTCGAATGTAGTAAATAAAGGTAAAAAGTCATTTAATTGATATTTCAAAAAATAATAATTTTTTGCCATATTTATGGGCATTTTTACAGTGACTGTATCATGTATATATATAAAACAAATACGTCCCATTAACCTCATCTAACTTCGTAAGGGAACTTAATTTTCTCTGGTAACAAAGTAAGAATTATATGAAGACCACAAATGAGCAACTATGATTTATCTTTCTGTCAAGAAACTTTGATGTGATCTAGTTTTAATTATATTTCATATATTTTAGGATTATTTAAAAAATAGGACAGTATTCATTGTATATTGGAATTTTAATATTGTTTAAGTACTATTAAGTAATTATATATTGTGAAAGATTCTATATTTGTCAAGATTGTGTTATGATATATATATATATACAATGAATACTAAAACAATCAGGAATGGTAAAGTCGCGCAACCTTTCAAAACACAAATACAAAGTGGGATCGACTAATTTATTTATTTGCCGCGTGAATGAAGTAGTGGAAGTGTGTAGAGGAATCGTTTTAGAACTACCTATTTATCTTCAAACTAGACGACAATGGGGAAGGTTTGTGTTGCTCCGGGTTGCAAGAGTGGCTACAAACCAAAGGGCAATGAGGGGAAAAAGAGACGGTTTCATATGTTCCCCAAGGATGAGTCCCTACGCCAACTCTGGACAAAGGCTGTTCCGCGAAAAAATTAGATACCTTCAAGACATTCTGCGTTGTGTGACGTACATTTCATGCCCTCCGATTATAAGCCAGAGTCTACTGACTCTAATCCATCACGTTCAGACAGATCTGGAAAAACTCTTTGTCTTAAGATATTAAAAAAAGATGCCGTCCCTTCCAATTTTCCAAATCTTCCTCACTACTATTCAAAAAAGCCTCCTCCAAAGCGTTCCTCCACCTCAACCTCCTCCTCACGACTCCTTAATGAAAACGAGCGAATTTAAAAAAAGATTAAGGCTTTTGAAGAGGCCAACTCATTTTTAACACTCGAAGAGCTTCAAATTAAAATGGATAGGACTTGCCTTCCGAGCGGCGTTCAAGAACATTATGATGAAAAAGATAAAGAGCTGGTGTTCTTCAAGATGAACTTTAGTCATGGAGGACCGTCAATAGACTTCAGTCTAAAGATTAATGAAGAAATGACAATCCATATACGGTAAGCCAAACTTCATTCCTTAACCTTCTTTATTTATATATTGTTTTTCACATATCAAAACTTGACTATTCCTCAGTATTTTCTTATTAATACTGATTCATACAACTACGATGACTTTATTCCCTGCTATGTTGTATTTTTCAGGGTGAAAGATAGAGATCTATCTTTTAATCATCTCGAACATATCACCAAGAACAATCATATTACAAAATGTGACACCCTTCTTAATATTTTGGCCTTCTTAAATTCATTGACATCAAACTCTTCCACCAATCAACTATTTAGCTTGGAAAATGAATTAAACACAGCTTTAAATCATTTGACAAATATCTTGCCCCATTTGGACGAAGCAAAAGAGAAGAAATTAAACTTTTTGATTGAACAATTATCCTTGTTGTTTAAATGTCCACAACAACGGAGATACAGTCCTGCCTTGTACGCCTTATCTATGTCCTGGAAAGGTTTCTCAACGAGTCTTTATAGAGATCTACGTAAAGAAGTTCTCACATTACCTACAATACGTCGCCTTACGGAACTTTCTTCATCTTTGAATTTAGAAACTGGATTGGCTGACTCTACAATAACTTACCTAAAGGCTCGCTTCAAGGCTCTAAGTCAAAATAGGGATAAAAATATTAGTATAATTTTTGACGAAACATATTGTACAAAACGAGTTGAATATTTTGCTGGGAATTTTTATGGGGTGGATGATGATCAAGTAACTAAGACCCTATTTTGTGTCATGATTAAGAGCCTTCATTCAGTTTATCATGACATGATAGTTATGCAGCCTGTTTCGACTTTGAATTCTGGAACAATTAAAAAGATCATCTTTGATCAAGTGATCAAAGTTGTAACGGAAATTGGATTTATTGTTCGAGCCACCATTTGTGACGCCCACAAAGTGAATCAGAAAACATATTCCATAGAATTATGCCATGGAAGCATCAATACTTTTATTCATCATCCTCTGACTCCGGATAGGAAAATGTATTTATTGTTTGATTCTGTTCACATTATGAAAAACTTCTATAATAACTTCGTGTCTCGTGGCCATTTTGTCTGTCCAAATTTCAGAGGCCAAAAAATAGAAGGAAATATGGCACATATTGTAAATCTATACAATCTTGAATTAGGGCAACCATTAAAAATAGCTCATAAGGAACGAGTCTATTAGTAAAAACGAGTCTACACGAGTCTACCATTGCCGCTTTACGTCACTATGGGAGTGAAGAAGACAAAAAAGATTGGATGGTTACGGCAATTTTTGGAGGTAATATGGACGTGGTGGATGATAATTAATACCCGTTCTCCGCAAATAGGCTTTCATAAAAGAAACCCTTGGAAAAGAGCCATTACTTCTAATTCCTCCCAATTAGAATATTTGCGAGACTTTACATCATGGCTGAATGAATGGGAGGCAGCGGGAGATAAAGCCTCAAGTCTTACTCGTGACACTTTTTTAGCAGCTAAACAAACTTCAAAAGGCTTATGCGAATTGGCTGAAGATTTGCTCGAAGAAACTGATGTCAATTACGTTCTTCTTGGCCACATCAATTCAGATTGTATTGAAGCTCGGTTTGGACTCTATAAGAGAAGATGTGGGACGAACATTGAATTAAGCGTGCGCCAATATTTGGATTCAGAAAAATGCCTTCGAATGAAGAATATCATAAGTTTAGGCAAAATTTCACTGAAAGATCTGGAATATCATTTTTCTGAGGATATAAATTCAACAAATGAAAAGATTAAGTCTTCTTCTTTAAATATATTTTCCAATTTAAAACATTTTACTTTTAAAGATTCATTTAAATATATTAATGACGTATCTATAGTTTACTTTTGTTCTGGTTATATCGCGCATTCCTTATGTAAAACTATAGCCTGTCATTCTTGCCACAATTTATTGACAGCTTTAAATAAAAATTCGATGTAAAATTATTCTCCTTAGAAAATATTGATGATGAAAGTAAACTTTTAGATCAAATTAATCGAGGTGGGCTAACTCGTCCTTCTGATGTTCTTTTTTTAACGTGTTCCTTTGTTTATGCATTTTTTTCAGAAATTCAAAATTCAAAAAGTATCTTCAAAGAGTTGATTTCTTCCCCTTCTTCAAAAAATATTTTTGTTCTTTCGTTTATTAAACTTTTGGAAAATGATACTTACGCTTTGGAAATTATTTTAGCAGAATGCGAAGAAGACCATTCCTTTGAAAAATTTATTCCACAAATCGCTGCTAAAATTTTAATTGTATGTCCAAAAATTATGTTTCGGAAATCAATGATCAAATTCACAAAAACAAAAGAAAAACAAGCAGTCAAAATATGACAAATAATTCTAAGAGATTGAAAAAACTTAAAGGAGAATAAACAAAATGTATGTATGTTATTATAATTTTGCAGAATGTCTTAAATGTATCTATGTTTATTTAATATATGTCCATAAAATTTGTAAATAGTAAAAAATATATATTTCGTTCTCAAAATCATAATTTGTTATGAAATAAATAAGGAAAGGGGAGAATGTACGCGTATTCTCCTTTTTCCTTTTTAGATCCCTCATCGTATTTTCCTCGCGAGCCTTCTTTTCCTTGTTGTTTAAGTATTCATTGATTTATATATAAATATAACAAGGTCGGCTGATAATCCCGAGACTAACACACAGATGGGAACCATGGGATTTGTTTTCATATGACTGTCAGCTAGTACCAACCTCAAAACATACATGCATAAATATAACAGCTTTTGACAACTAGTTTGTGAGATATTGCGTTTTAAGTGAAGCTACTTTGTTATTGTGAAAAAAATGGAAAAAAAGACGAATTTCGCGTGTTAATAAAACATTATTTTTGATGGGAAAAATACCGTCGAAACTAAAACTTGGCTTGAAGAATGTTATCCGGACTCTGCTCCATCGAAAGCAACCATATGTCGATGGGTTGCTGAATTCAAACGTGGTCGTGTGAGCACGACTGATGATAAACGCAGTGGACGCCCAAAAGAGGTGGTTACACCAGAAAACATAAAAATAATCCAAAAATGATTTTAAATCACCCTAAAGTGAAGTTGATCCAGATAGCTGAGACTCTGAAGATATCGAATGAGCGCGTTGGACATATGATGCATGAATATTTGGACATGCGAAAGCTCTGTGCAAAGTGGGTGCCGCGAGAGCTCACAATCGACCAAAAACAACAACGAATTGATGATTCTTAGCAGAATCTGAAATTTGATTTTGAAATTGAAAGATCACTATAATCGCTGTATCGCCCTCGAAGGCAACTATGTTGAATAATACAATCGAATTTTGTCAAGAAAATTTTTCTTCTTAGTTAGTCTCGGGACTTATCAGCCGACCTGTTATATATATATATATATATTATCATATATTATATATATATATATATATATATATATATATCAGGCTTGTTGATCGGAGTTTTTTTCTGATCGGCGATCAATAGCGATATTTGATCACTGATCGGAGTATCGCAAAAGGTCCTGATCTTTATATCTTTTGATCGAAAGAAAATCACTAAAAAATAGTTATCCGATCAATTGTAAAAAAATAATAAAAAAGAAAAAAATGTTTGTAATAAGGATTTTGAGACAAACCCTACATTCTTCAAACTTAACTAGCTTCACATTGACCAAAATCCATTAACAACCACTAATATTGGTTCATTGGTATTCAGCCCACACGGGATTCAGCCCACGGATTCAGCCACACGGGATTCAGCCCACATGGAATTCAGCCCACACGGGATTCAGCCCACATGGAATCTGCCCACATGGGATTCAGCCCGCACGGGATTCAGCCCACACTTGCATGCAAGCAAGTCCAACGAAAGGTAGCAGAGCTTGCTTGAAAGTGGACTATGAGCGTAACGGAGAATTCAACATGTGTGTGAAATCCTTGGTTGCTATCTCTTTTGTGCCTGAGGAAGATATCCTGGACATCTTCAACAACTTGGCTGACAGCTTCCCTCCTCTGGAGAGGGTAGATGAGTTAATTGCAATACTTTGAGCGACTTATATTCAGGGGAGGGACAGGGGACAGGGAAGAGAAAGGGGGCCACCCAGGTACCCAGTAGCTGTCTGGAACCATTTTTCAGCTCCAAGGAATAACATTCCAAGAACACTAATGCTGTTGAAGGCTACCACAGTGGATTGAATAGTCTGTTCCTTTCCCAGCATCCTTCCATTTGGAAGCTAATGGATGGTTTGAAAAAGGATATTAGTCTTCACTTGAAAAACGCGGGCAGACAACGAGGTGGCAAACAACCCTCCACCAAGAAACAAATACGTTGTTCTATCACAAAGGCTGGCTGCAAGGGTGGACTGCTATAATGATGTAAATGACAAGTTGCAATACTTGCGATCAGTGGCACACATCTTTAGCAACTTAATAAAATACAATAAAAACAAATAAAATAAATTTAATAATTGTAAAATTGTAAAGGTATAAAAAAATAAAATAAATTTATTAATTGTAAAATTGTAAAAGATATATTAAAAAAAAAAAAAAAATAATAATAAAAAGTATATAAAATAAAGCCCCCCAAAAATTCCTTGGGCTGTATCCCGTGTGGGCTGAATTCCATGTGGGCTAATTCCAGTGGGCTTAATTCAGTGGGGGCTGAATTGGGTGGGTGAATGTTCCATGTGGGCTGAATCCCGTGGGCTGAATCCCGTGTGGGCTGATATCATGGCCACCCTAATATTTGTTAGAAACACAAAATTACAGGACTAATACTAATGGAAAAAGCCAGGGTGTGCTATCTGATATATTTTTTGTCCTAAAATATACAGGACAGGGACTAGTAAAAGTCATTGTTTTAGAGCTCATAGGCTAGGCAGTGGTTCCCAAAGTGGGGGGCGCGCCCCCTAGGGGGGGGGGGGGCGCGGAACAATTGCAGGGGGGCGCGTGAAAAAAAACGAACGAGTAAAAATATGCATACCGTAGACCAGGGCATATCAAGTGGCGCCCGCGGGCAAGATGCAACCGGTCGCGGCCCAGATGCGGCGGACACGGCCAACAATGTTTGGGTAACATACACTTGCGAATAGAGCTTTTCACGTGAAATGCCTTAACAGAAACAAAATTAAACAGTGCCTTAGGATTGCATTGAATCGTTATGCAGCCAAACTCAGGATCTTTGAAAACAAGAATATGCCACTTCTCTCACTAAAGCACCGGCAGCAGTGGCTAAATAGCCTGTGTTTGTTAGCACAGAAGCCTCATGACAATGAGAAAATGTTGAGTTAAAATGTTCTAGTTTTGGTTATGAATAAAGGAGATGGAGCAGAGAGTTGTTTGCTGCATTTTAAGGACTATTCATTCTTGGAAAGCTAAAAAAGGTCATTATAATAGGGCTAATAAAAATCAAAATAATAGGCATAGTAACCATCGGCCTAATAATATAATAGTTAATACTACTAAGTTAAATAAAAGAAACATATAAGATTATTTGAAAAAAGTGGCCGCGGAAATTTTGCGGCCCAGCTCAATTCGTGGTTCCAAATGTGGCACATGCCGAAAACTAATATGAATAGCCCGCAGAAGATAAACAACACTGCTAGAAAATGGAATAAAAAACAAAAAACAGGTTGACGTTTGTATAATTACAATGTGTGTGAAATAAACTGCAATGGACTCTGAGAAACAAACCATGATAGATGTTTCGTTTTTTTTGGGGGGGGGGGGGAGAGCGCAAAAATTCTTATGTACCAAAGGGGGGCCCGCAGAAACAGTTTGGGAACCAGGGCTTATGGGACATTTATTCTGGCATATCTGTCTTAAAATAGCAGACATATGTCAATTGTGGAGCCAGAGTGTTGGAGCTATAAGAAAAATCATTCTGAGATTTTTGTTAAAATATACAGACAGGCGCCAATGGGAGAAGTCGATATTTTTGTAGCTCATAGGTATGGGAACAATCATTCCATTGACATTTAAAGATGAATACTTATAAAATGTTTGACGATATTACATTTAAATTTTACTTAGAATTAGTATTACAGAGGAATTTTTTTTGTTGATCGCAATTACAATTGATCGGATCGCTGATCGAGAAAAACCCTGATCGTTATTCGCTATATCACAAAGAATTCTGATCGCTATTTTGATCAGATCGCTATTTTTTTCTGATCCTCACAAGCCTGATATATAGATATGTATATTATATATTGTGTATCGCAAATGTATCTGAAGCCTTGTAAAAAGAATATCCTCATATAAAATAAGATATGAGGTATGGTCATATCTCGTCACCACACACTGTATCCAAGAACCCTTCGGGTTGTCCATGACAAATCTAGTGATAAAAGTGACGGAAGGGAAGGCAAATGTGATCTTTACTCGAGGGGGGATTTATTTAATCAAAAGAAGAAATAATAATAAAAAAGTAGTTGGGATTTAAAGCGTGTAAAGTAAAGTAGGCAGATGCAAGGAAAAAAAAGTTAACAAAAATAAATTGGCCAAAATTATATAATTCCTTTAACGTTGATTTCGTTGTCCAGAAATTACGTTAACAATCCTATTTTTTAAAGCCTGTTTAAAAGGGATAAATTTGATAATTAAGAAATATGTCATAACTAAAGATAAAAAACGTTTCCAAAATATCAATAATAAAAAGGACTTGGTATTATTTTCAAAGAGCTCTAGCCCCTCGGAACTAAGAGAAATAATATTCTAGTCCATGTTTTTTTGGGAAAAAAGGACGAATTTATGTTAGGCAATACGACTTTACTTTAACGCTGTTAGTTGGGATATTCAATAAACAAAGCTCTTCGCACCCTCGGCTTTTGAGGGGGTGCAATATTTTTATAAATCCTTTGAATGAATTTCTCTCTAAATTCACTATTACATTAATAATAAAGCAAGCCTTACGAGGGGGCAATAATATAGTTTATCTTGGGTCATAATGTCTAGCATAGATAAATGGATCATCACTATGGACTGTAGACACTAGACAAAAAGAAATAGAGCTACAAACGGAAAAATGAATAGATATTGTTGTATATATATTATATATATATATCAGGAAACGACCGGGACCACCTCTTTTCGCCGGGACCCGGACCGGACTTTAATATTTTTTTGTTCCTTCGTCATTCTCAAAGTGACGACGCTTTTGTTTTACAAATAATTTCCTAAAAAATCGTCGAAGAACGAACAAATATGTATATTAAAGTCCCGAACCCGGTATTTTTTAGACACGAGGCGGGGCCAGGACACTCAAAAACAGCTGGGACCCGGCCAAGCGGGTACCCGGTCGTTTCCTGTATATATATAACATAGGTATATATATATATATACTTCGGTAAGGTGTTGTTTTGCTAGAATGTTTACATAAAACCAAATATTAAAATAGGAAAGTTGTGTTCAAAAAGAAACATAAGTAAACATTTTTTTATATTCTTAAATTTTAAAACGAATAAAATCAGATTCCTTAGATTATGCATCAAGTTCTGGTGCTTTCTCTCAATTCAATCAGGATTTTAGATTATTGAGATCACATACCATAAATAGGTAGAGGTAGGACCCAACTATCTTTTTAGCATAATTAATATCAATCTATATTCAGATCATTCTTTCATATCATTTAGTTCACAAATACGATAAAAGGTCATCAATATCTATTTGAACATGAATATACCCTTCATTTATCTAAGATTCAAAGTGTAATATATTAAAAAAATGACTTAATGGTCCTCATTGCTTACTAAACCTAAATCTGTCTTGTTCGTGCATGTAAAATTAAATTCATGGAGCCTTATTCCGTTGCTACCCATTTTTGCAGATTGTACAGCAGTACTTGTGTTGTGATAAAATAGATGTGGCATATGTATTTGCGCAATACAATTGAGACTATTAAGAGGCTGTTGATTTTTCCTAGTTCCTAGTTGAACGATGTTTATCTGCCATTGAAGGGAATAAGCTCTCTAATCTTTATGTCTTTATGTGAATGCTACAAAGGTCATACTTTCAAATATACCGTACCGATTGCCAATCGGTACTGTAGTCGGTAGTTCCTACCGAATATCGTATAATCGGTTCGGTATTTGAAATCTACCGTCAGTAGTATCGAATACCGATTTACATTCGGTAGTCAAAGCTGTAATATATATATATATATATAATAACCAGACATTCAACAGAGAAGCAAATTTGCTTAACTTGAAGTGTTGTTTCATGACGTAAAATATATCTAAAATGGCGGCCCCTCATTGTTTGTTATGAAATAATTTAGTCTTGGGACAATGAATACTTAAACAATCAGGAAAGGTAAAGTCGCGCAACCTTTCAAAACAAAAATTCAAAGTGGGATGGACTAATTTATTTATTGCTGCGTGAATGAAGTAGTGGAAGTGTGTAGAGGAATCGTTTTAGAACTACCTATTTATCTTCAAACTAGACGACAATGGGGAAGGTTTGTGTTGCTCCGGGTTGCAAGAGTGGCTACAAAGCAAAGGGCAATGAGGGGAAAAAGAGACGGTTTCATATGTTCCCCAAGGATGAGTCCCTACGCCAACTCTGGACAAAGGCTGTTCCGCGAAAAAATTAGATACCTTCAAGACATTCTGCGTTGTGTGACGTACATTTCATAACCTCCGATTATAAGCCAGAGTCTACTGACTCTAATCCATCACGTTCAGACAGATCTGGAAAAACTCTTTGTCTTAAGATATTAAAAAAGATGCCGTCCCTTCCAATTTTCCAAATCTTCCTCACTACTATTCTAAAAAGCCTCCTCCAAAGCGTTCCTCCACCTCAACCTCCTCCTCACGACTCCTTAATGAAAACGAGCGAATTTAAAAAAGATTAAGGCTTTTGAAGAGGCCAACTCATTTTTAACACTCGAAGAGCTTCAAATTAAAATGGATAGGACTTGCCTTCCGAGCGGCGTTCAAGAACATTATGATGAAAAAGATAAAGAGCTATGGTTCTTCAAGATGAACTTTAGTCATGGAGGACCGTCAATAGACTTCAGTCTAAAGATTAATGAAGAAATGCAATCCATATACGGTAAACTTCATTCCTTAACCTTCTTTATTTATATATTGTTTTCACATATCAAAACTTGACTATTCCTCAGTATTTTCTTATTGATACTGATTCATACAACTACGATGACTTTATTCCCTGCTATATTGTATTTTTCAGGGTGAAAGATAGAGATCTATCTTTTAATAATCTCGAACATATCACCAAGAACAATCATATTACAAAATGTGACACCCTTCTTAATATTTTGGCTTTCTTAATTCATTGACATCAAACTCTTCCACCAATCAACTATTTGGCTTGGAAAATGAATTAAACACAGCTTTAAATCATTTGACAAATATTTTGCCCCATTTGGACGAAGCAAAAGAGAAGAAATTACACTTTTTGATTGAACAATTATCCTTGTTGTTTAAATGTCCACAACAACGGAGATACAGTCCTGCCTTGTTCGCCTTATCTATGTCCTGGAAAGGTTTCTCAACGAGTCTTTATAGAGATCTACGTAAAGAAGTTCTCACATTACCTACAATACGTCGCCTTACGGAACTTTCTTCATCTTTGAATTTAGAAACTGGATTGGCTGACTCTACAATAACTTACCTAAAGGCTCGCTTCAAGGATCTAAGTCAAAATAGGGATAAAAATATTAGTATAATTTTTGACGAAACATATTGTACAAAACGTATATTTGGATTCAGAAAAATGCCTTCGAATGAAGAATATCATTGTTTAGGCAAAATTTCACTGAAAGATCTGGAATATCATTTTTCTGAGGATATAAATTCAACAAATGAAAAGATTAAGTCTTCTTCTTTAAATATATCTTCCAATTGAAAACATTTTACCTTTAAAGATTCATTTAAATATATTATGACGTATCTTTAGTTTACTTTTGTTCTGGTATATCGCGCATTGCTTATGTAAAACTATAGCCAGTCATTCTTGCCACAATTTATTGACAGCTTTAAATAAAAATTCGATGTAAAATTATTCTCCTTAGAAAATATTGATGATGAAAGTAAACTTTTAGATCAAATTAATCGAGGTGGGCTTACTCGTCCTTCTGATGTTCTTTTTTAACATGTTCCTTTGTTTATGCATTTTTTCAGAAATTCAAAATCAAAAAGTATCTTCAAAGAATTGATTTCTTCCCCTTCTTCAAAAAATATTTTTGTTCTTTCGTTTATTAAACTTTTGGAAAATGATACTTACGCTTTGGAAATTATTTTAGCAGAATGCAAAGAAGACCATTCCTTTGAAAAATTTATTCCACAAATCGCTGCTAATTTTTTAATTGTATGTCCAAAAATATGTTTCGGGAATCAATGGTCAAATTCACAAAAACAAAAGAAAAACAAGCAGTCAAAATATGACAAATAATTCTAAGAGATTGAAAAACTTAAAGGAGAATAAACAAAATGTATGTATGTTATTATAATTTTGCAGAATGTCTTAAATGTATCTATGTTTATTTAATATATGTCCATAAAATTTGTAAATAGTAAAAAATATAAATTTCGTCTCAAAATCCTAATTTGTTATGAATTAATAAGGAAAGGGGAGAATGTACGCGTATTCTCCTTTTTCCTTTTTAGATCCCTCATCGTATTTTCCTCACGAGCCTTCTTTTCCTTATTGTTTTAGTATTCATTGCTTGGAATACAAAAAAACAATGTTATCCTTTATAAGTTCTTATAGGAAATAACTTGTTTCTCCTTCAAAATATTTGTCAGACACTTAACATTTTTCCATTGAATAGCTTTTAATCATGAGAACATAAGTTTTTTTTCTTCCATTTTGCTTTAAATGCTCCGCTTTATTTTCACAGGAGCTTATATTTATAAATGGTTACACAATTGATTAGTTTATTTCAGCAAAAAGAATCCCCTATAAAATTTAAAGCTTTTAAACAATGCCTTGCAATCAAGGGTCTTTATAAATTTAATTAAGGCGTATGTCAGGGATTAGTTCTTAATTAAAGTTTTAATTCTGTTATTTCAGGTTACATAGATGCATATATATATATTTAGAAAGTAAAAGTTTTTATATATATTGTTTATTTAAAAAAACTTGTATTTTTGCACATTTGCAGTGTGTGTGATGAAATATTTATATTTGGCGTCAATTTGACACTAGCTTCACAACTACTAATTAAGTATTCTCAAGGATATGAATAAACATTATAGCAGAATGTTTATCCATATTAACATGAACTCATAACTAGGAATGGAAGGCTGGAGCTTAGCCTTGGTGCTTACAGATTCACTGACTGTTTTTGGCCGTGAAAAAGAGAGAAAACGGGGGAAAGTTTCTCTCTCACTTTTCTTTCTCCCTCTCTTTCTCTCCCTCTCTTTTCATCCTCCCTCTCTTTACCTCTCTCTCTTTTTCACGGCCAAAAAGTTATGAAAAGAGCTAGTAGGCTCTGAACATATGAGTGCAATAGCTAGGAATGAGAAATCTGGAGCTTTCTCCCTCTCTCTTTTTCACGGCCAAAAACAGTCCTTTAGAATCTGTAAGCACCAAGGCTAAGCTCCAGCCTTCCATTCCTACTCATAACTATTTGCTTCGATGAAATCAGTCTGAATATTAAAAAAAACCTATTATAATTAGTCCTTATTCTTAGGATCTCTTCAAAGGGATTGATGCAAATTGATCTTCACATCCTGGGAGTCGAACCAACGCCTACATTGATCCCTCAACTTGTTTCTTTTGTTCAACTAACAAAACCTCTGCAACGTTCTCCTACAAAGCAAGGACTATTGAAATACATGCAAGGAATATTAGAAGCTAGCTAGAAGGTAGTTTCTAGTATTCCTTGAATACAAGGTATATTGTTCATATTGTCAAGAGAGCTGACATTTCCTCTGCCGGTGTGACGTCATTGAAGCCCGCTGTCAAGGGGGGAAGGATACCATTCCATTTTTGATGAATTCAAAATAATAATGATAAGATAATTGAAGTTTTTTTTTTTTTTTTTTTTTTTTTTTTGCCTATGTGGATCGACAGAATTGCATCCGAATGGATATAAATAAGCATTATAGCATTAAAATTAGTCTATCGAACCTAGGATCTTATCAATGAGGTAGACCAAAAATGACCATCCCCTCTCGGGAGTATTCGAACCTGCGCCCCCAACATTGAGAGTTGAACACGCACGGCTATCGAGCTCCATAGAAGTTTTTCCGTTATCCATGAGAAAATGAAATAAATATACCACCTATTTTCAAAAATCTGCCGAAACTAGAGGTTTCCATGTAGGAACTTAAAGAAATGACTTTATGTTCTATATAACTTTATACAAAGGACAAATATAAATTTAACGATTTGCATATTCAGTTAGATATATGTTCTTTTTGATTTCATTCTTTGTAATTATCTTTACATTGTTGCAGGTAATTGCATTCCTACGGAATTAACAAGCTTAATGTATAGCAAGCATACATTTATAAGTCCTTGATTTAGTGTACTATTCAAAAAATCTTCTGTGTGTATGTTAAGAAATATGTGTTTATAGTTTATATATACTTATTAGCTTATGTGTGTCAAATTCACAAACATGTGCATGAAATGAGTTATATTTCAAAGACTCCATGACGATGTATGTACTTATAATTTATAATAAGGATAATAAATGGTTAATGTGACAACTTTGTCCCACTAAAAATTTAAAAAAAGAATCCGTTTAAAAATAATGTTGTTTGGTAAAATATTTAGTATATATATATATATTATTAAAAGAGCAACAGACGTGTAGACAAATAATAATTTAGACATCCATATTTTATGTATGTTTCAACAGTTACTAAAATATATGAAGTTCAATTAAAGAGAACCATAGTTTCTCATTTCTTTGTTATAAGCCTTTTTAATCAACATTTTATTCTTCTGATATTGAGTCTAAGTTTGAAAATTATTCAATATATTATAATATATATATATATATATAAAATATATATATACTAGCGAATGTTACCCGGCGCTGCCCGAGATTTTCCAACTTGATAATAGTCTGGAATGAAAAAAAATCACACGAATAATTTTAGTGATGTCGTCGCATGTTTCATATTAAAATTAGTTCCTTAAAAAGTTGTCATTGGGTCTTCCTTGCCATTTTTCCGTTTTCGTATTCCTTAAGGCTGGGTATTTAAACTCATAAAAAGAAGCATCTTTTGAATCATTTCAGGAAAGATAGAGTACCGAATATATGTAAGGTAGCGCTGAATATCAGAGTATTTGTTTGATCTCCGATGATGAGGAAAACAGCAAAAACTTAAGAGAGAGTACGACTCATATATTTATCAAGAAAAGTTGAGAGTGGTTGACATCACTCTCCACCTCTAGGCTTTATTAAAATTGATAGCACGATGTTGCGTTATAAAAAAGTTGTTATTTTCCACAAACTTTAAATTGGGGGGATAGACAGGGACAAAAAAAAACTAATTTTAAGTAATCGTATAGAAAAGGAATTTTCCGGGAAACACTCAAAAAATTAAAACACGTCCTACTACCTCAGTCTCATCCACAGAAAATTTGGTCAAAATCTAAACGTGGCAATTTTAAAAATTCGACAAAAACGGTTTGGGGCATAAAATAAACATGGCGATGAAGAATTTTTCGGGAGATGGCAACCCCACTAAAACACTCCCTGAGTTCTCAAAACTATTCACTGAAAATTTTGTCAAGATCTAATGAACCGTTCGGGAGATATAGGGAAACGAACGAACGGATTTTTTTATTAGTATACTAGCGAATATTACCCGGCGCTGCCCGTGATTTTCCAACTTGACAATAGTCTGGATGGAAAAAAAAATCACACCAATAATTTTAGTGATGTCATCGCGCGTGATTTTTCTATTAAAATAAATTCTATAAAAAGTTGTCATAGCTCTTCATTGCCATTTTTTCCGTTTGTATTCCTTAAGGCGGGTATTTAAACATCATAAAAAGAAGAAATCACACAAATAATTTCAGTGATGTCATCGCATGTGACATTTCATATTAAAATCAGTTCCTTCAACAGTTGTCATTGGGTCTTCATTGCCATTTTTTCCGTTTTGTATTTCATACGGATGGGTATTTAAACATCGCACAAAGAAGAAATCACACTATAATTTCAGTGAAATCATCGCATGTGACTTTTCATATTAAAATCAAAAGTTGACATTGGGTATTCATTGCAATTTTTCCGTTTTTATACCTTACGGCTGAGTATTTAATTATCGTAAAAATAAAAAAAATGACACGAATAATTCAGTGATGTCATCGCATATGACTTTTCATTTTAACATCAGTTTAAAAAAAAGTTACATTGGGTTTTCATTGCCTTTTTTCCGATTGTATTCCTTAAGGGCTGGGTATTTCAACATCGTAAAAAGAAGAAAATCACACGCAATAATTCAGTGATGTCATCGCATGTGAGTTTTCATATAAAATAAGTTCCTTCAACAGTGGTCATTGGGTCTTCCTGCCATTTTTTCCGTTTTGTATCCTAAAGGCTGGGAATTTTAACATCGTAAAATGAAGAAATCACACGAATAATTTCAGTGATGTCATCGCTTTTCTTTTCATATTCAAATCATTTCCTTCAACAGTTGTCATTGGGTTCCTTGACATTTTTCCGTTTTGTATTCCTTACGGGCTGAGTATTTAAACATCGTAAAAAAAGAAGAATTACACGAATATTTTAAGTGATGTCATTGCGTTGGATTTTCATTTTAAAATCAGTTTCTTAAAAAGTTATCATTGGGTTTTCATTTCCATTTTTTCTGTTTGGTATTCCTTTAGGTGGGTTATTTAAACATCGTAAAAAGAAGATGAATAATTTTAGTGATGTCATCACATGTGATGGTTAATAAATATATAGGTTACAACTTCGATTTTTATCTTGACTAAAAGATGCTTGGATAAAAGCAGTTCCTTAAAAAGTTGTCCATGGGTCTGCATTAGGGTTGTTCTTATTTTTCAAATGTTGAAATGTTAGCGACTTTGAGCATTTTCTGTTTCTTGGTGATAAAAGAAGACGACATACAAAGTTATGGAACAAAATCGGTCAAATTACGAGGTCGCGAAACGAGGTCAAAGTTTTAAAAATTTAGTAAAAATATAGTTTTCCGCAAAAAATCTTCAAAATGGGGACGTTACAGACTTAATAATAATATAATTGAAAGGAAA